>CM053624.1:253531359-253579292 GCA_028646595.1 Phalanger gymnotis | reverse complement strand
CTTCAGCTCATCCTATGCCCTCTCTCTCTCTCTCTGTAAATATATATACACACATATATACACACACATACATGTATATATATATACACACAGATAAACCTATATATCTACTCATACACATATATAAACATATACCTATTTTCTATCTTAGCTTACCCAGCCTCAGGCCAGCTCCTGACCTACTCAATTTTTGATTGCTCAGTCCCCTCAGAGACCCTGAGGGGTAGATAGATTAGTGGCCTCATTGCCTGGAGCTTTCCAGCATCTGTACTCCAGAATAAGGCAGACAAGATGTCCCAATGGGGAATATGGAACTAAAGAAATGGCTCTTCATTCATTCATTCATTCCTCCAGAATAAGGCAGACTAGATATCCTATTCATTCATTCATTCTCTCCATAGAAGCCAGACTTATAGATAAGACTTTAATATTTCCAAAGCATGGTCATATAACTTTATTGAACCTCATCATTACAACTGTTATGAGATCTTATAGCACTCTGTATGTTTCTTATATAATTAGCATTGTCTAATATATATTTATCTGAGTATCAGCTCCATCAGACTGAAAGCTCAGCACAATTGGTCTTTACAAATGTTAGGGAAGGAAACATGATCATTTCCATTTTACAGATGATGAAACTGAGGCTCAGAGAATCAAATCAACTCTTCTAGGTTTGCACAACTAGTAAGCAATGGAGCTGGTTGTAGACCCAGGTGTCTTGATCCCTCTTGTTGTTCTCCTTCCGCTATACTATGATGACTCCTACATTAAGATGCCCTCTTGAATTGGGTGGTTATCAGAATGACTCACTTTCAGACCTTGGAACACTAAACGAGTCAACTCCATGGCAACATCATACCACTGATGCCCAGTTTCACTCCACCTTTTCATACTTTCTCCCTCTCACCAACTCTTGCCAGCCTATTTGTTCCTCTTGACCACGAATACTATGATTTAATCCCTGGAAGTGTGTGGAATGCTATTCCCAAGTGCTTGCCACACAGCCCCCGATGTAAGGGCTGCCCACTGACAGTGGGCAGGATTGGAAGGTCTGGGAGGAGGGGGCAGCATTTGATCTTCACTTGAGGGAGTAAAGAGTTAGTTCAATGCACACAAAAATTCCAAGCTCCAGTCTGGCCAACCTGAAGTTTTGATCTTGGCAAACAAACCCTTAGCAGAATCCCTTCCTCTAAAGCTTCTGGGTCCAGAAGGTTTGAGTCGCGAGAGCAGGAAGACAGTCACAGGATTTCCAAGACAACCTGGCTCTCTAAGTGGGTCTGAAAAGGCATATCTCTTTTCCCTCAACGTTTTGATGGCAACAATAGGAACAAGAAAATTCTCATAGGGAATCCTATGGGGGACCCCAGAGGTCCCCCCTAGGGGTTTAGAGCCAGGAGAACGCACAGAATCATCGGGTCCTTAGAGGTCACGCTCGGTGTTATCATTTTACAGGTAAGGAAACTGAAATCAGACAGATGAATCGAAATGCACAGTCACACCGATTGCCAATAGCAGAGCCAGGACTCAGCCTAGGTCGTCCAGCTTCAAACTGAGTGCTTTTCTCATCATTTTAGGCTAAAGCGATACTATATACAAGGTACTGTGCTCAGAGCTAGGTGACACAAAGATCAATATGACACAGACCCTGCCCTCAAGGAGCTTACAACCTAATGGAGGAAAGGACAAGTTTTAAATCCTGGCTCAAATATTGATTAGCTTCTATGACCCTGAGTGATAAGGTTAATAATATTAATAATAATAGCTAGCATTTTATATAGCACTTTGAGGTTTGCAAAGCACTTTATAAATATTATTTCATTATATTGCAGCAACCTTAGAAGGTAATTACTATTTATTTTCCCTATTTTACAGATGAGGAAACTGAAGGTATAGCAAGTCACATAACCCCTGTATAACTCAATTTCCTCATCTGTAAAATGAGGGGTTGGAGTCAGTGACCTCTGAGGTTCCTTCTAGCTACAACACAAGGGCAAGTGAGATAAGTTACACACAAAAAAGTTGTTGAGTCAATCCAGTCATGTCTGACTCTTCATGACCCCATTTGAGGTTTCCTTAGCAAAGATACTAGAGGGGTTTGCCATTTTCTTCTCCAGCTCATTTTACAGATGAGGAAACTGAGGCAAATAGGGTTAAATGACTTGCCCAGAGTCACATACTAAGTGTCTGAGGGTGGATCTGAACTCAGGTCTTCCTGATTCCAAGGCTATTACCACCTGGCTTCATGGAGAAGGAATACTTTGAGCTGGCCATGAAAACTGGGTAGGATTTTAATAAGTGAAGACAGGGAAACACTGTGTAGGCAAAGGAAACAGGAATAGCACAGGAGCAGGAAAGACAAAATGTAAGGTATGTTACGGGGATAGTTAGTGAACTAGTTTGTTTAGGGGAATAGGAAGTGATAAAGTAGGAAAGATAGGTCGTGGCCAGACTGTGGAAGACCTTTAAAACCAGGCTAAGGATTTGGGGGGCAACTAGGTGGTGCAGTGGACAGAGCACTGGGCCTGGAGTCAGAAAGACTCATCTTTCTGAGTTCAAATTTGGCTTCAGACACTTCCTAGCTGTGTGACCTTGGGCAAGTCACTTAACTCTATTTGCCTCAATTTCCTCATCTGTGAAATGAACTAGAGAAGGAAATGGAAAACTACTCCAGTATCTTTGCCAAGGAGAACCCAAATGGGATCCTGAAGAGGCAGACAGGACTGAACAGCAACCACAAGGATTTGGGGGTTTGTCTTAGTCAATGGAAGACATTATACAATAGCGGAAAGAGAATTGGATTGGATTAGAAATATCGACCAATCCCGCAACACTCCCTAGTGCACAGGAACCAGATCAAAATGTAACTGGGAAATATGTTAACGAAATAATAATTTAAAAAAATAAAAAATACAATGAAACAGATAATATGATCAATAAACAGCTGCCGAGATCTTGAGCTTGACACCACTGGACTAAAAGACTCCGGTTCATGTTCTAGTTCTGCTTACTACCAGTTTGATCTTAGGTCAATTTATTTCACCCCTTGAAGCCCATTTCCTTTCCTAGACTAGATGACCTCTGGGGTCCCTTCCAACTCTGCTTCTATGCCCCTGTGTAGATGACCTCTGGGGTCCCTTCCAACTCTGCTTCTATGACCCTTGGTAGATGACCTCTGGGGTCCCTTCCAACTCTGTTTCTACGACCCTGGGTAGATGACCTCTGGGGTCCCTTCCAACTCTGCTTCTATGCCCCTGTGTAGATGACCTCTGGGGTCCCTTCCACCTCTGCTTCTATGACCCTATGTACATGACCTCTGGGGTCCCTTCCAACTCTGTTTCTATGACCCTTGGTAGATGACCTCTGGGGTCCCTTCCAACTCTGTTTCTACGACCCTGGGTAGATGACCTCTGGGGTCCCTTCCAACTCTGCTTCTATGCCCCTGTGTAGATGACCTCTGGGATCCCTTCCACCTCTGCTTCTATGACCCTATGTACATGACCTCTGGGGTCCCTTCCAACTCTGTTTCTACAACCCTTGGTGGATGACCTCTGGGGTCCCTTCCTACACCTATGATTCTGACCTCCCTCTCAGCACTGGGGTGAGGGGAGAGGGACAACACCCCTTGAAAGAACTAGATTTGGTCAGGTCAGGGGGACACAAGTAAACATTTCAAATTAGAGAAGGTGAAACTTTAGAAGGGAGGAGAGTGTGCAGAGCTATAGGGTCTCGTTAATGTATTAGCCAAAAAGCTTTGAGTCAGGAGAGAGCTGTGGTCCTCAAAGTGTTGAAATACACTGCCATTGCTCCAGCTCCTAAGCCAAAAGCCACCCCTTTGTCCTCCTCCTCCTAAGGTGGCCATCTAGGGCACTGTTGTCTGCCTCAAAGCCAGCCCTGGCTGCTCTGGGCTGTGCATAGAGAGGCCTAAAGGGCTGTGGCTCCAGAGAAGTGCACACATGCCTGGCATACACACAAGCAGGTTCAGAGCTGTGGTATTTGCCTTTCTTTCTCTTATGTCCTTTATACACACTCATATGCCCCTGTAGTATTACACACAGACTCCACAGCATTTGCCCTGCCCCAACACAGCAGATACCCCCTTTAACACTAGTGCCAATCCTCCGAGCACACCCCCAATTTATCCTGTATATATCTTGCTTGTCCATACTTGTTTGCATGTTGTCTGCCTCATCAGACTGTGAGTTACTTGAGGACAGAGACCAAGTTTCTGGCCTCTGTATGCCTAGCATATAGCAATAGCTTAATGAATGCTTGTTGACTTCACACACACACACACCTGTGTTGTTTTTCACAACATGTAACCCCTGTGCCTCGCTCCCCCCACGCCCCTCTTCTGTTTTGGATAACCTACTGTCCACACTTGAATGCAGGTCTCCACTGGGAGTATGATGCCCAACCCTCCCCAGACCTCAGGTGATGTGTTTCCAGGGATGTGGTTAAGCTAATTCTGTAACTCCTGGCTCAGGTCCCCATTTCCTTTGAAACACTGTCTTTCAGAGGCATACAAAGAAGATGAGGATTTTAAAAAAAGAAAGAAAGAAAGAAAACCCTCCAGGGTAAGCACCTCGGGAGGCAGAGCAGAAACCTTTTTATAAGTCACTCGTTCCCCTGGCACGTGCTCCTTCCTTGCTGGCAGGGGCAGGGCCATGCTAGGGTTGTTGGGCCTGGATTGGCAGAGGGGATCACCCGATGGGAGGAGCACTGTCCTCACCCACATCAGACTCCTGTACAGACAGAGACCCAGGACCTGGCCTGGGAGAAGTACTCACAGTATGGAGGCCCTGGGCTCCTGGAACTGAGAGACGGGGACATCTGAGTGAGGCCTTTAGCCAACACTCTGGCACCCTGCCCTTCCAGAAAACAGACAGGAGTTTGTACTGCCTGGTTTTCTCCATTTGCCCTGCCCTGCAGAGGGGATATTCTATAACTCCTGGCGAGGGTGGCCCACCAGCCTGAACCCTTTTACCAGGGTCAGGTTACACTATGTTAAAATAAACCTCTGGAATGGCTTAAAATTACTTTTCCATTTTTCTCCAAATCTAACTTTCTCTTTTCCCATGCACAATGCTCTTTCCCCTAGCAAACAGCCAGGCTGCCTTAAAACAAATAGCTCTGCCCTCCATCCTACCCCAAAGAGAGTTTGTGAGAGGACGAAAGATTTTACCATTGGTCCAACACCCAAAGCTCTGAGGAGACCAGTCTGCTCCTACTGGGGAGTTGAGAATTTTTCTGTTCTTCTTCCCTAACTCTTTGCCTGTTTGAGAGTGCAGATCTCTGAGCTCAACAGGCTGTAGTCTGCATCCAAGGAAGATTCATAGCCACTCACAAGCATCATAGTCGAGGCACAGGACTCCTGAACCTAGGGTCTCTGATTTCAATCTAACAAGTTTCCTTTTAATCTTACATACTTTATTTTATGGATTTAAAAGCATCATTCTGAGAAGAGATCCACAGGTTTCACCAGACTCCCAGAGGGGTCCGTGGAGCATGTAGCTTTAAGAATAGGTTTATGTAGAGGCAGCATGTTTCTCTTTTTTTCAAGTCTACCCAGCTTGTCCCCTGTAAGTAAATGCATTTTCTCGTATTTCAGCCTTGTACTGCTAGCTGCCACCAAAAGGGTCAGAAGCCAGTGCAGAGTCACCATAATCAATTCATAAGCAGTGTTTTTGCCTTTCTTTGTATTTGTAGCACCGAGCACCATGCCTGGATTAGACTCCTAAATAAATGCTTGCTGATTGGTAAGCATTAAGTGCCTACTGTGTGCCAGGCACTGTGCCACGTGATAGAAATATGAAGACAAAAACTAAAAAGACCTTACATTCTGTTGGGGGGGGGCAGAATTCTGTTCTTATAACATCTGTTCTCAGAAAAGTCATGCAGGATTTATTTTTTAAAATGCATAGTAACAAGGGCACCAGTACCTAGGGAAATCAAGAAAGGCAGACTGAAGGAGGTAGAGGCACTTGAGTTGATCTCTGAAGGAAACTAGAGTCTAAGAAACTGAGGTGGACAGGGAGAGCATCCCCCAACGTGGGAGACAGCCTAGGCAAAGGCAGGAGGCAGAAGGTCCTGTCAGGGAATAACAGTAGGTCAGCCAGTTTGGCTGGTGCATAGTAGTGTGTGAGGTGGATCAATGCATCATCAGATTATAAAGATAGGCTGGAGCCAGACTGTGAAGGGCTTTAAATGTCATCCAGTGGAATCTGGGTTTTCTCCTAAGGGTAACAAGTACTCCTGAAGCTTCTTGGAGAAGGGAGTGATTGGTCAGATCTGGGCTTTAAGGCTATCAATTTGACGGCTGTGCTGGGAATGGATTGGAGAGAGAGAGAGAGAGAGAGAGAGAGAGAGAGAGAGAGAGAATGAGAACACCTCCCTCCCATTTAGGAGGGGCATGAGGTCCCCTTTTTAAGAATCAGGACAGGTTCAGCAATGTCCCTTACATACAGATCAGGGAAAACCAGCAAGTATTCATCATCTTCCCTTCCTGTGTGCCAAATTTGATAGGAAGAAAAAGGCTTGGAACCTTCATCGCTGTCATTTGACTTAAAAAAACCCTAACATTTATTAAATGTTTCTTGCATACAGAAGAAAGATACACATTTAGACAAAACACAGTCCTTGCCTTCGTAGAAATCACAATCTGGTAAGGAAATGAAACCCAAACACAGATAACTATAATATATAATAAAACGTGCTAAATGTAGAGAGGTGAAATACAAAACATTATGTGAGGTCTGGAGGGGAAAGTTTGCCACCAACAATGGGTTGGGGAAGGGGAGTCAAACAAGACTGTGGGAGTAGAGAGCATTTGAATTGAGTTTTAAGGCATGGCTAAAAATTCAACAGGCCAAGGGAGGAAGAAAGGCATGTCCAGTATAGGTAGCCTTGGCATGGCATTTTTGTAAAGGCTGCCAAGCTTCCATTTGAATTGTCTTAGGAAGTTTCTGAAGATCACCTGGCAGGCACCGAAGTCCTTTCTCAAACTAAACTGCCAAGCATTCAAACTCTGCTTCAGAGAGCGCAACTCTGATGGGCTGGCCATGTTGTTAGAATGTAAAACGTATGCTTGCCAAAAAGACAATTTTATGGAGAGCTCACACAGGGCAAGCATTCACATGGTGGTCAGAAGAAAGAATACAAGGACACTCTCAAGGTCTCTCTTAATAACTTTGGAATTGATTGTGTGACATGGGAGACACTGGCACAGGACTGCCCAACATGACGTGCCCATATCAGATAAGGGGCTGAGCAAAGCAAAATTGAAGTAGCTTAAAAGAAATGCCCTATTGTGGGTAGAACATTCCGAGCTCATATTGGTCTGATCAGTCACAGTCAGACCCGATAACTTGACTCTAGCATAGTGCTGTCATTTTGGTGCTCTTAAGTAACCAAGGACAATAACCAACCAACCAGTGGCTACACGCAACAGTACAACCCAGCTCTACTAGACATTGTAAATAGATGGAGGAGGAGAGTTCATTCTTAGTAACTGTGACCATGGAGAAATTTTTATAGTGAGGGTTAAGGGCAGGGGGAGATGAGGAAGGAGGGGTGCCAGATGATGACATGGCAAAATTATGAGACTCAGCATAGAAACTCAAAGAGATTATCAATAACTTCAATAAAGAGTACCAAAAATAGTTAAATCCTGGAAAAGTAATTCCAATACTGCAACATTTAAAAGTACTGTGGAGTTTTACAACACTTTAACCTTTTTCCTTGCCCATGTGTTTCTTTTTTCCTACAGGATTTTATTTCCCTTTTTTATAATAGATGTCAGAGGAAAAAAGAAGATGAATTTTACAGAAATTTACTCTGCATCCAACTTTGTTGGAATGAGCCAATTCCATAAAACAAGTAGACCTTTTTATTCCTTAGGTCTAACACTCTTCCCTATCAAACTCAAAACTCATCCAGTACTTAGCCCAGTGCCTGGAACATAGTAGGCACTTCATAAATATCTATTAACTGACTGACTCATCTGTAAAGATGGGAATTGTGGGCAGGATAGTACTGATATTAAGTGTTGTCAAATCATCTCTGTTCTACTCCAACCTAGTACCATATTATTTCTGACCCCCAGTGTCAAGTTAGAAAACCTGAACCCTATGTCCTGCTTCTCCGATGTGCCTGGATGCCTAGATGTAAAGCATTTTCTTTCAATTTTCTTTCAATTCTTTCAATTTCTTTCAAACAGTATGATCATCCTTGTGTTTCAGTAATATAATTTGACAGTTTGTAACAAGTGGATTAGAGTGAGCTGAGATTAGAATCAGAGAGACAATTGGAAGGTTATTGCAATAGTTCAGGCAAGAGGTGAGGAGATTCTAAATCTAAACCATGGTAGAGGAGAGAGGTCAGAGAGGAGAGAAGGGGACAGATGTGAGAAATATTGTGGCAATAGAATAGATGACTCGGAACTGATTGAAGATTGAGAATGAGTAAGAGGGAAGAGTCAAGGACAAAACAAGTCAATCTCAAATGGAAAGCAAGTAAGCTATAAAAGAATTACCAAATAAAAAATCCCTGGGACAGCTATGAATACTAGTGAATACTATGAAATATTTAAAAGAGCAATCAATAATTGTGCCACAAAAAATCTGAAAAATAGAGAAAGAACACACTCTCAAACTCCTTTTATGAGACAAGTATGGTTCTGATACTCATTCTAGAGGAGGGAAAAGCATAACAAAGTATGCAGACCAATTTCACTAATGATTATTGATTAAAAGGACATTTTTAAAATAAGATCTTAGCAAAGAGAATATGTTGTAATCAAGGTGGATTCACACCAGGAATGCAAGAACAGTTCAACATTAGGAAAATGATTAGCACCATTAATCATGTAATGTGATTAGATTTCAATGGTATATGGAATTCCCAATGAGAGAAGTCTTCTACTAAAGTAAATTGGCATCTTCTCTGTAATATATGACCTTAGAGAGTTGCCTAAGGTCACATAAACAGTATGTGGTAGGACTTGAACTTGGGATGTCCTGACTCAGAGATCATTCATGCTAAGCCACCTCTCATTAATTATGTAAACAACAAAACCCATGTTAAGAGCTTATCAATAGATACACAAAAAAGTATTTGAAAAAACACAATACTTAATTACATTAAAGAGTCTAAAAAAGTATAGGCATAGATAAGCCCATCTTCAGTACGTTCAAAATATATATCTGAAACTAAGAGTTATCACCTATTTGCAAAGTAGAAATATTGGAAGCTTTCCTAGTACAAACAGGGGTAAAGCAAGGATAACCTTCTTCTCACCATTACTTGATATAGCTCTCTAAATGCCAGCTAAAAAAGAGAGAGATAAATTAAAGGCATACACATTACCAAAGAAGAGACATAATTATCTCAAGTTGCAGATTACCTGATGACCAGAGGCAGTGTGTCCCCCCTCACTTAGTCTCCACAGAATATTGGGTGATCAAATTTCAGGAATGTTGTAGGAGGAATTCTGACCCAGGCATAGGTTGGACTAAATGGCCTCTGAGTTCCCTTCCAACTCTGATCCTGAGATGGTAAAAAATGTCTATTGTCCAGACTATGATATGTAATTGGACAAGCAGCATCACTGAGTTAATCTGTCAGTACATATCCATCTTGAAGATGGGCACTGCAGATGGACAATGAGCTGAGTTGAGAATTGATTTTAGAGGAAAAAAGCTGGCTAGACTGCTTTTGGTGAATCTTTCAGCATTCATGATTGACAGAAAAATAATAGCCAACATTTACAGATAGTACTCTGGGATCACAAAAGCACTATGTCACCAACTGTCTATTGGTCATTTCAAGATGGATAGCTAAGAGACACCTTAACCTTAACATGTCAAAAACTAGCTAAGTGGAACAACATATGGAATGTTGTACTTGGAGTCAGGAAGACTCGAATTCAATTTATGTCACAGATATTTACTAGATGTGCAACCCTGGGCAAGTCACGTAATTCTCCTAACCTCAGTTTCCTTATCTGCAAAATGGAGATAGAAATAGTACCTATCTCACAGGGTTCTCTTGGGGCTCAGTAAGACAATAAATATAAAGCCAACTTTAAAGCATTATATAAATACTAACTTACAGTAATCTTATTTGATCCTCACAACAACCTTGTGAGGGAGGTTCTATAATTATCCCCACTTTATAAATGAGAAAACTATGGTCTGAGATGTGATCTACAACAAAGGAAAAAATATCCTTGTCAATGAGATCACAGATCCATCAAAATATCACAGGATTATAGACCTAGAGCTTGAAGAGACCTCAGAGACCATCTAATCTAACCTCGTTATCTTATAGAGGTAAATTTCTAAGAGGTTAAGCAATTTCTCTGGTGTAACGCAGGTAACAAGCTTCAGGGGTGGGATTCAAACTCAGGTCCTCTGACTCCAGAGACAGTGCTCTTCCCCTGCGCCACACTGTCTTTTAATAAACAACATCAAAGACTCTGTGGTTTAATGATGCCAGCTAGGTTTCAGTGACCTGGGGGCTGTGATTTTGACAGACAACCTAACATCTGTCATGTTCCACTAAGGCACTGAATAACTTTGGGCAAGTCGCTCTCTCAAAACCATTTGTTTCCTCCTCCGTAAAATGAGCATAACATAGTAATCGCACGTATGAGTATAGTGTCTTATGGTTACAAAATGTTTCATGTACACATGGTATTTCACTTGAACCTTACAACCACATCATGAGCTGCGTAGTATAATATTATTACCCCCAATTTATGGATGAAGAAACTGAAACACAAAGAGGGTCAGTGATAACAACAGTGAAACCCTGGTCTTCTCAGTCTAGAGTTATTTCTACTACAATAGGCCTGAGCATTTCTCTACCTAGCCTACCTTATATACAGATATTCTAAGGATTAAAGTTGAGTTAATGGGTATGAACATACCTTGAAAAGGAGAAAGTGCAATGTAAACATTATTTTGTTAGCATTAAAGGGGATAAGAGCATAACTGACTGTACGTTGAGGCTGGGCCCTCCTAGAGCCCACCAGTAAGATTTGGTAGCTCTCAATTTGCTCAGCCACCCCTAGTACAGGTTGATAGGGAGGTCTCCAGAGCAGGGAGCCACTCTGTATACAGATAAAGATCATAGGATCACAGAAGGGACCTGGGACATAATCTGGTCCAGTCCTCTAATTCTACAGGCCAAGAGACTGAGGCTTCTTGTGTGCTCAGTATCACACAAGTAGTAACTGGCAGTGCCCTTTGCAGAGCATCATGGCTGCTCTCCCTGAGAATAATCTCAACTTCCCATCATTTTTTCTGTGTTAAAACTTCTTCGGGGTCATCATCTAACAATGACCATTACTTTGAGAAAATTCAAATATAAATATAACCCAAATATAAACAACCCAAACTTTTAAAAAAAAATGCCACAGCAATTGTTCACATTAGAAAAAGTGTCTTTCTTTAGGAAATGACTTCTTTTCAAAAAGCAGTTTTCTCACGATAGCTGTGTTCCTACAGATCATTAACTGCTTGGCTGAATACCTAGCACAGAGCCTTAAGCACTCAACATATATTTGTTAATGGATTTCTTGATGAAGGGACAAAGAAACTTTAGGCTCAAGTATTAAGAGCCAGGGGCAACTGAAGACCTGTCAGTAATGAATCATAATACTCTCTGTAGCACTTTAAAAGGTCTACAAAAGCTTTTTTTTCCCCACAACTCTATATGCAAATAATATGTCTATTTTACAGATAAGAGTTCTGAGGCTCAGAGCTGGATGCTTTACCCAGAGTCACCCAGCAAGAAGTGTTGGGGGCAGGAATTAAATCCAGGTCTTTTGACTCTCAATGCTAGTACTCACATATATCAGGAAAGAGAACCAAGATCAATGGGAAAATATTCTAAAGTCACAGAAAATTTTAGAGCTGGAAGGAAGCTTAGAGATTATCTCATTTATCATTTATTATCTCATTATTTCCTTTACTATACGGCTAAGAAACTTGAAACTATGAGAATTATAAAAATTTGATCTCTCTCCACTTTTCGGGACATCTACTATAGAAAATGAGGCACACCAGTAATAATTATAAAAACTCATAGTTATATAGACATTGAAGGCTTACAAAAGCTTCCCCAAAACAACCTCGTGAGGCAAGAAGTGTATTATTTTACCTTCTTTTTATAGATTAGGAAATGAGTTCATAAAAGTTAAGTGAATTACCTTGGATCACACAGTGTCAGAGAGAGTACTTAAATCCAGATTTGTCCTGACTCCAAGTCTAACACAATCTATGAGCTGTATCACAAAAAGGTACCTTTATATACCTATAAATTATTTAGGATCATTTTTAAGTGGGTTATAACTGTCTGTTGGATCTATTATGGAGGATAGCCAACAAAGAAACTGGGCTGAAGTGAAAGATGGGGTCTAAATCTGTTTTAAAACCCCATTCTATTTTCCTTTTGATCTGACAGATCCTTAGTAGGGTTAGGACTTAACTTATGACACTTGAGGTTCTCCCTGAAAAAAGTTCAGGTCAGGGCTAGAGGAGACTTGGTTAATTTTTTCTTCCTACATTCCAACATCTGATACAGTCTGCAGCAGCAACTCACTTAGTCCCTGATCATCCTAGTGTCCCCCACACCAAGTTAGAATGAGGCCTTTGTCAGCTCCCCATCTGACCAGACCCTGTGCATTTAATCCTAGAAATAACTTAGCGAAGTGGGCAATTTTTTTCCCAGAATAGATTCCCCTTCTGAGAATCAAAAGGCCTGAGTTTCAGTTTGAGCTCTGAAACTCTCTGTGTGACTGACTGCTTTTAAAAATATGTAGTTTAATTATATCTTTTGTCTTCATATCACCTTTGTTTCTGAGTACAATCCTCCCCCTCTCCTTGTCCAGTGAGCCATTCTTTGTGATAATTTTTTTTAAAAAAGGGCAAAAACAAATCATTTCAACAAATCTAACATATCGACTGGAGTCTGACAGTATAGGCAATCAGCATTCCATACTTGTAGTTCCTTATCTTTTCAAAGAAAGATGGGAGGTACTTTTTCTCATCTCTTCTTCAGAGACAAACTCAATAAGTATAACTTCTTTTACTTCTCCTTTTCCTCCTCTTTCTCCCCAACCTTCTCGTTCCACAACTTTTTAGCTTTCTAATTTTTAAAAATACATTTTCAATTCATTAATTTTTTTTCTATTTCGTTAACATATATTGGTAGAGATGTGATTCCCCCTCCCCGCCACCAGAAGACTGCTTAGCTGCATCCAAGACATTTTGGCGTGTTGCTTCAACATTGTCATTTTCTTTCACATAATTATTAATTGTTTCAATGATTCATTCTTTGACCCAATCATTTTGTAGGATTTCACTGTTAAAGCTTCCTTTTGGGTTTGTATCTTTTGTTTATGCTCTTCCATAACTTGTAATCATAAAGCCTGCCTCCCTACATTACAAGAATGCTTTGGGAGACAAATGCAGTAAGAGTTAAAAAGCATTCTGCAGAAGACAGAGGCCATTCCACCACTCGATCCCATTCTAAGAAATACTCTGTCTTTGCCCAGTGAGGCATTTTGGTTGTACTGTAGTGGGGATGGATTTTTCCCCCTGTAAGGCCTTTAACCCATGAATCTTCAGTTTGGTAGGAGCTCTCTTCTGCTCTGTCTTCATTTTGGGAATATGTTGTTTTGATCTTGGAGAGGCAACAGACCATTACAATAAAAGATGAAGTTATAATTCCCCTGAAGCAGACTCATCTCACACAAGCCAGCTGCTCTTCTGTGATCTGCAGCATAGGAAGAGGAGAGAAGAGATAACCATGTAGAGCAGAGGTGGGGAACTTTGGCCTTGAGGTCACGTATGGCCCTCTGGGTCCCCTAGTACAGCTCTTTGATTCAGTCTTGATTCACCTCTGGAGAAGATAGAGGATTGGGGGGGTTGGGGTTCTTATCTTGGGGTCCATGGGCCTCCCAGGGAGTCTGTGGAAGGGGTTTCAGGGCATTGTTGAACTTCAATGCGAAAAAAATACATTTTTATTTTGATATGGTAGGTTTTCTTTGTAATTCAGTGTATTTTATTTTATGCTTTTAAAGATCTTCCATTGAGAAGGAGTCCACAGGCTTCACCAGATTGCCAAAGGGGTCCATGACACAAACAAGTTTAAGACCTCTTGGTGCAGGGGAAAGATGAAAGAATCATAGAAAAAGGAGGAAAGAGGAGAGAAAGTTCTAATGGATGATGAAGATCACAGACTGGGAGAGCCAGGTGATAAACGGAGATGCTTCTTGTCTACTGAAAGTTACTGGGGATTTAGGCAGGGTATCCCCAAGAATCTTCACGGTAGTAAAATATCAAAGACTGTTTTTATTGTTCAGTTGTTTCAGACTCTCTGTAACTCCAAGAGGTTTTCTTGGTAAACATACTGGAGTGGGTTGCCATTTTCTTCTCCGGCTCATTTTATGTGTGAGGAAACTGAGGCAAATGAGGTCAAGTGACTTGCCCACGGTCAAACAGCTATTAAGAATCTGAGGCCAAATTTAAACTCAGGTCTTCCTGACTCCAGAGTTGGCATTCTATCCATTATACCATCTACCTGCCCTAATATAGATATATAGGTAGATAGATAGATATTAAGAAGAGAAAAAAACCTGACAAAAAAATACTAGAATTTTAGACAGATAGAAAGAAGCTTACAGATCATTCTCTCATCCAAGAATTAAGGCTTTTCTTCTGATCTGGACCTCAAAGATAAATTATAGGTGGCTGGTTGATTTCACTTATTTCACCTCCTAAAGAGAAGTAGGCTTGGAAGCTTAGAGAGGCTGGAACTCTTGTTACTTTCTCTAGGATTGGCTCTCCCTGAAGTCACAGGCTTCTCCTTCTTCTGTTACCTCTTTCTCTTTTTCTTCTTCCTCTTCCTTTTCCTCCTTCTCCTCTTCTTCTTCCTTCTTTCTTCCTCAACAGTGCCCAGCCTAGACCCTGCACACATTATAATAGTACAATTAGGATGGGTGATGACCATCCAGCAAGCTGCTTCAAGTGTCTGTGGGTTTCATAGTGATTTTTTAAAAGTTAAAATCTTTTTTTTCAATCAATGGTCCTTGCAGCAGCTGGCTAACAGAGAACAAACCCATACCTCCTGAGGAAAGGATAAGCCAAGCCAGAAAGTCAGGGCTGTGAAGTGTCTGCTCTGCACCCGTTGACGTATGGGGGAAGGAAGGAGGGGGAAGGAAAGAAAGGGAAGCAATTTCCAGATTTGCTTCAGATGAAATTGATCTCAGCTCAGCAGAAAAGATCTTTGCATATTCCAGATCATTGCCTAGATGGAATAGAAATTAGCCTAAAGGTTTTATAAGGAAAAAATGTGCTGGCAGAGTTATCTGCCCTGTAAAACAATCTGCCTACGTGTTGTCTTGTGACTAAAGATTGAGCGCCCTTAATGCCGCCGAATTATTTTTGATGTGGAAAAAAGGACAGAGTGGTGCCAGCGGGGTTTAGACTTCTGGATTCTTTGTGCAATCTTGCATATTTATTGTTTTCCAAAAATGCATAAAGCCAAGAGGTTTCCAAGGAGATCCCTGGCTCAGCATCACTTTCCCGGGAGCTTCTTTGAGGCCGGAAAGACCAATTTGGAAGTCTGAGTTTTCAGTAGATCAAATACTGCGGGACTGTGTAGTATCAAGAGATAATAAGTATACGTAAAGGTTTATGGAGAGTTGGGAAAGAGAGCTTCAGAGAAGAACGACAAAAGTCAGAGACCTTACCAAAGAGTTAGGAACCTAAGCTGGAACTTCTGGTGGAATGCCAAGTGGCAAAGACCAGCGGAGATCATCAAGCTCAGCTCTTGGTGGTTCTTACTCAGTTATCCCAGCTGTCTGCAAAGGTTTTATGTTCAGGGCCATGGTTACTTAGGGAAGACACTTTCTCACTCCCCTCCCTGACTTCTCAAATGGAAAGGTTGTCTAGGATAGGAAAGATCTACTCTGGATTTGAAATAAGGTACTTCTCCCTTCCCAGACACTGGGTAATTGGAACATAGTTTTGGGGCAGGAAGGATCTTAGAGACAATTGAGCTACTCATTTCTCAGATAAGGAAGCAGAGAGGTTAGCCCAGGCTCACATAACTAGTAAGCAGAACCAGGATTTGAAACCAAGTGCCCTGATTCTAAGACTAGTGTCCTTTCTGCTATACTCTGTTGTGATAGAGAGATAGAGAAGGGAAGGAACCTAACAGAGCAAACAGAGTACTTTTTACTTGCCTTTCTATAAGACTCTTAACACTGAGCCATGGATGGTGATGGGGCATAGAGCAAGAGCAGGAAATTGAGACCCAAAGATCTTTTGAACATGCCAAAGTTAGGACCTACCCAAGGCTAGATAGCAGGTTGACCACCTCAGGCATGAGTCCAGATGTAGATATGAATTAAATGGCAAGATAAAGTGGGGAATCAGGAACCAGACAGCACATAAAAGTCAGGACAGATATGGGATAACTGGGCAGGCTAAGAATGCAACAGAAACCAGGAAAGTGGAATGGAAGATAATCCTAGTGAAGAAACACAAGACAGGAAATGGCCAAAGGTCAGTCAAGGGAATAAGGAACCAGGAGATACAGTAAGAGAAAATAGAGCACAAAATGGGCAGGAGAGTATATATATATATGAGGCATCAGCCCTGAAGAGACGTTAATTCTAAGGCAATCTTTTGCCATAGAATCTCAAAATCTCAGAGTTGGAAGGAACATTAGAGGCCACCTAATATATGACAACATGGGACATTCAAGAAAACATTGGATTTTAAATCCAAAGTTCTACATTCCAGCTCTGCTACTCATTAGCGGTTACCTTAGGCAGGTCACTTAATGTAGCTAGACTTCAGTTTCTTCATTTGCAAAATGAAAATAATAATTCTTGAACTACCTACATCTTAGCATTGTTGTAAGGAAAAAAAAATTTGTAATCTTTTAAGCACTCTACAAAAATGCGAATTAATGGTTAACTGGCCCAACCAATACCTGAACAGGAATTTCCTTCATGGCATCCACAGTAAGCAGTCAGACAGTCGAGAGATAGTAGCTAGGTGGTACAGTATATAGAACAATAGGCCTGGAGTCAGGATGACCTGAGCTTAAATCCAGCCTCAGACACTTAGTAGTTGCGACTCTGTGCAAATCATTTAATATCTGTTGGCCACAATTTCCTCATCTCTAAAATAATAATAATAAAACAAAATAATAATAAATAATAATAAAATAATGATAAAATAAAAAATAAAATAATAATACCTCTTTCTCACAGTTGTTGGAAGGATCAAATGAGATAATATTTGTTAAGTCCTTAGCACAGCGTCTAGCATACTGTAAGCACTTAATAAATTCTTGCTTCCTTCCTTCATAGTGTACCTTCCTTTGTAGTCTATTCCTGAGGATCTATAGCTATGGGGAACTCAACCCATTCCCTATTTGAGTAGCTCCAATTGTTAGAATGTTTTTTTCTTATATTGAACTAAACTGTAATTTACCACTCACCCCTCTCTCCCAGTATTGCCTTAAGTTCTGCCCTCTGAGGCCATGTAGAACAAATCTAACACTTTTTCTACTTGACAATCCTTCAAATAATTGAAGACAGTGGTAATCTCCAGTCCTTTTTCTAGTTTCCTTTTCTCCAAGCTAAATATCCCTATGTTCTTAAATTGATTCTGCTATTGGATAATACCTCTCAAGACCCCTTATAGATAATTCTAGTTCTCCTCTTCTGGAGGCTGGCGGATGCCCTTTGTAAAATGTGGCATCCAGAAACCAGACATGATGCTCTGGACGGGATCTGACTGGGACAGAGTACTGTGAAAATAATGCCTCCTTCAATCTGTACACTTTGTTTCTATTCATGTAGCATAAAATGGCATTAGCTTTTTTTTTTTGGCTGCTACATCACATTGTTGACTCATATTAAATGTGTGGTCTACTAAAATCCCCTCAGGTCTTTTGCCCATTGACTGCTGCTGGCCAAATCACCCCCATCCTCAACTGAAACTCTTTTGTTAGGATTCCCAAGCCTATAACAGAGGTACATTCAAGAAGATCAATGAAGAAAGCCTCAAAAAGTGCTGTCAATGACCTAGGTACCGCTGATCATGTGACATGGATTTGCTACCACCACATTTTTAGGGGTTCATTGCGCCCAGAATCTTAGACAGCTCAGTCAACACAGTTTACAAGACTTTTGTAGTGCTACATGTAATGCAAGAAAAATAAGGAAAACCACCCAGTTACTAGATTCTTCCCATGGCTTCACTATTTTGCTAGGAAGAAGTCTCATCTGGCTTACAATCTCACTGTCCTTGCAAGACATTTAGCTTTACAATAGCAATATAACAAAAGGAAGTTCTTAGCTTTGGTCTCTCCCTATTTTTAGCTGCAGGCTACTTTAGAGTCAATGTTGGAGAAGCTCATACACCACTCAGGATTACTGGAAATTATTTCTGCTTCCCATTCTCACAGCTCTACCACCCTACCTTCCTCATTACAATCATATTTCATCTCTCTTCTTTCCTTTTTCCTCTCTTTTCTCTGTCTCTCCCCCTGCCTCCCTAACTACCCTGCTGCTCTTCTACATAAAGGATCATGGAGGTGAAGAAGCACAAGATGTCCCTACCTTAGGGAAAAGCCCTAGTGGTCTTACCCTATATATGGCTTCTTCAAAAGTGGATGCTAAGTGGAGGACTTGATGACAACTATAATGGGCTCTATGACAGCTCTGGAGACTACTATAATGGCAGGTAATGTCGGAAAATTGACAGTCAGAAACAGCTTTGGGAACCACCATGGATGATACTGAGGGTGGCTTAATTCTTCCCATACAGCTAAGATGTAGTAGAAAGATTTAGTGATAAGGGGTAGTGATATGCCAGAATCACCCTGGAATTTAGGGATGTGGTCTTAGGGCACATTTGTCCTTTCTCCCTTTTTTCTCTCCTCAAAGATTCATCTTTTTGAGTTCAAATCTGGCTCCGCACATTTACTAGCTATGTGACCCCGAGCAAGTCCCTTTACCCCATTTGCCTCACTTATCTCATTTGTAAAATGAGCTGGAGAAGGAAGTGGCAAACCACTCCAGCATCTTTGCCAAGAAAATCCCAAATGGGGTCACAAAGAGTCAGACATAACTACAAAAACTCAACAACAACAACACCACTGATACACAGAAACCAGTTACCTCAGGATCAACATGTAGGGCTCTGCTGGAGGGAGCATTGATAAGTGAACAAGCTCCTTGTAAACAGGATCTGACCATTCCTACCATCCAGGTCAGCCTTGCTTAAATACATTCTAGCTTGTCATTGTCCTTTCTAAGATGTGGCACCTGGAACAAAACATAATACTTCAGAAGAAAACTGACTAGGGCAGAATACAGTGAGTGCATGGATCAGTCACTAAGGCCTCAGTTTCTCCATACAAAAATTTCTACAAAATTAAGGGATTGAACTAAAAGACATCCATCAGGGGTGTTCTGGAGCCAACTTGAACAGGCTCACCATTGCTAAATTTTAAGCATTTACACTTTGGAAATCAGCAGAGACTACAAATTGGAGCTTAGTTTATTATTTTGTTGATTGTCTCTAGACCAAAACCATCAAACTCAAACAGAAATGGGGGCCATTAAACTGTAATTAAAGGTCCCTAAGACGGCATATCAACTTTTTTTTAAAAAAGCACATGTTGACATTGTCCATGTTCTATGGTACTTTTATCTATTTTGTTATTTATTTCTCAATTCCATTTTAATCTGGTTCAGGTATACTAGCATTCAGGACTGTTGTGAACCGTGTGTGCCAGGCCAGGGGTAGGGAACCTGCGACCTTGAGGCCATATGTGGCCCTCTAGGTCCTCAAATATGGCCCTTTGACTAAATCCAAACTTCACAGAACAAATCCCCTTAACAAAAGGATTTGTTCTGTAAAACTTGGACTTAGTCAAAAGACTGCACCCAAGGACCTAGAAGGTCACAGGTTCCCCCCACCCCAATGCCAGGCAGTGTGTTTGATACCTCTGGTCTAGACTTAAGAAAGTGATAAAAGAAATCTTAATTCAGATTAAATTTAAAAGTATGTTGTACAAAATTTTTTTCCAGACCTCCAGAAAACTCTTGTCTCTAAGGACCCTGCCAATGCTAAGATCTGAACATTTTTTGGACCAGACCTATATGATTTTACTGGTGTGAGGGAACTACTGAAGAGGAATTCTTTCTACAAATGTTGGGTCAATACACCTGCTCTGCAACTCAGAGTCTTAAAGAGTTGCCTAGGACACTGAGAGATTAAGTGACTTACCCAAGGTGACATAGCCAGACAGGTAGGATTTAATCCAGGCTTTCCCCACCTTCAAGGCCAGCTTGGTAACTACTACCCTAAGGCGGCCTTTCTAGGCATCTGTGATCCTATAAATAGATTCAGGTGGGGTTAGTCAGAGTCAAGACTTCCTGCATGGGAGCCAAATGAGAGGAAAGGAAAGGACATTCCAGATTGAAGGTAAAACAGAGACAGTCTTAAAAGCAAAGAGAAGGAGCCAATTTTGTGTGGAGGGAGGTTGCCGATTAACTTTCATTAAAAAAGAAGAAAAGTAAATTTGTGGACTGGGAATAAGGACCCAAAATGGTGAATCACTTGGGGAACAGAGTTCAATCTCATATAGGCCATGTGCTTAAGAACACATAGAAAACAAAAAAAAAAATTTTTTTTACAGAGTAAAATTAAATCTATCAAACCCTTTACATACCTCCTGTCATTTGGTCTTCCCCATAATCCTATGAGGCAAGCGCTTTTATGATCTCCATTTGAAAAATGAGGAAACTGGGGCTCGGACAAGTGAAGTACCTTTTTGAGGGTCACACAGAGAATGTCTGGGGTAGAATTCGAACCCAGGTCTTCCTGACTCTAAGTCCACACTGTCCTAATTATGGATGAGTGAAAGAGTACTCAGAGTAGGATAGGGAGATTCTAGGGATAGCAGCAGATACCTGGAGACAAAGATAGAGAAGGATAGGGGAGGAAGGGGATACTTAGCAGAAGAAAGAAAAGATAAGTGATACTAATTGGGATGTTTAGTCATATTTATGGTTGAATAAGAAAGATAAGGATAGGGAAGAGCCTAGAGGCAGCAAGGTGCCTTAGTGGATAGAGTGCTGGGCCTGGAATCAGGAAGACCTGAGTTCAAATGTGGCCTCAAATACTTACCATGTGACCCTAGGCAAGTCACTTAACCCGTTTGTCTTAATCCACTGGAGAGGGAAATGGCAAACCACTCCAGTGTCAATATGGTTCATGGAGTCACAAAGAGTCAGATGTGACTCAGCAACAAACAACAAGGGAAGAACCTACTGTGGGGGAATACCTAGACTCAATCACTTTACAAAACAAACCCAGCTAGATCCTCCATGGCACTGCCTAAAGCTCATCAGATGTAGAAAATGAACTCTTTGGGTTGAAACAGTTTGATGAAAAGTACTAAGCAGCCGTAGGACTGGTGAAGGAAGAGGAGAGTATCTATCCAGGAGAAAATTTTTTGTTTTTTTCAGGATGTGACTTTTCCTAAGTCAAACTGAATGCTCACGTGACTAACTTCATCTGTCTGACACTTGAGACAACATGAAGGGCCCTAGTAAAAGAAAATCCCCCAGCCTTCTTTACCGTGCCCTTCCTTGTCTGGAGGGATACCTCCTTTTTAGAAAAATTGGTTGAAGTGAATTGGCTATGCTCATGTTGTTCTGGAAGGGATCTGCCTGCTTGCAGAGCAGAAAAGAATTTTTCATTCAGAAATGGGTTCCAGACCAAGTTAAATAAATAGCCTGGGTTGGCTTTGATGGAGCAAACTGAGTCTGAGGACCAGGGCCCCTCACCCGCTGGGGCGGTTTGCCCAGTTAATTACGGAGGAATTTGGCCTTCACGGGAAAGTGAAGTTTTTCCTGGTGCTGATGGTCATTTGAAAATCAAAAGCCAAAATTAGCCTCCAAATAAAAACAAAGTGACTCTTTTTAAGGTTAGAATTCATGCACTTTTGAACTCTGAATCTCATTTAGGAACTCAAATTCTTTCCTCTCCTCATTTTAAACATGATGTTCTTCTCCGTTAATCTCTATGTACACCATAGTCTTAATTTGTTCATCATTATCATCGATAACTTTTACATTTTGACTTTGGTGATCCAAGAGTTCTTGAGTTTTAACTAGTATTATTTTAGTTATATTCCCTCTTCCAGGAAATTTTCCTAAACTAATCAAGCATTGGACTTTATCTACTGTGTATGCACAGTTGTTGGGTTTTCCCCCCAGGATTTAACATTCTGTACATTTAACTATGTTTAGCCCTAATAAAGAATGAATATTGCCTATATCGTGATACATAATTCAATGGTCAACCTACTGAATTGGTCCTTCAGTACAAGCACTATAGATGGATGACAAACTGGGACCGTAAATGATCAGAAACAGAGGAGACTGCATTGCATTTGGTGAATTTCTGGATTTTTAAGGATCCTAAGCTGCTGCTGTTGACTCAATTTTAAAAAGATCTTTTTAACACCAATATTCTCCTGGTTATCTGATATGGTTGCTAATTATGGAATACTATAGTATCCAAAGAATTAAGATTGTGAGTCATCCAAAAGGCAACAGAGAAGCATGTAGTGGGAGTTAGAAGACAGCAACATATTATCTTCAGCCAAATTTTCCTCCACTTTGGTATTTTTAAATTCTAAATCAATTATTCTTTCTTTCAGAGCTTCTACTTCTCCATGATGTATTCCATTTCCTCCTACTCTGATGTTGTCTGTTTGTTTTTAATTCTGTATTAAGAGCTCTGATTTCTCTCTTAAATTCTTAAATTTCTTTTAAGAGGTTTATCATTACAACTCTTCTTAAATTTCTTGCTATTGTCCCTTGATCCCTTGTCCATAGGGTTCTCTCCTTCATTGAGTAATATTGATTCTTTCTCCTTTAATATCATAATATTGTTTTCAACATGCTTTGGCTTCCCATGAGGCTTTATTCATTCTATCTCTATCAGCCTTTCTATTGGATTATCTGCTAGTTCTCTTGAGCTTTGGGAACTTCAGCTTCTCTCTTGTATTCACGGCTAGTCACTCACCTTTGAGAATCCCTCTCACTTTTTTGTCTCTTGCTCCTTCCACTAAAGGGACCTATGGAAGTGATGTTAAGGCAGAGTCTGTGTCCTCATGTTAGGAGATATTGGGATTGAATGGGCCTGGATCTCTACCCTGAATAACCTCCAGGGGTAGAGGACAGTCCCCAGGCAAGCTGGTCAGTCCCATTTTCATCTAGCCTAGCACAATGTTCTTTGTTAGCTGGTGATCCTGGGCACCACTCACTGCTGATCTTCTGACTTTCCTAAAATTTCTGTCAGCCTTTCCCCTCACTCCTTTTCTTTCCTGATAGTGGCTGAAAAGAATCTGTATCTGCTACCTCTCACAGAGTTTAAGTGGGGTCCTTACTGTAGGACAATTCTATAGCCACACCATGAGTCATAAGTCTATAAGCTTGCTTGTGCAAACTGGAGGAGGGAGGGTAGAGTTGCTTAGGTGTAGGAACTCTGAATGAGAAGTTTTCCAATATTAATTCATGAGACTTTTACTTTGTAGGTGGATTCTATATTCTTTATATCTGGTACATCATCCCTTTCTTTTGAGGATTTGAAGTTGGAGAAGTTTGTAAAAAGCAACATAATTGGCTATCTTTTTGGTCACATCGAAAAAACATGCACAGAAGAAGTATAAAGGACGTCATCAGAGAGATATACAATTGGGAAAGGTGGGCAGTCATGTAGCAAAAGTGAGAGATCATTGATCAAGTCAGGGAGGGGGGGTGGGAAGAAGGGACCAAACATTTGTAAACATCTACCATGTGCCAGGCACTAGGCTAAATGTTTTTACAGATATTATCTCAGAGAACATACTCCATTAGAATCTACACAATGGCAAGAGATCTAGAGGAAGACTTCCATCATGTACCTGGATATCCTAGGAAGGATTTATGAGGGAACATGGATAAGAATTACATAGGATAAAAAGTATAGCTGTATGTAATGTGTATTGTTTGAAGGAGGACCAGCAGCAGTGAGATCGCGAGTCCATCAAAATATCAAGATATAATTTTATATGGTTATAAATCCTAGAACATCATGATCAAGAAAGAATCAAGATTTCAGGTCAATGGGGAGACTTATGATATGTGTAAGTAGGCTATGTACAGCACACTACCAGTGGTGACTTGTGCAAAAGAAGTGGCAATACATCATTAAAGAAATGCATGACAAGAAAAGGAATTGGGCCTATCACATAGTGAGGGCAAGTGGTAATTGATGGAAAGTCCATATGCCTCAATGGCACCCATAAAATATTATGGAAGTCTCCAGTATCCTGAACAGATCCTCTAGGGAGGATTTATGGGAGGATAGGGATAAGGATCCAGAAGGGAAAAAAACAAGTACATGAAGAATGACCATTTCCCCAACAATGACATCCATCAATAAATCTATCTTGGACAGACTTGTAGGTAGATAATGAGGTTGACTCAGAATTGGGTAAGAAAAGAGCTCCAGATCACATTTTGGAATTGAATGGTGCCTTTAATGACCCTGAACTTCCTCCAGAAACAAAATCCAATCATCTTAATATCAACATTCAATCAATGATACTGTAAAGTCATGAACTATCACAATTTCCAATGAATCAAACTATGGATCATCCAAAGGACAATGGCGAGGTATGAGGAGGCTGCAATGTATTACTACTGAAAGAAAGAATATCATCAGAGAGATGTGGGACCAGAAGAGGAGATGGGCTGATCCTGTAGCGAGAGCATGGGATAACTGCTTGGATTGACTGCATGCTCGTACGGTATCCATCCGTGCAATGCTAAGATATCTAACGTAGGGTCTGCAGAACATTGGAGACGGACATGAGAGATGCTGTGGAGGCAGCGTGTACGAGACTTTAGAGCTCAAAATCTCTTCTAGCTTTCAGCTCCAAATCTAGGAAACCACAACTGTCAAATATCACTAGACTTGAAATAATTTCCATACATATAGTGCCTTGAGGTTTGCAACATGCTTTACATATGTTATCTTGTTTGATCCTCACAACAATCTTGGAAGGGAGGTGCTATTATTATTCCCATTTTTACAGATGAGGAAACTGAGGCAAACAAAGGTTAAGTGACTTGCCCAGGGTCACTTGGATGGTAACTGTCTGACGCAGGATTGGAACTCAAGTCTTTCTGACTTTGAACACCAGCACTTTATGCCCTGCACCAATGGAACCAGAAGAATTGAGTTCAAATTCAATTCTACCACTCACTGATTCCCTATGTAATCTCCAGCAAGTCACCACCTCTCTGTTTCCCTCCTTAGAAAATGAAGAAAGCCAAACTCACACTACTGGTCTGATGGTGCTATAGTGACAAGATGAAATGTGAGAGCACTTTATAAACAATAAAAGCTATATAAATTAATTAACATTTTCTTTGTAATATGAACACCATCGATAAGCATCTTGCTGTTGCCAGCTTTTCCAAAGCCCATTGGGAAGGAATGAGTTTCAAGAATTGGGTCTATGCTTTCTTTCCTTTTGGAAGAACCAATGCCTATGTCACCCCCAAATGGACATTAAATGTGAGCCACGGATGATAAGGAATAAAAGAAGGAAAAGTCTGACTCTTTTCCTGGCAGCCCTGTGGTCCTTCTCAAAGATGGGTACAAGTTCTGTCTGTATCTTACTCCAAATCACTTAGGAGGTGGGGAATTTTAGAAGATGAAAAACTAGATTGATGTATTTGACTACATGATGTTAACTATGTTTCAGGAGCGTGCGGTTTACTGTGATTCCCCTGTGCGTGCTGTCAGGGCTTCATATTGCTAATAACAAAGGTAAGAAAATTATGATGAGGCTCAGAAGAACTGCTGAGTTGTAGCAGAAATGGGGAAGGAGTTTGCATTTATAGAAATTGGAAAGGTTTTATATATGTGTATATGAATATATATATATGTCTATATTAAGGAGTGAGCTAACCAGATTTCTCTTGGGAAGAGAGAGACCTGGAATGATTCTTCTTGGCATGTGAGTTTGGAAACTAAACTCAAATTAGATCAAATCTCCTTAGGATTAGATGGCTGTGATTTGCCTCTTGGAGGGGACTTTGTTCTCTGAATAATTTGAACACGAGACAGAAGGGTTAGTGAAAACTCCATATTGTGTTCAGATGTTGGCTGATGCCAACCCAGGCTAATGCCTGTGTGGATAACTAGAATGTTGTTGGGGATGCCAACCTTACATGCCCTCCTCTGTGCCAAAGGGCCTTTCAGCAGAGTAGCCAGACTGGGTAATTAGATGCATGTGGAAGGAGCTCTCACAGATGCACATCTGTAGTCTCTACAAGCCCCGATTGTCAGGTCAGCCACTCTCCTCAAAGGCAGCAGCTCTGATTACAAACTTTGTAGTTCTGGGCTATTTTAGCCTAGAGACTTATCAGCCCTTTCCCAACAGCAGTAAAATACACTCTGAAACCCAACCCAGAGAGGCTCTAGGAGTGGGAAGTACTGCTCGCCCTTGGCTTTGCTGGAGACTACAAATGGAGGAATTGTTAAAGGCCAAATGTCTTCGAGCATTGGCCTGCTTAGATGGCTAAAAGCCTAGTTCCAAATGTGCCCTGTGTAGGTGCCTATGCAATCCAGGCAGTGCAGTAAACTAATTCTAGCACAGATTTAATTGAGGGAGGGTAATGGGGTGATTTAAAGTATGACCACTTCTGTGCATGTCTGAGGTAGAAGGGAGACTGGGGTCATGGGAGTTGAGGAGGTTGAGCAATTGAAAGGCCAGGATGTTTTAAAAGGAGCAGGGAGTTAGAATGAAGAAGATTGTGAAGCAGAAATCAAACTTATTGGGAAAGAGGACTAACGACCTAGAGGTCCAGAGAGAGCAACAACAAGGATCTGACAGAATTTAATGAACTTTTAAAGGGGAAGAGTTGACTGTGGAGTAATGGTAGCAAAGTATATGTTAGGGAACATAAGAAAAGGAGCCACCAGCCTTGGACCAAGGGATATGGTACATCAAAAGAAAGCTAGGTTTCAAAGAGCACCTGGGATGGAAGGAATGTAAGAAATAGTTAAGGAGAGAAATACAGAGTTTGTTAGCAATAGAGAAGGACTAAGGATGGGGGAGGGGCAATGGGAAAGAGGCAAAATGGAAGAGGAGGAGGAGGATGAAGACTGAGGAGTTAAATATACTATGGAAATAGGACAGAAGGATGGTGCAATGTAGCAAATACTAATTCCTCCTCCACATTCTCTTATCATATCCTGGGTGTCCTGCATTCTTCCCAGGTGGCAAATCAGGAGCAGTTCACTCTTTTGCGAACAGGCAGCCCAAGGAAGGGAACATGAGAATTACTGATGCTGGGTTGTGAGTGAAAGCCCAAGGAAATGAGCCAGAGAAGGTTTGTGGTGGTCTAGGAGTTCTCCCAAGTTGTGTTGCCACTTGGAAGAGACTTTGTTCTCTGAATAATCTGAGCATGAGACAGAAGGGTTAGCGAAAACTCCATATTGTGTTCAGATGTTGGCTAATGCCAACCCAAGGTAATGCCTGTGTGGATAACTAGAATGTTCTTAGAGATACCAACCTTACATGCCCTCCTCTGTGCCAAAGGGCCTTTCAATAGAGTATCCAGACGCCATTTGGGGTTTTCTTGGCAAAAATACTAGAATGGTTTGAAATTTCCTTCTCCAGGTCAGTTTACAGATGAGGAACTAAGGAAAGCAGGGTTAAGTGATTTGCCCAGGGTCACATAGCTAGTAGGTGAAATCACGAACATGAGTCTTCCTGTCTTCACATCCGGCATTCTATCCACTTCACCACCTAGCTGCCCAAGTTGTAGCCTAGCTCGTAGCCCTGCCTGCTTCCAGCTAGTTTCAGATCTGATGCAACGCCAAATCCCTAAGAAACTCGTAGTTTCCATTCTACATAACCTGGCCTTGAAAATCATGTTCACACAGCCACTTAGAAGCTTTTAATTTAATTACTTTCGAGGGTAGTGGAGGTTTGAGAATCTATGTTTTCGGGATGTGGCCAGTATTTCAGATCAATGGGAAACGAATAGATGCCAACTTTAATAGAAGATACAAGTTAAAAGGGGGCACTTATAAACTACACAATAACAATGAACTGTTGAAATGGCAAAATATTCCATGCATTCTCCGCCTACCCACCTTCCTTCAATATCTTATTTTCTTATCTAGAAGAACACAAAACAGATAATCATCAACAGAATGCCAAGCTGAGACCTGAACCCTATCTTGTTTCTTTCTTTGGTAAATGGCAAACAAGTCTTGTTAGAGCTTAATTTATTCATTCTAGGTACCGACTTATTAGCAAAACAGCTGGTGATTAAGTAATTGAGATTAATATCAGACCCATGAGGCAATGGGAAACTCTGAGAGGCAGGAGATGGGAATTTGAAATTGCATTTGGAACTGAAGAGGTGGAAATCTTAAAAGAAAAAAAAAAAGCTTGACTCAAAATATGTCTGTTCTCTCTATTAAAGACAGACCACAGCTATACAACCAACCAAGTAAAATAGAATAAACATTAAAAGCCCCACCCAGCCCGTGAACTTTGTGTTGCGGTAATAAATACAATATGATATTAAACCATGTTTGAAGTATCAAACTAAATGCTTATTAAAACAAAAAGTACTGGTTTTATTGTCATCTTTGGCAAGGGGGTAGGGTGGGGTCCAAACCTGTGATTTCAGTGGTGTAAGAAATCTCTTCTGAGGAAACCCCTTTACCAATGCAGACCTTCAATAACTATGCAATTTAATATTGTCTCAGGCTTCAAAAGAGGTCATGTGACTCTCCCAGGATCACACGGCCAGTATGTATCAGAGATGGGAGATGTGACTTCAAACAGTCTTTCAGATTCTGCGGCCACTCCCTATCTACTACACCATGCACCTTTTATTTTTATTAACATGTCTAAAAAAAGAATAATGGTAACTAAAATTATTCCCAATCTCCCTCCTATTCCTTAATCTCAAAATCTCCCAACAAATCCATCAGCCAAAATCATAGTTCTCTCCTGGAACCTTTAAAGTCAAAAGGTTGTGTTTCCTAGTGTACTAACATGGGCAGAGTAGGTCTGCTTAGTCCTGCTTATGGAAGCTATGGCTTAGGAGATCATGGATCTCCTCTTCGCCTTTACTCTTATAAACATCAAACAAGGACACCAAATGGAGAAGCCGAATAGAGTTAGGAACTCACCAATCATCGCTGGCCCAAGAATGCCAATGTCTACTTTGCTACCTTACATGAAGCACATTAGTAAGCAAGGGAAGATTTGCAAATAAAGCTTAGGCATAGGGAGGAAGCCAGTCTAATACCCACCAGGAAGCTCATATCTAGCTCTGGGTTACTACCTACCAGCTTCTAGATGTTGGACTAGAATCACAGACTGAGGGCACACCTGTAGGTGTGTCATCTCCTACGTTCTCCTACCTCTGGGTAGGCTTTCTCCTAGATGGAAGTGGAGAGACAGGGAGCAGAGTTCCTTAATGGTCCCGATGGTAACTTGCTTACCTTTGCCAGCTGTATCTGAAGTTTATTTTTCACATCTGTCACCTCAGAAATTCGGGTGCTGAAGGCCAGATTGGTAGTAGTAAACTGCTTCCATATTCGATCTGATGACCCTTCCAGTAGGTTCTCAGCTTCTTCCCGCAGCCGGATAGAGTTGGCTCTCATGTTCTGAGAATGCCTGATGTTATCATCAGTAAACTTGGCCCATGTCTCAGGTACTGAGACCCTGGAAGAAAAACACACTAGAAATTAAAATGAGGTTGAACAGTCAGATATCACTATGGGCCTTCCTTTCATCTCATTTTTTCAGGAATAGATGGGAAATGACTATGATATCTTGGGCCTTTCTGAAGTCACAAAGATAGGGTCTACCACCAACTATCTAATTTAGTTCAAGCTACGCAATGTTTATTGAGTGATTATTCTGTAAAAAGTTCTAGCCTTCCTTACCCATGAAAAAAGAAACTGAAGGAAGTGGGATAGCTTAAATGAGGGAAGGAAAGAACAATTTAAGGATAGCCTTTAAGGATATAAAGGTGACAAACAGATGTTCTCTGTTAGGCAGAACAAGAGAAAACAGGATCAAACTTCCAACAATTTAAAGGTAGAAAGGATTCTGGGAATAATCTAGCCTACTCCCATTATGTTACAGATGAAGAAACTGAGGCTCAGAGAGGTTAGATGACCTGCCCAAAGTCACTTGAGAGTTAGGTAGCAGAAAAGCAAGTTAGCTAATAGGAAGGACTTGTCAGTAACTGGAATGGGTAGCCAGAAGAAACAATGGAGTTTCCTTCTCTGGTGGGCTTCAGGAAAGGGACAGACCTACACATATTTAGGCTGATTTAGGTTCCTCTAGAGTTCACTTAGATGTCCTCCCAAGCTCCCTTCCAGCCCAAAGAGTCCTTAGTTCATAAATAAAAGCTGATTTCCATTCTAAGGAGGAAAAGGAAAGGAGATTCAATTTCCTGAAACTCTATTGCAGGAGAAGCCTGGCTTTTCCGGAGTTCCTAGAGCTTATTTATGTTTCTCAGCAAGTAGAAATTAAAATATACACAGGATTGCATTGTTAGGCTCATTTAGTGGTCATTATAAAATAGCAGCACACTATATCTCTGGCCTTCTAAAGAGAGACTTATAGGCTGCTCAGTGGCTTAGATGAGATCTTAGAAATCCTGTACCCCACCATCATATATTGTTGATGAGGAAAAACTGAAGCCCACAGAGATAAGGCCATTTCTTCTCGGCCGCAGTGTTATACAAAACCACCATGCCACTGAGAGGAGTGTCAACAAGTTTATAGGGTGGATTTCTTTTTAATCTGTCTTCAAGTCTGATGAACAGACGAATAAATTTGTGATTGCACTGGGGCCATTTATGATGTCAACGAACAGCAGTATTATTGCAACTGACTCCTGATTGGCCTCCCTCCTTCCAGTCTCTCTCCTTTCTCTCATTTGGCTTCCACTGAGCTTCTGAAATAACCAAAAAACAAACCAACAAAAACAGGTCTGACTATGTTCCTGCTCTGCTGCTCAAGAATCTTCTATGACTAGTATTACTTCCAGGACAAAATTGAAACTCCTCAACTTGACATTTAAAGCCCTTTGAATTCTGGCCCCAGTCCTGCTTTACCAGATTGATTTCACATGTCTCCTCATCACACACTATAGGATCTCTTTGTTATTTCCTGAACTCAGCATTCCATCCCCAGATTTCTTTGCCTTTGCTCTTCTACATTCCTGGAATGTATTCTTTCTTTACTTCTCCCTCTTAGGATCCTTTTGATGTTGCTGTTCAGTCACTTTTCAGTTATTTCTGACTCTTCGTGACCCCATTTGATGTTTTCTTGGCAAAGATGCTAGAGTGGTTCACCATTTCCTTCTCCAGCTCATTTTACAGATGAGGAAACTGAGACAAACAGGGTTAAGTGGCTTGCCCAGGATCATACCACTAGTGTCTGAAGCCATATTTGAATTCAAGAAGAGTTTTCCTCACTCCAAGCCCTACACTCTATTCTCTTTGCCACATAGCAGCCCCTAGAATCCTTATCCTTTTTTCATTTTTCTGCCTCCTACCTGAAGCTTTTCCTGGTCTCAATCAATTAACATTCAATCAACAATCAACCAACAAGTCCTAATTAATCTTAACAGCAAGGCACTTTAAAAAATGCTAAAGACAGAGTTCCTGCCCTCAAGCAGCTTACTTTTTACTAATTGTTACCAATCTCACCTCCCTCAAATTAGATTGTTTACTTACCTGTGCACCTGCCATTTCCCTATCAACTCCCCCTCCCGCCATTCCACCCCTGTACACACACACACACACACACACACACACACACACACACACACACACACACTTTCTCCTCTTACTGGTCTACAAGCTCCTAAAAGTCTTTTTTTTTTCCTTTTTAACTTTGTATCAACCACTTAGCGTAATGTCCTGCATACAGTAAAAATTTAATAAATGCCTGAATTGAATTGCAATGAGTGTACCCTCTCTCTTCTCTTGGTCCCAAGTCAGCTGACCATCTCTTGGTAAACAACCTTCGGTTATTTAATTTTGCCAATGAGTTCTCAGGAACTGGAGGCAGTGTATACGGCACAGAATTGTAGAAAATAAGGTCTAATGTGGAAACAACATTCACCTGGGAATCCTAGGAAATATGGCTTGAAGTCCTGGCTCCAGAATTTATTAGCTACATAGCATGGGGCAGGTCACTTCTGAGTCACCCTTCCAAGTTACATGTTTCTCATCTCATCTAAGACCAAGACAATGAATGATATTTGATCCACCTTTCATATAGGGTTGTTGTAAGGAAAATATTTCACAAACCATAAAGTGCTATATAAAGTGACCTATTATTATTATGAATGCAGAACTCAATAGGAGTTTTCTTTAACATGCAAGGGCCCAGGAGTCTGATTTGCTTCCTGGGGCATGTGTCCCCTAAAGATGAAAAAGAAGATGAAGGCAAAGTTTTGCAAGACAGGAAATGATGAAGATAAACTCAGTGTCAATAGTAATGTGGAACAGAGTGAATGCAGAGAAAATGCAATTCGATGCAATGCAATTCTGATGGCCCTGATTTTTAAAAGCCAGGATAAAAGGTATGCCTCATTTTGAGAAAGCTCAATATATAAAATTTTGAACTTGAGATAAAGCCAGCAAATGTGGATGGTGTAGCAGGATAGAGAGACAATGTAACAGTGGAATGTAGCATGCTGGATTTTGAGTTAAAAAAGACCAGGGTTCAAAATCCTCTGTTACTTAGAACCAATACAATCATAGGCAATTCACTTAATTCTCTTCAGCCTCAGTTTCCTCATGCATAAAATTGGGGAAATTGTGTCTACCTAACATCGTTGGAAAATCAAATGAGTTAATATATGTAAAGGCCTTTCCAAATCTTAAAATGCTACTATATAAATATTAGCTATCATTATTATGTAATCTTTCTAAGCCTCAGTTTCCTCACAGAATGTAAGCTTTTGAGAATGATTTCTTCCCTTTTAAAAAACATTTTCTAGTGCAGTTATCCCTTTCCCATCTCAGAGAAGTTAGGGGAACCCCAGCACCAAGAACCCCACAGTGATGTGGAAAATCCAAGTAAAATTTTTTGGCTCTTGCTTTGTACCAGAGAAGAAGTCCGAATTCTTTTTTTTTCTTTTATGGGGTCTTTAAAGTACCTTATTGTAAAATTGGGGTTGAAATTATACAATACTATACATATATTTTATGCATTTCTGAGTTTCTAAACTTTTTTTCTGTGTCATCTACTGGCCTTCATGTGTTGTCTGCAGTTTCCGCAAAACTCCCCAGTATTCCCACTTAAATTTCTTATGCTGGTCCGAGATAGATTGAAACCTTAATGGGGAGAGTAGCAATGTGGAAGGGATAGCTGTATAGTCTGGCACATAGTGGACACTCTATAGTGCTTGTTGATTGATTTTAGAATGAATATTTTCCTCATAAGTGAAGACTCAGATGTAAACCAAATTTGCAAACACTAAATCTGGATATAAATATCAAATACTTTTGTCATAGATCTAGAGTTAAAAGGCACCTTTTGAGGACATCTAGGCTCGCTCACTCATTTTAGAGCTAAGAGAACTCAGAGAAGTTAAGTGACTTGCTCAAAGTCACACAGAGTGTAAGTAGCAGATTTGGGATTTGAACCCACATCCTATGATGCTAAATCCAGTATTCTTTCCATACACTTCAGTTATTCATGTCAAAATTGGCATCTTCATCTTATTTTTAAAAAATCCACAGGGCAAGCTTGCCCTGTGTATTTGAAATATGATTAGTGAAATTGAATTTCGTACATCATCATTCCAGAACACATCTCTTCTGTCCTTCAATGTAGTCTTATTCTGATGCCTGATTGTGGAGAGGAAGTGAGCCTGGGTTTAAAAAAAAAAAACCGAGCTGATGGAGTTCACTCTCTGATAATGCTCTGCCCTAGTGGAAAGGCATTGAAGATTCACCCAGGGGTGGGCTACAGGATCCAAGGAACTTTTGGCCATGTGGTGAGCAAGGTGATGAATTTTTCAGCCCCAGCAACATTTAGATGGAAGCCTGCCAGAATTATAGAGAGGTTATGGTCTGCATAGGTAGAGGAAGTAGCCACACCTATGAAATTACAGCTCCTTGAAGTTCAAATTCTGTCAGGTGAGAAATAGGGAAATCACAGTAGGTGATTTCATTTCTCCCAGCCCATAGTTGTTCAGCAGCAGTCAAACTCCCCTCCTCTGTTTGTTCCTCCCTTGCTTGGGGAAGGGGTTGTTTGTCAATAGTGGGCCAAAGGGGTGGGGGAGTTGGAAAAGTTGCTGTGGGAAAACAATTACAAAAGTCTCTTTGATCTTGAGAGAACTGGGTGTGGGGGAAAGAACATTTTACTAAGAGATCATGAAATCCTATCAAGGTTCCAGAGAGATTTTTCTTTGCCTTAAATCCCCAAATGCCATTTCTGACACAGGCTTTTTACTGTGTGATTCAGAAACTCACAACAGGGATTTGCATTGAGGCTTCCCAGGGACTGAAAGGTGGCCCCACCCCACTGGCCACTTCTCAGTAATTAGAATAAGAGTTTTAGAGCTAGAAGGGTCCCCAGAAAACATGTATCCCAGCCCTCTTCTTTCACCAGTGAGGAAAAAGGCAACTTCGGAAAAGTAATATGATTTGTCCCAAATCACACCACTAACAGGTAGCAGAACTGTTATTTAGAGGCTAGAATCATAGATTTGAAGTGGGAAGTTACCTTTAAAGCCATTCCTTCTCTTACTCTCCCCCCATTTTACAGAGAAGGAAACCAGAGACCCAAAGAGGACACGTAATTTGTCTAAGGTAAATAAATCGGGTTAGAGTCACACGATTTAGTCAGCACACCTGTGACAATCTCTTTGGGTCTCAGTTTACCTGTCTGCAAAATGAAGACATTAGAGATTGGACTAAATATTTCATGAGCTCTTTGAGAGCGGGACTGTTTGGGGACTTTCTTTGCATTCCTAGTGCCTTGAACATAATAAGTGGTTAATAAATACTTGTTGACTTGACTAAATGACCTCTGAGATCCATTCCAGCTCTACAAAGTTCTAATGCATGGCCTGGATAGCAAACTAGGATTGCAGGACTGATCCTACAGCCAGCAGTGCTTTCCCCACACTCTCTCTTCCACTAGAAAGAAATGACATCTCCCCCTACCCACTCCCCACTCCCACCACCACACCACCTCCCCAGCACTCCTTCCGTTATGCTCGGAAAGTTGGTCTAGGGCGTGTTCTCACCCAGCATCCTTGGGTGTGTTTTAAAAGCCAGCAGTGTATCTTTTGGCTCGTGTGGTTGACTTAAAACTGTTTATAACATGTCATATGGATTTCAAACTTGTCTTGGAGGTTATTTTCTTCCACCAAACTCGGGGAGAAAGGCTAACAACAAAGACCTGATAAAAGGGAGGGGTCCTCCTGCGTCGTGGGCTGCCTAGGAAGGGCTGGCCCTTCCCCCAAGCCTCTCGCCCTGGTACTGGAACTGCGGGAAAGTCCTACACTGCAGAGCCGCGGGTGAAGTCATTGCATTCTCCTCTCCGCAGATGCGGTGCCACGGTTTCCCTCCAAAACTCCCAACTCCAGGGCAGCCCGCCTTTAGGGGCAGGCCCTGGGAATCCCCAGGTGCGAGCTGAGGCCTGGCAGCGGCTCTAGGCTAAGGGCGTGCCCTGCCCTGCCCCTGCCCGTCCCGGCCCACCCCGCCTGCGGAGCCCGGGAGCCTGGAGCGGCCTGGCAGCGCTCTCCCTGGTCGGACAAGGACAGACCGCAGTAGGCTGCACTTTCGTTCTCCGGCTTTGCTCGCGGAACTTGAAGCTCCCGGGTCTACTCGCTGGCTCCTGGGAGTTTCACCAGCCGCTCCTTAACCGCCCTGCCGCCTCTTCCCGCAGGATTTAATCCTGTGTTTGCTGCCTTTCCCCTAGATCTATGGTCCCCAACACCCTTGGGCACACTTGGGGAACACCGAAGAAGCTCTGCGCATTGAAGCATATAAAGACAGTGGTGCAGTAGAAGTGCGAGGGACCAGGAAGAGCTGAACACGCCCACCCCCCACCCTCAGCGCTGGGTTTTCCTACGGTTTGCCTCGGAGAAGGCTGCCCATCCCAAGACCGATCACCCAATTCCCGTCCCTCCGAGCCGTGATGCTGCCTCGGGGCTGGGCAGAGGCGGTGAGATTCCCACCCCGCCGCCCAGCAAGCCCGCTCAGCAGGGTGGAATTCGAGGCGCCCCTGGGACGCCTCCTCCGAGGCTCCGCGGCAGACATTAGGCAGCTTAATGACGACTGCTGGCCATAAACACGAGCCCTGGCCCCTGGAGTGCCGACGTCAGCAGCCCATTTCTTCTCTGACCCATCACCCACAGCTTTGCAGCCACGGAGCCAGCTGGCAGCTCCCACTCGACCTGCCTGGGCCAGTGGCAAACAGTGCCCTCTGTAGCCCAAGTGAATTTCTGTAGTTTGACTTTTTAAAGCGCGGGTCTGGATTTCTCAGGGGCTGACTTTAAGCTTAACTCTCAGCGCTGGTTTTCTTTCCTTATTGAGAGGTCCAGATGTTAATGATTCTCATTCATATAGAAACTTGACCACTCTACATTGACCTACATTGACCATTAAGCCTCTTAATGTAGGTCTTAGAAGTGTTAAAATGTTATTTTATAGATGGGTTATTAATAGTATGAAGTGTTATCTTTATTTTACATATTGAGGTTCAGAAAGCTTGTGACCTGTTCAAGGTCACACAATTAGTAGTTGAACTAGTGACCGATCCAAATATTCCAGCTTCAAATCCAGTGTGGTTTTCTTTATACCACTATTTTCTCCCTCCCCCTGCCCTTTTTGGGGGAGTAATTTCTCTTATCCACTATAGGAATAAACAAGAAAAAAGAAAGTAAAATAAAATAAAAAATAAATCTTTTTTTGGTGCCTGTGTCATACACCCCTTTGGCAGTCACTGATCCACGAAAGGGGTTCACGTACTCCGATGTTTTGAAATGCATAAAATAAAACACATGAGATTCCAGGAAACCAGATATGTTGAAAAATCTTTTTTTAAACTCATGGACCTCAGCATAACCCTTACACTAGGATTTAGAATTATAAATTTAGAGTTGGGACAGACCTCAGTCCAACCCCCTCACTTTACACATGAGATAATATTTGTAAAAGCACTTAGCAAAGTTCCTGGCACAAAGTAGCCACAATAAAAATACTTACTCTCTTCCCCTATCCCCCTACATAGGAAGCTCAGAGGCCCAGAGAGGTAAAGTTACTTGCCAGAGGCTCACACAGGTAGTAACTGGCACAAATGGGCTTTGAATCCACATCCTGGGAGAAGCTGATTTCCCAGAGCCCTTAGAGAAACTTTTTAAAGGAGAGCCTGAATTCTGTGACAACTTTCAGAAGCTAAGGGGGGCAGGGAGGAGGGAAGGAGGGCCTATGGGAAGTCATGTATTTCCTTTAAGTGTTTAAAGGTTTAGGGACAATAAACTAAATAAAGCTGGTGTCTGCAGGTTCCCCTGCTCTGAGGATGTCCACCTGGGGCCAGGCTATGTGAAAGACCTCATCCTACAACCAGAGGGTCACGGAGATGAGCCAGGAGCAGTGAAGGGGACTTGTACTTGCCCTTGCTGAGAGAGAAGAGGGCAGAGCAATGACCTCAGCCCTTGGACACTGTGCTCAGTGAACTAGTATCTTGCAGATGGCCCTGGCCACCTCACAACAATTCAAGGCAACGTGTATTAAGTGCCTATTAGCACCATGCTAGGTGCAAACGAAAGAGTCTCTGTTCTCACAACTTACATTCAACCTCTACCCTACCCACTAAGGGAATGGTATGAAAAGAGTCATGTGCTCAGCCAGGACCTGACTAGAGCAGAGGGTCTGGAGAAGACAGGAGATTTGAAGTGCAAGATGAAGGTTGGGAAAGGGAGACCGGGGGGACCTTCCCATTGCCAATTTCACCATCATCCATGAAACAACTTTATCACAGGCTGCCTTATTCTTCTGATCCCACCGCCACATGCCCCCAAAAGCAAATACTTTTCTGCGGACTCCATTATTATGGAAATTGGGAATCTCCCACGCCCAGCCAGGTAAGACACTTACTTGCCATCTATTTTCTCCACTCCATGAAAGAAGTTGATGCTGTCCGATGTGTTCCTCAGGTTGAAGCACTTCTGGTCAATGAACTGTGCGGAATTTTTATCAGCTAAGTCTCTCTCCACAGAATGTTGGGCATCTCGGTTATCCCTGGGGAAAACAAAGGTCATCTCACAACCAGGCCCAGGCCAAAGGATGCAGTCTGATTTGTTTTCCATCTCCCCTACTAGCCTCACTTCTCCACTGCAGCATCTCCTTACCATTGATCATGTACACAAATATCCCGCTTCTTTTCCTGTTAGAACTTACTCTCAGTCAGTCACGGCTTGGAAAGAAAGATGTTGATGCTTACTCTTGCTAAGGTGTAAATGACTGATAAGAATTTAAAGTGCTCTTCCACCATGTGATATTTCCATTTCAATAGGAGATAATCCATCAAATCAAAGGAATAAGTTTCTAATGGCAGAATTTTGATTATCAGGATCAAGATAATAAGAAAGAATGGTGGATGGGGGAGACCTTGGGTGTCCCTAATTAAGGTCATTCCTGAAAGAATCCTTTTGCCCAACTTATCCCTGAAACTACAGAGGGTGTGTGGTCTTCATTATTATAGTCTTAATTCTTCAGTAATACGTTTAACCTTGGCCAGTCCATTTGATAGAATGGAGAAAAGGGAACTTCATCTAGACACCTGTAACATTTCTATTAGTCAGCCAATCCTGCCCTCTTTCTCCTTGCCTTAACTAACTTCCTACTCTCAGTCCCAGATTGATGGCCAGATGTGAGCCAGAAAACACATTCTGGGGTCCTGCTGACCAGAGGAAACCCAAATTTAACTCTCCCACAATGACAAACAGAACTTTCCACTCCACTGGAAGAAGTGAGGGAACGGCAACCTCTGGTAGGGACACTTCCCCATCCAGATGGGAGGCCCCAGGATTTGCCGAAAATACCTCCAAAGTTCCCACTCTCTTCCTTGTGCCAAAAGCTAGAAGGGGTTGGCAGCAATGCTTCCCACGCTGAGGATGAGGAAAGACTGCATTCTGTTTCCTTAATTGGGCTCTGGCTCTGTATTAATTAAGTTCCCCCAAGATAGCATAATGTTCTCTAAAAGTAAGAAATAATCACTTGACAATGACAACCTTCTTCTGGCACATGGGCTTTCACCTGAGAATTTAAATTGCTTTGGTTCAGGGGGATTTACATCAGATTTTTAACCCATCCCCCCTCCCTATCCCCCCAGGAACTGTCTTTCAATATTTGGATCATATGTTTAGAATCAGAAAGGACCTTAGAAGTCAGGACTCCCCATTTTCCATCCTCCCCCAATATTCCACACCAGAACCACATGATCTAGAACCAAAAGGAACTGTAAGGATCACCTCATCCAATCCACATTTTTTGTACAGTTAAGGAAAGCATGCCTCAGAGAGGGTAACTGGCCCAGGGTCATAAAAGTGTTAAGCAACAGACAGATTTTGAACCCAGGTCCATTTACTCCAAAAATCCAGGGCACTTTCCAGCCTTCCATTCCTCCTCTCTTGGTGGCTCACTTTCCTCTTTCCCCTTGACCTCCAGAAGCCCATTCCACAAGCTGGCTGGATCCCTAGATCCAAACTGGAATAATTGAATTAAATATTGTGGGGACCGCCCGGTCCTTTCCTGGCTACTCTCTCCCCCTGCTGGCTGTCTCCAAGTTGCAGCAGATGAGTGCTTGTGCAAAAACAACACACAGAAATGAGATCAGAAGTGTGGTAATTTAGGTAATCTAAGGCCTTTATCCTTTTGAGGGGCTCTCACAATCATGGAGGTAATAGGCAAAGTGGAAAGGGGTTGGCACTACTAGAAAATATTTTTGGTGTTAAGAAAGCATTTTTCCTAAAGTTTATAACTGAGGTATAATACAGTAGTAACACTACTTCCACAAGCCAGAGTCATAATCTGCCATTTTTGTACCTAGAGCAAGGGGTGAAGCTTGTGCTATGTGTGTGGATGGGGTTGGAGGTAGGGGTTAAGGTGGAGGTTGGAGGGCAACTGACCACTACTGACATGCCAGCTGTTACTAGGGTTGGGTCAATTTGGGGGGCAGCCTCCAAGAAGAGGAAGCATCTAAAGCTTTCTATTTTATCTAATTAGTCTTGCTTACTAGGTGCTAAGTTCAGTTGTTTCTACATCTGTTGAAGTATGGCAAGGTAGCTTCTAAAGCCTCTGAAGTTTCATACCTTCAGGCCCTAAAGCGATTGCTCTGCCTTAAACCACACACAAGGAAGTCCCTTTACAGTGAGTCAGTAATAATCAGCCTAGACCCCACCTGCTCCACCAACAACTAGGTAAAGTGAACATCACTATCCTTCCTAAGTCTCACCCCAGGCTGCATATGGCACCTTTGTGACTTCATTTCTCATGTGACATTGCTTGCCATGGTCATTCTAATCTGCTTTGACCTAAATCCAAGTGTTCAAGTAAGGAAGAAGCAGTAGAGGAAATATGACGCAATTGGCCCTGAACCTGTGTCCCGGGGATGATCCTGGCTTGGGACTAGGGCACTAGGAGACCATGGCCTTTTAAAAATTCCAGGTCTTTTTGTAATATTTGTCCTACCTGCCATCCCTGTGATGCCCCAAATAGACAAAAAACAGTGTGTAGGCCCAGTGGGTTGATAGCTATGCCTTCTGAGTACAGAAATTGCTGGCTCTGTGTTAAATAACTATTTCTCCTGAAACAGTTAAATGTCAACTGCCCACTATGAAGGATGGGGCCAGGCTACTTCACTGAGTATGAGCCACGGGGCTGCAGCAACTGCAGCAGCAGGGACCTGTAAAGCTTGATTATGCCATGAGTAGCTTCCTAACTTGTCACGATGCTGGTTACATAATCATCTGAGCATCAGAGAACAAAAAGGTGATTTCTTTTTCAGACTCCTGACTCTCAGCCTCTACTGACTGCCCCTTGGCACCATTCCAGCGAATCCTCCCAGAAATCACGGGTTTCATAACACTCCATTTTGCCACGTCTGCAGAGTTATAATTCATATATACCGTCCACAGAGTAAAGGATCACTGCAGACAATCCTCCTTCATCCCTTTCTCTCTTTCTAAAAATAATAATAATTAAATAACCATTATCATAATAAATTAAACAGGGTGGGGTACAGGAAAGAAATGATGCCATTCATACCAGTTTTGTCCAACCTCAGGAAATTATATTAACCAGAAAATAGAAAAAGAAAGCAGGGAAAGAAAAAATAAAGCAAATACTCACCGCAGCTGAACATCACTTCTCTCTGCCAGTTTTCTCATTTGATCTTGACAACATTTTAGCAAATCAACCTCCTGCAATGCAAAATGTCTGCCAGTCAAGAAGGGTAGCAATTCTCAGAAACAGACTATCCTCTTGCCTAGTCTAGTCTCAGCACCCCTCTCGCTGACCTGCTTAGAGGTGGAATTTGAGAGAGGGAACAGAGAACATTCGCATCCAAAATCTACGTTTATTTCCTTTAGTGGGCCAGCAAATGAAAGCTTATTAACAGCAAAGTAATTAGATGATATGGGCCTGATGGATTTATGGAAACCCATTTGATATATTCCCCTTTTGAAAGGGTGGAAAAATGGACCTACCCACAAGCCAAATGAAATTCCTGCAAAAGACCTGAAAATAGAAATGTCAAAAAAAAAAAAAAATGAAGTTGCTGGAGGAAATTCTATCTTGCTGGTTTTTTACTTTAGTACATTTCTGGATTTCCATATTTGTGTTTTATAAGAACAATATCTTTGGAGATATTTATATAGACTTTATAGTCTTCTATACAGCTCATCGGAACCCATACCATAGGAATCTGCCGGTGACTATGGCAGGACATAGAGCGATATGATCCCTTATATTTATGTAACACTTTACAAAGAAAACCCTTTCACTTACATGAGCTCTTTGGCTCCTATGATCGCCCCATGAGATGGGCAGAGAAGGAATATTCATCTGTGTTTTACAGAAGAAGAAACAAAGGTCCAGACAGGTTCAGTGACTTGTCCAGTGTCACTCAGCAAAACAGTAGCAGAATTGGGACTAAAACCCATAGGAGCCTAGTATAGTAAAAGGAATTCTGGACTCAAGAATAGGGAACTGTGAACTCTGATTCTTTTTGGGTATTGGACCCTGGGCAAGTCTCTCAGTAATAGTAGTAATAATGACAATAATCGTAACTAACATGTATATATGGATAGCTAAGTGGCACAGTGGTTAAAGCGCTGGGCCTGGAGTCAGGAAGGCCTGAGTTCAAATCTGGCCTCATATACTAACTAGCTTATGTGACCCTGGACAAGTCACTTAACCCTACTGGACTCAGTTTCCTGGTCTATAAAATGAGCTGGAGAAGGAAATTGCAAACTAATCTCTTTGCTAAAAAACCCCAAACAGTGTCACGAAGAGTCAGACGTGGCTGAACAACAACCAACAGTTATATGGCACTTAAAGACTCGCAAAGCGCTTTACTTACTGTATATCGTATCACTTGATTTTCCCAACCACCCTGGGAAGTAGGTGCAATTATTAGCCTCGTTTTTGTTTTTAATTTAATATTTTATTTTTCCCAATTACATGTGAAAATCTCATTTTTAAAGATGAAGAAACTGAGGCTGAGAGAGATTAAGGGATGTGCCCAAGATCACATAGCTAGTAATCCTCTAAAGTGGGCTTCTTTACCCACTCTTTGCCTCAGTTTCCTCATGTGTAAAATCAGGTCAATAGTACATGACCCCATGGGGCAGTTAGGTGGTGCAGTGAGTAGAGCACAGGAGTCAGGAGGACCTGAGTTCAAATCGGGCCTCAGACACTTGACACACTTACTAGCTGTCTGACCTTGGGCAAGTCGCTTAACCCCAATCGCCCTGCCCTCTCCCCTCAAAAAAAAAAAAAAAGAATAGTACATGACCCCACAAGTTTACTCTGAGGACAGCACCTTGTGAATCTTAAAAGCATTTTAAAAACATGTGCCTTATTATGACTATTTTCTCATTTGTTCTTTTTTTCCTCCTGCTCATCCAAGCCTTATAATACGCATTTCTCCTCCTCTTTCTCTACCCTTCCCCCATGTTCCAGGCATTGCCTAACCTCATTGAGGTCATGCAAGACTAAGGAGGTTGCTGAGTCTTTTGTTATATCAATGCAATCTATGAATATGGATGCAAGGCCAGAAAGAAAATTAGACTGAGTCTAAAAGAAATCAGTAATCAGGGCAATTGAGAATTCCAGCAAAGACTGAAAACAAGACAACTCACCTTTGCACTCCCCTTTTTAAGACTAGAACTTAGGTTTCTGCCATCTGTTACATCTTCCCCTGAGTGACATAGTTATTTTTGGGGGCAACATGATGGACTTCTTCTGACTCTTGACTTAAATTTTGCTCATATGACAACTTTTTGTCCACCCATCTTTCCCAAAGATGATAGAACTCATCGGATAAAGATTAAGAACTAAAGGCATCTTACAGGTCATCCAATCATAGGATCAGACATGGAAGGGACCCTAGAGGCCTTCTGATCAAAAGCCTTCATTTCGTGGATGAAGAAGTGACTTGAACAATGTTACAAAGGCAATAAGGGTCACAGATGGCTTTTGAACCCAGGCCCTCTGATTCTTGGACCAGTGATCTTCTTATCATACCCAATGCCTTTGTTTCATAGGTGAGAAAACAAAAGTTAGTCCCATGACTCCCAATCCAGTACTCTTTTCACCCAATCTCATCTAGTGCTGATGAGAAAACTGAGGCCCAGAGAGGCAAAGAAATTTTCTGAAAGTCGCACAGCTAGTTAGTTGTACCTCGAGATCTCAAAGCCAGATGTCCTGGTTAGCAATCTAGTGTTTCGTTTTGTTTTGTTTGTACCGCATCACACAGCCACATATCTGCATTCTGAGTGATTTTTTTATGCCTTTCTAAAGATAGGCATATCCTGGAGAGAAACACAATGCCTTTATTCCTGGAGAACAGCTCAGAATTTTCTTTTTCCAAATATCCCTCTGATTTATTCCTACCTTTTCCTATAACCCGTCAGCTGCACCCAATCAAACAAAAATAGCCGTATCCTAGGACACTGCATCACCCAGCCCCAGGTACTCTGAGTTGCCTGTCACCCCATATGTAATCTTGAGGGGAGGATGGATGGACAGATGAGACTTCATACCTGGATAAGGTTTTTTTCAACATTGTCATGGACTAAATCGATACCTATCCGCTTTTCACGATGGTATAAGCATTCGAGGGCCACCTGCAAAGAAGGAAGAAGGAGAGATAAGACAGTGTGTTCTCTCTCTGGCTATATTTGGATCACTGTGCACAGAGATGACTCACATCTACCTCTGCCCGAATTTGTTCTTTTTACTTAGAAAGTTGCACTTTGAGTTTGGGGTTTGTACCTTTGGTTTCACTGGGTTTTATAACTGCGCCTTTGGACTTTAGCCTACCATTCCTCCTCACTTTGAAGCTCTGGCCTTGTCACCCAATCTAACTCTTATAATATATAAACATATCTGACTCAATATAACATATAAACATACCCTCGGGGCATTTTAGGACTATCTCTTTATCCAGATCCTTTCCATCTTTCAAAGCCCAGCTTACATCCCACCCCTTTCAGTAAAGGTTCCTTGACCATCTCAGCTCACACAGACTCCCCCCTCTACTAAATTGTTTTGTTCAGTGTTTTCATTCCCATTTGACACTTACCAAATACAGACAATGGCTAAATTTCATTTACCATATATCTTTTATTCCCAATGAGTTCGCAAACTCCTTGAGGGCAGGGACTGTATCTTATACTTCTTTGTATCCCTGAGAGGATCCAGTACCTTTATGGTCCCATGACCCCAATCCAGGCATACTCAGTGGAATAGAGAAGGACTCAGAAAAGCATTGTCATGGGTCCAGCTGTCCCTGACATTTTGACTTGAGTCATGATTGCCCAGCCCTTTAGAACACTGTGCTTAATAATACCTCAGCTTACAAAACAGTCCAGTCTGCAGAAACTCCCCAGGGACACAAACACAACTCTGGGGGACCATGGTCATAGGCTCACAGGGAAAGCTACCTAGCAAAACAGGCTCCCCGTGGCCACGCAGTCTTACCATATTGAGGCATCACCTGCTGATCTTGTTCCCTTCCTGTCAAGACAATTGACTCTATGGCTGAAGCATAAAGTCGATCAATCAATAAACATTTGATAAATACCTATTATGTGCTGAGAATACAAAGACAAGAATCAAATACTCCCTGCTTTTGAGGAACTTATATGCTATTGCGGGAGGAGCAATGTACACTTATAGATATATACAAAACACAAATTAACTTGGGAGGGAGGTACTCGCACTTGGGAGGATCTGGAAGGTCTTCATGTAGAAGGTAGCACTTAAGTTGAGCCTTGAAGTGGTCTAGAGATTCTATGACATGGTGGTAAAGAGGAAGTACATTCCAGGGAGGGGTTAACAGCCCATGACGAGACATATAGATAGGAGGTAGAGCGCTTTGATTGAGAAACAATAAGAAAGCTAGTTTGGCTGAATTGTAGAATACAGGAATGTGTGATAAGGCTGAAAACGTGACTGGATGGATGGTAATGTCCTCAATGATAATAAGGAAGGATGTGAGTTGGGGTGGGGGAAAGGAGACGATGACTTCTGTTTTGGACTTGTTGAATTTGAGATGTCAACTTCACATCTAGTTGTTATTGTTGTCAAATGAACAAATGGCCACTTGTCCCCAAGAGCAGCCAAGCCACGGATCATAGGACCATGGATTTACAGCTAGAAGAGACCTTAGAAGCCACCCAGTCCAACCTCCTCTATTATACCTAAGGACACTGGGACCCAAACAGGTGAAGTAACTTACTCAAAGGCACTGGTATTGAGAAATAGAGGCAAGATTGCTAACTAAAATTCTCTTCTTTCCCTTTCCTTGCTCCTCCAACAAACTTTAAAATTAATTAGGTCTGACCACACAACTCCTTGAGAGAAAACTGAGTGACTAAACTCTGTGATTATCACCTCCCATTGAAAGACTGGGTGTCTTTCAATGCCACTAGTGATGCTGACGATCACTTGAGAACCCACAAATATAAGAGCTGGAAAAAACAACTGCTTGTGAGTGTTCCTTTACCATCCAGCCTGGCCACTTAATTCTGCAAGGAATGAAGGACTTTTAAAGCCGGAAGGAACACTAAAAGGACATTCCTCTGTCTTTCTTTAGACTTCTTAAGTCATCCTCAACAAATAAAGGCCCCTACTACTTTGAAAGGTGTCCAGAAAAGAAAATCCCACAGCCTCTCTTTGACCTCTTCCAGTGCTTATTAATAATTATTGCAACTTGGATTTATATATGCTTTAAGGTTTGCAAAGAACTTTACATATATTATCTCATTTTATTCTCACAATAACTGATGCAGATAGGTTAAGTAACTTACCCAGAGTCACACAGCTAGTACATATCTGAGAAGGTTAGAAGACATGGGGATGTTGCTTAAAATAGTAGGGTTTCATAGTTAATTAGAGGCATAATTAACTAGTTAATTGGAGGTTGGAGTTAAAATCCTACCTCAGGCAGTACCTGTCTGACTCTGGGCAAGTCATTTTACCTACCTGCCTCAGTATCCCTATCTGTAAAATGAGGATAATAATATGTATAATATATAATATGTATATAAATTACATACATACTTCAATTCCAAACTTTTGGAATATATATGTATATGTGTATGTGTGTGTGTGTGTGTGTGTGTGTGTGTACACATACACATGCCTTTGTGTTGTGTGTGTGTGTATTTTTTTTCTCCCACACACTCCCATACATTGACTCTAGTATAAAATATAAATCTTTGGCTTAAGACCCTCCACAATCCAGTCCCAACCTCGCTCTTCTGCCTTATTCCATTTTACTTCCATGCACCCTACGTTCTGGCCAAACTATTTTCTAATCTCATCCTGCCCTGTTTTGCTTCTATTCATTTGAATGAATTCTTAGCCTGGAATGCACTCCCTCACCTCTGCCTTCAAGGCTTAGCTTGGGAGCTGGATCCTCTAAAAAGCCTTCTCTGATCTCCCAGTGATGATGTTCTTTTTTGTCTCTGTCACACACTGTAGAGTCACATAGGGCTTTAAAGCTCTAAGGTACCTCAGGGGCCCTCATTTTACAGATGAGAAAACTGAGGCTCCAGGAATTTAAGTGACTTGCCCAAGGTCACAAAGCCTCAGAGGCAGCATTTGAATCCAGGTCCTCAGACTCCAGATCAAGGATTCTTTCCACTGTATCCTGCTGCCACTCCCATCATATTTATTTTGTACACGTTCTATCAGCAGAATGTTAGCTCATTGAGAGGAGGGCTACTTCATTTTTGTTCGTATCCCCAAAACCTAGTACAATGGCCTTGCTCATCATGGCTGAATTAAACTCACATCCCTACAGCAGCTGTGTTATGAAGGAGTTCAATTGTAGAACCATGGAATGCAACAACTAAATGGAACATCGGAGATTAATCAATAGGCGTGCCTAGTCTAGAGTCTGCCAACTTTTTTTTTAATGTATTTTTTTTTAATTTATTTTTGACATGTTTGGTTTTCAGCATTGATTTTCACAGGCGTTTGAATTACAAATTTTCTCCCCATTTCCTCCCCCCCCCC
>CM053624.1:253493667-253530859 GCA_028646595.1 Phalanger gymnotis | reverse complement strand
CCCTGCTTCCCTCTGCCACTTTGTGGGTTCTGCAGCTCTAAAATTGGTTCAGAGCCATTGTTTTATAGGTTTTTGGAGGAACTTGGTGGGGAGCTCACGCCAGTCACTGCTTCCCAGCCGCCATCTTGGCTCCGCCCCCCCAATGTATTTTTTGATAACTGCATTTCAAAAGAATTGGTGTCCTTTATAATGTTTTAAATTCTATTTTATGCATTTACAAACATCATTTTGAGAAAAGACCGATAGGTTTCATTAGACTGCCAAAGGGATCCATGACATACTAAAAAGTTCAGAATCCCTGCTCCCATCTAGTCCTGCACAAAGAATGAATACTCCTTTCAATATATCCAGTGAGAGGTGTGATGAGAGAGTATGTGTGGTGGGAGGCAGGGAAGGACATTGGAAGTGGTTGTGGAGAAACCTTGCCCTTTGAGGAGCTGTCTGATGCACTGTTTTTTTCCTGATAGGCTCTCTCTCCTGCCTACAGAATAACACATTTCCAGGACATCTCAGAGATGAGATGAGGCAGCTGTGGACCTAAGGAAAGTGTGAAAATTGTGCACACACACCCCCCCCCCATGTGTGACCAAGACTTAAGTCTTGTGACATTTTATGATCTCTCACAAAATGCACACCTCAATGCCATGGCATACTTAAGAACGTGTGTGTTTATTAAAAATAACTTTTAAAAAGTGTTCCTGGGGGCATTACTAGCTGTGTCACCTTGGGCAAGTCACCTAACCCCAACTGCCCTGCCTTCCTCCCTCCAAAAAAACAAAAATGAAAAAAAAAATGTTCTTTATTGCTCTATCCCTACACCTCTGCATATCATACCATAGGCAGCCATCTTAATTGGTTACCCTTAGTCTTAGCCCCATGCCATAGGCTTCCCAAAGGAGGAGAGGGTCAGAAGCGGTGTAAGCAAGCACTCAGAAACATTTCAAGGCTCTACTCAGGCAATTTTCACAAGGCTATGCCTGGAATTAAGGCCACATGGTGCTCTCAGCAATATTTGCTTGGACAGAAAGAGCTGCACAGAAGAGGAAGACAAGAGTAGGCTCCTTAATGAGATGAAGGAGGTGTTCATTAAGCCTTAGAAGCCCTGACAGGGATCATCCCCATACAGTAGGTTTAAATGGAGGCCTGCCAACCTCCCATTGAAAGGAGGCCTGGCTTTGAAGTTATCAAACTGAAGATAAGTTTCTGAAAACAATTAGCCACCAAGTTACCCTCAGCAAACTGCTGACATGTGCTCCTCCATGGAGAGAAACCTGCTTTCAGTCAGAGCTCATTTAAGCCTCAGCAAAACTTTTATTATGATCATGTGTCTCTCTACCAACACCAGAATAGTAAGTAGGATTTTTTTTTAAAGTAACAGAAGACTAAAAAGGTTGTGGGGGGGAGGGCGGTGAAGCATATTAAAAGGATTTCTGAAGGGTGGGGCAGGCGAGAATAATGATTTTGAAAGAATAACTGTTGATTGGTTTACTTACCTATGATGTCATAAAGACTACTAGAAAGTACATATTAGTAATATAACTACATCATTCAGGTGAAAGCTTCGAAGTGGGGAAAAAATAAGCGAAGATGGTCCAAAGGTTGTAGGAAGAGTGTGGATCAGATCCACACTCATATGGCTCAACCCAAACTTGCATCCCATTAACCACTCAGACACACTTCTCAAACTCCTAACTTCTCACATGGAATTAGATAGCCAGCTATGTGAATTCTCTTTTGAGATGTTCTGTTCAGTTTAGAAGAGGGAAGAACTTCAGTGAACAGTGCTGGGTTAATTGTTTCAGGAAACTAGACACAATGTAAACTCCTGGAAGGCAGGGACCATTCCATTTTTGTCTAGCACCTGACACATAGTAGGCACCCAACAAATGTTCCCTGATTTGAATTGAATTGTGTATACAAAAAGACCAGCCTGGGATATTGATTATTTATAACATTCTCTATTGTCTTTTCAAAGCTCTTCTGTCTGTGTCGTACTGTGACAGTGACTAAGTTGGCTCACTAAGCTACCAGCCATCATTGGAAAAAAAGAAAAATGGCCTATTTTATGTGTGTTTGGCATAGTCTTGTCAACCCCCCCCCCCCGCCATAATTCCATGTACTCACCTGCAGTGGATTTTCTAGTTCATCAGCTGCACACTCCAGTCGCTTCTTGGCAGTATCCAGCGCATGGCTCTCAGACAATAGCCTGTCTAGTTCATAGGTCAGTTCTGATTTCCAGAAGCCAATGTCAGATAGCCTCTGGCCCAGGTTGCGGCAGGTGCTCTCTTGCATCTGTCGGGTCAGCTGGTCTTTGTCCTGCATCAACCTCACAGAGTCAGATGTCAACCTGTTTGCCCAGTGCTGGGAGGTTTCAGCTCCCTGGAGCTGGGCCATGTTCGACTGGTCCCAGTCATGGTGGCTATACCGGGAGAACAAGGCAGTGCGAAGGGCAGGCAGAATAGTGGGAGGCCTCAAGGGGTTCCGGCCTATGGCCCCCTCATCTGGACAGCTCTGGTTGGAGGAGACTTTATAAAATAAGCTAGGCCGCCATGAGTTGAGGTATCGGTATCCTGGCAGATAGTAAGGCTGGTAACTCTCCTGGGTGATAGTCGCAGGAGGCAACTCAGACAAAGCACAAGACTTTTTTGTGCGGCAGTAACTGGCGGTCTGAGTCGTTCCAAGAAACTCCATTTTCTTCCATCAGTTCCACTCAACCAAACTCTGCAGACGTCACAGGCATCTGGAATTATTGTGCTTGGTTCCTTAAGGTAAAGGTTTTTTCTATTGTAGGAGATGAAAGAACCTCTATGACTCAGAGCTGTTGTCATAAAGCCCTAGTGGAGGAGGCTTTCAGCAGGCATCCCCACTTTAAGAACAAGACAGACTAGACCTTTCAAGCCATTTTATTTGGTCAATAAGTGGTTTTTAAATAAGTTTTTTATTGATATCTTCTGTTTCTTACATTATCATAGTTATCCCAGGTATCTCTCTTCCTCCTCCTCCCAGAGAGCCATCCCATATAACAAACAGTATTCTTTTTTGAGAAAAAAAAAAAAACTCAGCACACCTGATTAATACATAGAAAAAGTCCGAAAACATGTGAAATGTGTAACACATGTGGACCTACCATCTCCCCAGCGGGGTGGGTTGGAGGTATTCATTCATATCTCTTCATTTAAATCCTGCTTGATCTTTATCATTTTGTTATACTTGCTTTTAAAATAAGCTTTTATTGATATTTTCTGTTTCTGACATACCACAGTATCCCATATGCTCCTCCCCATCCCCCTCCCAGAGAGTCATTCCATATGACAACCAGCATTTTTTAGAGAGGAAAAAAAGTCAGCACAACTGATTAGCACAATAACACAACATTGAAAAAAGTCTAAAAATGTGTGCAATCTACAATAGTAACATTTACTTTTGATTTTTTGGTGTGTAGCTGTTTTCTCCATCTCTATTATTGTAGCTACTACATAGATCTCTCATTCTCTGTATGTATATGTGTGTATATGTATATATGTATACATATATTATATATAGTTTTCTTGGTTCTGCTTACTTCATTCTGCATCAGTTCATATAGATCTTTCCATGCTTCTCTGTACTCACCATACATATCATTTCTTACAGCACAGTAATATCCCATTATATTCAAGTACCACAATTTGTTTAATTATTCCCTAATGATGGTCATCTATTTTATTTCCAATTCTTAGCACAAAAATTGCTGCTATAAATATTTTGGAGTATATGGGGACTTTCTTCTTTTCAATCATTTCCTTAGTGTATCAGCCTAGTAATGGAGCATGAACTTTATTTGCATAATTCATAATTTACAAAGGGTAGGCACTTTAGTTGCATTATTCTGAATGACTTTACAAAATGGTTGTACCATTTCACAGCTCCACCAACAATGTATTAAAGTGACTATCATTCCATAATCCTTTCAACATTGGCTATTATCATTTTTTTTCCTTTTGGCCTATTTAGAAGGCATGAGGTAAAACTTCAGAGTTGTTTTGGTTCATATTTCTCTTATTAGTGATTTGGAGTATTCTTTCATGTGATTGTGAATATCTCACAATTCTTTTGAGAACTATTTTTTTCATGTCCTTTGGATAAAGACTGTTATTTTTGATATGAAGGTTTTTTTTCATTTGACCTTCCTTTTTTAACCTAAGGGTGTTAATTTTGTCTACTAAATTAAGTAACCAAAGTTATCTATTTTATCTTTTCTAATTGTCTCTATCTCTTATTTGTTTAAGCATACATTTCCTACCCATAGCTATGGGAAGTATATAATCTGCTTTGCTTCTAACTTTTTTTTGTAGTATACTCTTTAACCTTAAGGTCACACGTCCATTTAGAATGTATTATGGAATACAGTGTAAGGTGTTAGTCTAAATCTAATTTCTACCAAACTGCTTTCCAGTTTTCCCAGCAGTTTTTATGAAACAAGGAATTTTTTCCTAGGTGACTTCTGTTTTCTGCTTTATCAAACACAGAGTTATTGAGTTCTATTGTTTCTGATTCTCCATTGTCCAGCAGTGAGGAACCTGTGGCCCTCTGGGTCCTCAAGTGCTGCCCTTTGACTGAATCCAAACTTCACAGAACAAAACCCCTTAATAAAAAGATTTGTTCTGTAAAACTTGGACTCAGTCAAAAGGCTGCACCCAAAGACCTAAAAGGTCACTTGTAGCCTCAGGGCCACGTGTTTCCCACCCCTGGTCTAGTGTGTTCCATTGATTTATTTCTCTATTTTTTAAGCAATGCCATGTGGTTTTGATGATTGCTACTTTATAATATAATTAGAGGTCCGAAAGTGTTATTCCCCTTTTATCCCTATTTCTTTTCATCATTTCTCCTGATATCCTCAATCTTTTGTTTTTACAAATGAATTCTGTTATTTTATCAAATTCTATAAAGTATCCCTTTGGTAATTTGATTGGTATAGCATTAAAATGTAAATTAGTTTTGGTAGTACTGTCATTTTATTATATTGACATGGCCTAGCAATGAGCACTGAATATTCCTCCAACTAAGGTTTTTCTTTTTTTTATTTATTTAAGGAGCACTTTGCAATTGGATCTATACAAGTCTTTTGTGCGCTTTGAAAGGTGGATCCCCAGATATTTTATAAATTTTGCAGTTATTTGGAGGAAAGAATTATATAATCAGATAAAAGCAAGAGAGAAAAAGAGAACTAATAAGCAAAACCCCAAAGGGAAAGGTCAAAAATGAGAGGAAGGAATCAAGGATGAAATAAGAGGCTAGTAGAAATGGCCACCTTAAAAAAGATTAACATAAAGTAAATGAAGGAACTTACTACTATGTTCACAGTAGAAGAAGAAAAACATCACAACTTGAAAAAATATTAGACAGACATGGAGGAAAATATAAACCTAACTCTCATAACTTTAAATGCAAAAGGATTAAACAACCCAATAAAATGAAAAAGAATGACAAATTGGATAAGAAAAAAAAATAATCTGTTGCTTACAAGAAACACATTTTTAAAACAAAGACATACAGAAAATAAAACTGAGGAGACGGGGAAAAAATTTTACTATGCACCAAGCGAATCCAAAAAAGCAGGTATTGCTATCATGCTACCAGACAAAGCAAAAACATTCAAAAATTTAAAATTATATTATAGTTAAAGGAACTATAGGGCCCCTAGGTGGCACAGTAGATAGAGTACTGGGCTTGGAATCAGAAAAACTCATCTTCCTGAATTCAAATCTGGCCTCAGACACTTATTAGCAGTGTGACTCTGGGCAAGTCACTTAACCTTTTTTGCCTCTATTTCTTCATCAGTAAAATGAGCTGGAGAAGGAAATGGCAAACAACTCTAGCATCTTTGCCAAGAAAACCCTAAATGGGGTCATGAAGACTCAAATACAAATGAGGTGACTGAACAACAACAACAAAAATAACCATAAACAGCAAACCAGTATCAATTATAAACTTATATGCTCCAAATGCCTTAGCATCCAAATTCATAGAGGAAATATTATCTGAGCTCCAAGAAGACATGGACAGTTACAGTTACACAATACTGACAGACTTCAATATCCCTCTCTCAGTTATGGATAGGTATAAGTCACAGGGATTTGTTGTATAAAACTTGGACTCAGTCAAAAGGCCACACCTAAGGACCTAGAAGACCACATATGGCCTCAAGGCTACAGGTTCCCCACCCCGGTAAGAAAAAGAAAAACAAAAGGAAAAATACGTAGCTGAACAAATTTCTGAAGAAATTAAAGTTCAAAGAATTATGGTGTCTTCTAAATGGGACAGCAAAAGAATACACATATTCTCAGCACTATATGGAACTTTTACAAAAACTGACCATGTACTTGCAAACAAATGTAAAAAGGAAGAAACAGTAAATACATCATTTACAGATCATAATGCAATAAAATTAAAAATGTGTTTAGGGACCTCTACGTGTAAAAGATACAGACCCAAATAGAGACATAACAATGAAATCCTAAATTACGAGAGGGTCAAAGTAGGTCATAGAAGAGAGAATCAATTGATAACTATGTAAAAGAAAATTATAACAATGAAACAACATAGCAAAATTTCTGGGATGCAGTTAAAGTAGTCCTCATGGAGTAAGTATCATAGTCATATAAAAACTCATTATGGTGGGTGAAAGATGAAAATGAATAAGCAAAACAAAGTTTTGGTCTTTTGAACATACTGATTTACAAAGCAATGTATGCTAATTGCCAAACAAACCAGGACCATATCTCTTCAACTTAAGGCTGACCCCCAATACAGGGCGAAAGAGATTTTTATACATTAAAAGCAATTAATCAAATAAGGCCAATTAATTAAAAGGAAACAATAAAACATTTGGTAATCTGATTTCTGTTTGGAGGAAAGATTAGGGACTTTTCAAATTAAGAGGGAGAGAGTGAATGTTAAATGAAGAATTAGACAAAGTAATAAGACAAAGATGTATTGTAAAAGTTTTCTAATTAAATGGAGATGAGGATCTAATTAAAAGCAGATGATATCTGGTCCCAGTTTTTGGGGGCAATTAGCATACATTGCTTAATAAATCGATATGCTCAGAAGACCAAACCTTTGTTTTCCTCAGTCATTTCATCTTTTGCCCACCCCAACATTAACAAAATAGAAAAAGAGAGAATTGATGAACCAAATACACATTTAAAAAATTAGAAAGCCAACAAAAAATCTAAAATAAACACAAAGAAGAGATATTAAAAGTTAAAGGGGAAATAAATAAGTTGGGAATAAAAACCATATAGAAATAATACATAAAACTAAAAGCAGGTTCTTAGAAAAGACTAATAAAATTGATAAACCCTTAGCCAATCTTAATAAAAAGGAAAGAGCAGAAAATCCAATAAATAAAGTAGCAAATGAGAATAGCAAATTGCAAAATAATTAATAAATAGCAGAATAATAAATCTTATTGTATAACATGTATAATATTACATAATAAATTAAAAAATAATCAGAATATATTATGCATATTTATATACTAACAAAACCGAGGACACAAAAGAAATAGAGGAATACCTTCAAAAATATATAATACCCAAATTATCAGAAGACCAGATAGATATCTTAAATAACCCCATTTCAGAAAAGGAAATCTATCTAGCTGTAAAGGAACTATCAAAGAAAAAAAAACTCCTGAATATCATCGATTTGAGCCCCTTTCCAAAAGGATTTCTCTCACTCTTTTCATTATTCACCCTTCCTTTATCTCTACTCTAAACACTCATTCTCTGATCCATGACTCCTATAATTATCTGGTCTCTATTTTCTCTGTGTTCCTCATGAAATCACAGATTCCAACGTATCCATTCTACACTCTCCCCTCTAGGCAGTATCTGTCACTATTTTGTAGAGCTTGCCCTTTGGATTCCCTTTTTCCATTGTGCCTCACTACTAGAACAACGCCAATTATTTCAGGTGTCAAAGAGGACAATGCCCCATTGTAAGACTCCACCAAGTTCCTGAATAGGAAGCCCACCACTAATGTATACCCTCCCTTGGTTACCTTTTTTTTTTTTCCATATTTTCCTCAAAATCTTCTCAGTGGGTCCATGTTCTCCTACTCCCTCAGGTGCCAGTTGACTTCAGAAGTTCCAGCTCTCCCCTCCTCCGACGTAGAACAAGCAGACTTTTCAAGCACCAAATTCTCCAGGCCACACCCTCCCTCCATAAACCATCTCTCTTCACCTGTAGGAGCATTCATCAGTGGAACCCTCTCCGACCACCAGATAGAGGCCTCTTTCCTTCCAGCCCCTTTTTCATCCTTCTCCCTCCTCCTTCCCTTGTGGGGTCTTCTCTTTCCGAGACCACAGGAGTCACCTTCATCTCATTTCTACTCCTCAGTTTGATCTGGGCACATCATATATTCCTTTATTCCCTTGCTCCCCTCTGCCCTTTTCATATACCCTCCCACATTGTAATGTAATTGCAAAACAAAACAACCAAATGAAAAATAACATTTATTCACCTATGGGCTGAGTGTCGCCTGGGTACTGACCATAATGCTCCATGCCATCTTCTTCACTGTTACTTCCACCAGACTTCCTTCTTCACCCTGGTCTCCTGTACATTTAGAAAGACGTTTCTCACTAGTTATCTCTGCTGTTGTTCTGTTGCTCTTGCTATCATTGGCAGCTACATTTATTCATTCTTCCTACATTTCTGTTGTTTAGGGTATTCAAAAAGCAAATAATCTCTTCAGTTCTGATTTTCCTTTATAAAAATGTTTCAAACGCCTCTTTATTGTTGAACATCATCTTTTTTTTTTCATGTATAGTTAAGCTCAGATTTGCAGCACAGGTCATTCTGAGCTCCATTGCTCTTTGGAACATATTATTCTATTCCCTCCCACATTTTCTGGTGGGTGCAGAATAGTCTAATGTTATTCAAATTTCTTTTCCTTTGTATCTGAAAGTCTTTCTCCTGATCCGTTGCAGAACTTGTTTCTGAACTGAATAGTTCAATTTAACCACTATGTCTCGAAGTTTGCAGCCTTGGGGTTTTTTCTGAAAGTGTCTATGAATTCTTTCAAATAGTATATTTCATTTTCTATGTTCAGAAGTTCTGGGCGGTTCTCTTCTACTATTTCCTACATAATGGCATTAAGGATTTTTGTCTTGTCCTTTTTCTTTTCTGGGAGAATTGTGGTCCTTAGGTTGTCTCTATACATCCAGTCTTCAAGGTCAGTATGTTTTCCTAGCATAAAGAGTATATTTTCTTTTAATGTTACTGTTTTTTCTTCTCTTCTTCTAAATTGTCCTTCACCTCTGTATATCTGCATTGCCAATTTATCGTTCTCTCTTTTATTTCTTTGGTGAGATTTGCCATCACAGATTACAGTTTTTCTATTCTACCCATTACTTTTGCTATTCAGGCCATAAATCCTATTCTTATCATTCTAATTTCTCTTTTGAATCACTCAAACATTGGGGTTTTATGTTCTCCTCATATCCTACCAGGTCTTCTGTCTTATCAAGTGTTGGATCATTTTCCTTCATTTTATATGCTGCCTATTTAAATATATATATCATAATAAGTAGTTATTCATAGATGCCAGAACATGTTTACTAGATTTGGAGGACCTATTTTCTTCTTACTGTTTTTTCCTACTGATTTATCTGTTTATGTTCGAGATCTTTGAGTTTTCTTCTTTCTGAAATTTTTGATAACTTCAGTCTTTCTTTTCCATTCACTTTCCTCATCACTCACTTTCGGACTTCATCCCCTCTGAATGTGGTTTCCCTGGGAGTTGGATCTCAAAGAATCTTACTTAGTCTCCTCTCATGCTGGGCAATTTATGGTTCACCAACCTAGGTCTCTGCCCCAAATGAATTTTTGGTTGTCAGAACTGTCCTTATGTGGATTCTGTGATTTTCCCCTCAGGCTTAGTAGGGCACTGCACAGCCAACACCTGACATCCTGTTCTTAGTTCTCTAGCCCAGAATCAGTGACTCGGAGCTCTGAAGCACTAGTGCTATGCTGCTATAGCCACTAGCAGGCTTTTACTCCTGAAGGGCTGCTGCTATGCTAGCTGGCTGTCATGACTCAGGCAAATTTCTGCAGCCTGGAGCCAGTATCTCTCAGGAAAGAGGAAGGGAAACCAGGATGTATAGGGGAGTTTTGTTGTAAACCTATGTCAGGTCCTTGAAGCTGCTAGAACAGCTTTGCTAATGGTAGTGTGGGAGGTGGAAGAGGAGTATTGAGTATACTCAGGATTAGTGAGTCAGTTTGTGGGTTTTTTTGTGGGAGTTTTAACTTTATTTTGGATTCTGGTTGTCCTAGACCTGGAGACAGCTGAAATTGCTTTAACATAATTTCTATTTAGGAGAGATTTGCTCAAATGACCTAGAAGTTCAATGAGCATCTACTGTGTGCTTACCGTGTATGCACTATGTTAAGTGCTGTGGAAACAAACAAAAAAAGTAAAAAATACAAAAACATGGGAGATGGAGAATAACAAGTAAATAGCTAGTTATATATACAATCTGAATATACTTTTCCTATATATATGTATGTATGTGTGTATACATATATATGCAATATGTCAAAAATGTCTAATGTTATATGCAATATCACACACCTGCTATTCCCCCCCTTGTGCGAAGGACTTGAATTTATCAAGGGCAATCAGCTACTCTCTTCCACTCTCCCTTTTACCATGTCAGTCTTTGTGAAGAGTGGCTCAAACTTAAAAGAATATGCTACAAAGCTTTTGTCATCCCAAATTCCCTTCCAAATGTAGTGGTTCCAGTGAGGAACTTCTTTGGCCAATGTAGATCAGCACTTTTTCAGCAATTTATATTATTAGAGGATTGCCTAGGGAATTGAGAATTTAAATGACTTGTCTACAGTCAGGTAAGCGTCCGAAGTGGAAGATGAATGCAGGTCTTCCTTTCTCTCAGGCCAGCTGCCAAACCACTAGGTGCCTCTCAGTAACTCTATCACAATTAAGGAGTGGACAGATAACCTTTGTACCTATTTTTCAATAGGAGAAATATATAACTTTCACCCTTTGGAAAACTAATATGGAGACCTTTAAAATGAATGGGTTGGACGAGATTACTTCTTAGGTTCCTTTCAACTCTATAGTCTAAGATCTATTTTGTGAAACTGCCAATTTGGGGGGAGGCAAACATGATGTGAAGAGAGCAATTTTTCAATAAATTTTTGTTCAAAATAGAACAAGAAAGGTGCTGAGTGGTTGGAGATGTTGATTTTCCAGTAATCCTTACTAGCAGATTACTATATTAGATAACCATTGGGTTGAAATCACATATTTGAAAACTAGAAATTAAGCTGAGGTGTGGAGAATTGGATCAGATACTCAGATCTAGGTTAAATTTGTTGGGCCTATCATTATAGCTCAGGTTTTATCTTTGTTTTACTTTGCAAATACTCATGGGAACACAAGAACTTTTTTTTTTTGGAAGCAATGGGAGTTAAATGACTTGCCCAGGGTCACGCAGCTAATAAATGTCGGAGACCAGATCTGAACTCCTGTTTTCATCACTCCAGGGTCAGGGCTCTATCCACTGCACCACCTAGCTGCCCCAGGAACACATGAATTCTTGACCCCCTCTTCGAGTGTCTCAGCAGTGAGTACTACAAAGAGAAAACACAGGGGGAAATGAGGGACTGACCAAGCCAGCTGAGCAACTGGAAACTTCCTAGACCCTTCCTTGGCTATTTTTTCCTAGTGTCTCACAGAAACAAGCCCCACACCCACCCCCCACCACACACACACACACACACACACACACACACACACACACACACACACACACAATTGTGATTTTCAAAATTGATCAGCCAATTGGGAATGTCTATATCACCACTGACTGTATCAATGACCTGGTCTACTTCCTCTGCTTTACCTACAGTGCAGGTATACCTTCTAGGATTCATTCTGAATACCCAAGCCTTCCTAAACCATTATAGCCACTGATAGCTACATTACTACATATGAGACAGACGCATCATTTTAGGAATGAAAACCAGATGGTGAACTGACTAGGCAGAATGGGTAGTTACGGAAAATTCAAGAATATGGATAGTAACTTCAGTGGGCTTATATGCTATAAAAACGTGGGAAGAAAGTATAGACTCTGTTCTCTATCCAAGAGGTTTATTCTTTTTCTTTCTTCCTTCCTTTCTTTTTTTTAAGCTAATCTTTCCCTATATTTCCCTAAAACTTCCTCTCAGCCTTGACCCTGGATAAAAGCCTGTTGGTGTTTTCCTTTAGCTCTGGTTAAAGAAACTCCATGATTCAGAATTTGACCATTCCTGGTAAGGCATGGTGACTCCAGATGGTCGCTCTTGGCAGTCAACACTGGTTGTGAACTCAGGCATGAACCCTGGGAAAGAAAATGTTCCCCAGTCATGGCCCACCCAGCATTATCTGCAGGCCTGGTTTGAAAAGGGAAAACTCAGGTTCAGACCTAGATGCCCAAGGACAACAAAGGAGACCAGAAGGAAAATACTTAGTGTCTTGCAATCTATCACTAATGGTGGCCAACTTTTCTATGTTCCAGAACAAGCTGTGTGCTTACTCAGCTCAGTAGGGGATTGCTGGGGGAGAGGGGGAGGAAAATTCTCACCATTTCTCGCTTGATGGATTTTGTGAATGATGTCACTGCAATTCCTATTTAAAGTACATCATCCATGAAATACAACAAAGATGTTATGGGCCAATCAATGTCTGCCTTTTTAAAGTTTGGGGGTTTTGTTTTTGTTTCCAAAACAGCTGATGCCATGAAAAAAAAAGATTAATCTTAAACTCTGTTCTTGGCTAATGAGTCCATATTTCTGTCCTGCTCCCTAGAAAAAGAGCTCATGGGGATAAGGGGGTGTATCCTCTTCAGTTCTGTGCTAACTGCAAATTTGATAAGCCTTCTATCTATGCCTTTATCCAGGTTGGGGAAAGGGACTTACAGAAAGGAGTCAGCTAAATATTATAACGTAATGGGGCATTATTACCCAGAACACTTAGGGAATGAAGGGACTAATCAAGGATAGATTGAATGTTCTTTTACAGTCCAGCCAGGAGAAAATCTGGACTCTCAAGAATGTGGTTATGATAATCAAGGAAAGCATAAGCATCATAATTTCCCAGAAGTTTCTAGGTAACCACCTTGACCTGCCATTTCACCATGACAGTAGGAAAAAAAAAAGATTTTTTAAAGTTATATTGAGGAAAAGAACCAAGTCAAAGAAGGAATATGACCACAGCTCAGAGGTTGATGGTGTGATAATAATGGAGAATGGAAAGAAGGTAGAATTACTCAACTCTTATTTTGACTGCTTCCTCTGCCAAGGAGAATGTTCTTTTCACTGGAAAGAACAGAACAAAAGTTGTTTCTAGACAGCTGAAATACAAAATAAATGTTAAAGGGGACTGGTGAACAAGGACACAGTCCGAGAAGCATACACAGAGGACCCATGTAGCTGTTTAGTGAGTCTGTTTTTGGAAGTTCATGATGACATGGAATAAAAGAACTTGGCTCTCTACTTCAGAGTGTGTACATGTATTTTCTGCCTGTTCCTTGTCTGCTTGTTGTATAGTGAATAAAAATATTTTTGATGAACTGGAACTAACCATGTATAAAAAAGGCATTGACTAGTTGTCTTCCTTTTTCCTGGTTGCATTCAGCCGAGGGGATGACAAAGCCTCCAGGTGGGGAGAAAGGCCTCAAGACCTTTGTCTTTCTACCCAGGCTGCTGCCACACGACCTGATGCTTCTGTTCTTGTTGGGTCTATTCTGTCCTGATCTTAGATGAGGAAGTATTGGAGACAGAATGAACTAGACTATGACTTAGTGAGGACTGGGGAGCCTCCAGAGGTCCAATGATGGAGATCTATGGCAGCAACTGTTAAAGCCACCACAGCTGAGTGGGAGGATGTTCCAGTATGGCCCTGAGGAATGATCTATGAGAGTAAAGCCCAGCAGTAAATTAACCTGGAAGCTGACATACCACGTCCTGCAGGACAGCAGTGACTCATCCAGTGGCTTTGTTGCATTTGGAAGTGAGCTTGGGAGTGACAGAAGCTTTGTAGCAATCCCATTAAGTTTGAGTCCTCTCTCCTCAGAGACTGAGGTGGGAAAGGGGAGAGTGAAAAAGAACACCTAGTTGCCTCTTCAATAACTTCAGGCATTTACTTTGCACAAGTCAGGGATAATGGATATGTGATGTGGCACATGACACAAAAAATTCTGATATATTCTTTAATTTTGCCAAAGTTGGGTTTTCCCCCCTTTCTTCATACTCTATTCTATTCTAGATAGATACATCTATCTAGATGGCTCTTTGGGAAATGGTGGAGAGGAAGAGATTCATTGGGAAATGTAAAAATAAAATAAATCAACATCATTTTTTGTTAAAATCTATCTTTAATTATAGAGAATAGAATCAGTATAGGATGACTGGAGAAGGGAAAATGTGCTGAATTTCAAAAAGGGAAGATAATGAAATCCACAAACTATATAGGCCAGCAAGCTTGACTTTGATTCTTGGCAAAATTCTAGAATGAATATGTTTATGAGAGAACTGATCTCTTTAAGAAAGGAGATCACTAAGAATGCAGTGATCACAAAGGGCTAGAATGTTGTGGTTGTTTTTTTGAATCAAGAATAGGCTGTATCAGATTTTCTAGGTTGAGGGATTCTTAACTTGGGGTCCACAGAACCCCAAAGGATCCATGGCATCTATCCATGGATATATTTCAGGGGGTCTATGAACTTGGATGGGGAAAAATACATCTTTATTTTCACTGACTTCTGACTGAAATTTAACATTTCCTTCCATTATGAATGGGGGCAATAAACATTCTGAGAAGGGGCCCGTAGGTTTCACCAGACTTCCAAAGTAGTCTATGATAAGGAAAAAAAAAGTTGAGACCTTGTACTAGACAAGCCTCATTGCCGTTTTGGATGAGGTTACTAAATGAGTAGATCTGAAGAAAGTTATTATCAATATAATTTGCCTTAATTTCAGCAAAGTATTCGACAAAGTCTTTCATGCTAACTTTATTGATAAGATGGAAAGTAATTGGGTTAAGTGTATAGTTAGGGAGATTTGGAACTGGACTAACAAGCAGACCCAAAGAATGAATGCTGTAAGGAATTTAGAGGAATGCCCTAGGTATTTGTGTTTTACTTTGTGCTATTTAAAATTCTCATCAATGATTCAGATAAAAGGATAGGTGAAGTGTTTATCAGATATGTGAATGGCATAAGCTGGAAGGTAGAACGAATGTGCTGGATGACAGGAATGAATCATATCTACTAAGATGGATCACTGGATCATACATTTAAAATTGGAAGGGTCTTTAGACAATGTGGAGCCCAATCCCCTCATTTCACGGAGGAAGAAAACAAGGTACATGGAGGTTAAGTGACTAGTACACAACTAAAAAGATTCTAAGGTGGGTTTTGAACTGGGTATACTGACTTCCAGTCCAGTGTCCTATCCACTACATCACACTTAGGAACAACCGTAGATAAAGGGAAGACAAACTGCCCCTATTTGCAGATGACAGGAGGGTATGCTTAACAAACGCCAGACAAGCAGCAAAGGAACTAATTGAGACAACAGCTTCAGCTTAATAGCTTCAGCATGGTAGCAGGACACAAAACTAAATCCCTCTAAAACATCAGCATTTACATATAATGGTAGCAGAAGTCAGGAATCAATGATAATAAGAAATATTCAATTAATATAATTATAAAAATGTATCCAGTTAACCTATCAAGACACATGCAAGATTTATATAACCACAATCACATGATATTCTTCATGAAAATAAAGGGAGACAAGTAATTGAAAGATATTCATTGCTTGTGGGTTAAGTTGTGCTAACTTAATAAAAATGACAGTGCTACCTAAATTAATTTATAAATTTAGAACTAAGTCAAATTCCAAGAGGATAGTTCCTTGAACTGGGAAAAAAACAATAATAACAAGAATCAGAAGTAATCACAAATAGCGGCACAGTCTTTGATAAATAAACCCCCCCCAAACCTCAAATTATCGGGAGAAGGACTTTTTTCTTGACATGAACTGGCAGAGAAACTGAAAAGGAATTAGGCAAACAATAGGTTTAGACCAACATCTTATGCTCTATATTACAGTATGCTGAAAATTGACAAATTGACGTATGTATAAAAGGTCATAGCAAAAAAAAATTTAGAAGAGATTTTTTAGATTTAAATTTAGAAGAGAAAAATTTAGTGAGATCAAGTATATTTCACAACTATGATTGGGAGAGAACATTTAAACAAATGAGAGATGAAGATAAAATAGATTAATTTTTGCTATATTGAATTTCAAGGCTTTTGAATGAATAAAATCAATGAAAATCAGAAGAAAAAAAGGACAGTGAAGAAAGTATTTGCTTCAAGCATCACTGATAAAAGTTCAATATCCAAAATATATCGATCATAGACACAAATGTGTCATAGAAGAGACAGCCCCCCTAAATTATTCATCTAAGGATATAAACCAAGTTTTCAAAAGAAAAATTGCAAACTCTGAATGACCACACAAAACATATTCCAAACCACTATTATTAAGCATGATACAAATCAACCAATCAACCAATGAGCATTTATTAAATCCTTACTAAATGCCATGCACTATGCTAGGTGGTGGATCCACAAAGATGAAAAATGAAAAGTGTTTTAATACAAGGAGCTTAAGTGCTATTGGGGGAGGCAATATGTATATAAATAAGTATGGCAAAACAAAGGTTTTTGGTTTTTTTTTGCCGGAGGCAGCAATAGGTTGGAAGGGGAGGAAAGGACCAGGAAAGGCTTCATGCAGAAGATGGTGAGTGAGCTGAACTTTGAGGGTAACCAGGGGTCTTAAGACGTATTGGTGGAGAGGGAGTGCGTTCTGAACAACTGCCTGTGCAGCTGGAAATGGGAGATAGAATGTAGTATATGAGGGATAATAGGAATGCAATTTTGGAAGGTCTATAGGAACATTGAAAAGTTAGGTCAGAGTCAGGTTGTGGAGGACTTTAAATATCAAACGGAGGAATTTAGATATGATCCTAGAAGCACCAGTGGGCCATTGGAGTTTATTGAGCAGGGTAAGTCACACCTGGCTTGTGGATCACAGACTGAAGGAGGGAAAGATTTGAGATAGTAAGTTCACTTAGAAGGCTACTGCAATAGTCCAGATGAGAGGTGACAAAGGAAACGAACTAAGGTTTGCAGAGTATTTTACTGTACTATTATCCTATTTGATCCTCACATCAACCCTACGAGGTAAATACTATTATTGTCCCATTTTACAGGTGAAGATGCTGAGACTGAAGGAAGTTCAGTGGATTGCCTAGAATCATAAGCCTAGTAAATATCAGAGCTAGGATTTGAAATCATGGCCTCATGACTCCTAGCCTATTACTCTATCCATTTATGCCACATAGATAATGGAACATATTTCCTCATTGAAGAAGAAGAATGGTAACCTAATGGGGCGGGATATTTATATTCATTGTCAGATAGAGTCATTGTTTCAGATTTTGGGGTAGGCTTAATTGTTTTTCATTTGGGGAAGATAGTGAATGAATGTAAGCTAAAGACAAAAGGCATCTATAAAACATTTAAAAAATTTTTATAAGTATAAATATATTGTTTTGCAGACTCAAAAACCAATTCCACAACTTCAAGATGGGAATGCCGTGGCTACATTCACATGAAAAAAAAAATTTGAGAAGTTTTAGTGGATAGTAGGTTCAATATTTCTCAATAATGGGATACAGCTAGCAAAAAATCCAGTGTCATCTTCGACTGCATTAAGAGTGAAATAGTCTAGGCAAGGAAAGTGACAGTCTCAATATATTCTGACCTGCTCTGATTACATTGGTAGCACCATTTTCACTTTTAGGTACCACGTTTTAAGAATAACATTGATAATCTGAAGGGTATCAGGAAAATGTATCCAGGATGATTGAAGACCTTGAGATGACCTCATATGAGATCTGTTTGAAGAAACCAGAAACATTTAGCCGCGAACAAAGAAGATTTAGGGGGACAGGGACACTATCATGGGGGATTTGAGGTGCTATCATGGGAATTAAATCTGATCTGCGTGGTCTCAGAAGATTAATGGGTGGAATTTGTAGATTTATATTAGATGTAAGGAAACACTTTCTCATAAGTCAAGATATTCCAAAGTGGAATGGACTGTCCCAAAAGGTCATCAAGCTTGACTAATGGTCATCAAGCAGAGCAGGGCCATTGGGGGGGGGGGTAGGGATCTGTGGCTTCTGGGGTAACTACCAGTTCTCAGATTCTGTGAAAACAGTACCAGATTGAAAAATCTACTGCATGGTAGCAGGACCAGTTTACACAGTTTACAATAATTTTTATTTTGTTTTGTCCACTTTATAATAAAGACATAAACACACATAAAATCAATTGATCCACAAGTATTTTTAAGTGCCTGGCACTGTGTTAAGCACTGGGAATTTTTTAAAAAGGCAAAATTGTCCTTATCATCACCAGCAACAAAAATAACAAATTACAACCTCTTCTAATCTTTATGATTGTACCAAAATACTTTGTTTTACATAGTGCCCATTCCATTTCTTTTAATTAACCAGCAAGTTTTTAGTGAATACCCTATGGTGGTTTTTACCATGGGATCAGACCTGTGCTAGATTTTCTGTTGGATGCAGAAAAAAAATATAAGATATAGTCCCTTCCTTCAAAGAGTTGGCAGTCTAATTGGGGATACAAGACTAACACATACGAAAATATTCAATGCTTCCCCTCACCCCGCCCCCCAAAGAGTCATTATAGACACAATTTAACCCAATCATGGATCCATCTTCTAGGCATCATCTTCATTCTTTTCTGCCTGCTTTCCAGCTTCTGCCTCCAGCTGGAACTTAGGTTCCCATTTCTGAGACCTTGAATTTCTGATCAGTAAGTAGAGAGATACCACCTCAAGACACTGGTGGTGGTGTAGCTTGAGAGATGTGAGCTGCCTCTCCACAGTGTGTTCTAGTCATGAATGTTCCTCATGTGTGTGCCTCTTATGTACAATGCTATGCATGAACCCTGCCTCATCTGATAGAATTTGTGCAAGAGTTTGCCCTCAGTTTATGGGGGTGAATTTCTATTTCAAATTTTCTTACCATGCCTATTATTACATTCTTACTACTTCGTTAAATGCCTTTACTTTAAAACTAATTGTGTCCAGTTGGCTGATGCAGAGACAAAGTAAACACTGTGGTTGGGACTTGATAACTGTGGTTTTAAGTGGATGTGGACCCTATGCATATTTTAAAATTGGGGTAACTATTCTGGACATACCAGATATAATACAGAGGGGTCCAACATGCTATAACAATCTTTCGGCAATGGAAGCTACTATAGCTCAGGTGTGGCACTAGATCACCCACAGAGGCAGTTTAGTCCACAGTTGTGGCATCTAGACTGACACCCACACTCCCCTTCTCTCTCTGCACTGTGTCACTAACTACAACCTTCTCCCACATCAGTAGACCCTGAGGTCTTCCTAGAGTTTGTGTTTGGAGAGGAGGAAAGGTTAGAAGAGTGGTCATGGGCCCTACCATGTGGTTATAATACATAGTCTTTCTCAGGGTCTTATGGGAAAATACAAAAAATAGAATGATAGAGTAAGGTGATGGTGGAAGGTCACACACATGTGTGTGACCTTCACTTCCTACTACTTTCCACTATAACTCCTGAGCCCCTACTGGTATGATTCCCATTTACACAAAATCATTCAACATGACACCATTTGGTAAGTCAGTCAATATATATTTATTAAGCACCTATCATGCACCAGTTACTGTGCAAAGCACCAGGAATACAAAAAGAGACAAAATCTGATCCTTGCCCTCAAGGAGTTCACAATCTAACGGAGGAAACAAGAAGCAAAAAATTTGTACAAATAAGCTATATATAGGATAAATAGGAAATAAAAGAAGGGATCCATTAAAATCAAGAGCGGTTGGGAAAGATAGAACCATTTACCTACTGACAAGGCAAAAAATAAGAATACTTATAATATTTACTCAAGAAAAAGAAAAAGCAGGAATGAACATAACATTGATTCAATATGAGACAAAAGCAGAAGTGACAGCAATCAAAATGTAATACTTCAATTTCCTGAACATGTGACAAAAATATGGACACCTAAACATTTTTTCTTATACCCATGATCTTTCAAACCTCTCTAAAATAGAGATACATGAGATAAAGCAATTTCAGCTGTCTCCATGGTACAGAACAATAAGAACAAAAACAAGGTAAAAACTCAAGCAACTAAAAACAGAGAATACTAATTATCCCTAACTCTTAATGTGCTCACTCAGCTTCCTGTCTTCCACCACCCACCATGCTCTGGCAGTTGGGCTGCATATGCCAACCAATGAGCTCTCAACAGAATTCAACTCTATGAGCCCCAGGGCTTTGGAAGTCCAAAAGGCAGAAGTTTGCTCAGGCTAGGACAGCAGTATACAGTGCAGCCAGAGAACTGAGGAACAAAAGGAACTTGGGCAGGATATGTGTGTGCAGCTATGTAACACTGTACTAAGTTCAAGGGAAAGGGGCCAATATTCATCTGGGGACAATCCTATTCCCTCAAAAGTAACTTGAGGCAGACACCAAGGCTGGTGAATTGTAAATTGCCCAGCATGGGAAGAGGCTGACACATTTTGAGATACAGGCCCCAGAGAAACCATCATCAAAGGGGAGGGAGTCATAAATTGAGAAGTAAAAGAAAATAAGCGAGGAAAAATTGAAATTACCAAACATCTCAGGAGGAGGAAAACTCAGTTAAAGATCTTGAGCATAATCAGATAAACAGGGAAGATATTAATAACAGAATGTTAAATGGTTTCTAGATCAAGTAAAAGAGTCTAGGCATCTATAAATAAACATTGCAAAACAAAAGAACATGAATCAATATCTGCTAAGGCAGGGAGGATCCTATGGATTCCCAAGAGAACATGGAAACACAATAGTATGTTACTGAATGGTTTAAAAGAGAAATAAGAACTGTAAAAGCAGAAATTATGACCTGTACAGCAGAAATAATTGGCAGAACTTAGAAAAAACTTTAATATACAGCAAGTCATACCAAAGAAGTGAAAGATGATAACTGATTGGTAATGCAAATATACAGAAGTGAAGGACAATCTTAAGGAAAAGAAGCAATAACAATAAAAAAAAAAGCATGTTCAAGCAAAACATATTGATCACAAATACAGGATGCACAGAAACACTTAAGGATTATAGGTATCCAGAAGAACATGACAAGCCAGAAAACTTGAACACCACAATTCAAGAAATAATACAAGAAAACTGCCTGGAACTTCTGAACACAGAAAACAAAATGCCAATAGAAAGAATGTACAGATTGCCTCCAGGGGTGAGGGGTGGAGTGGAGGTGGGAATATATGGCAAACTGTGCTGCAAACTCCAGAATACATAGTGGTTAAATTGAACATTCTACTAACAAACCAATTCTGCAAGCAACCAGAAGAAAGACATTCAGATGTAAAGGAAAGAAAACTCAAATAACTTAAGACTATTCATCCCAGAAACCACAGAGGGGAACGGAATACTGTGTCCTGAAGAGCAAAAGAGTTCAAGATGCAACCTAATGAGACAAATGAAAAGCCAGAGAGATGGAATTTCTAAGTAATTTGTAATCAATTAATTCATTAGATTAACTAATAATCAGTAAATTGATAGTCAACGGTTTCTTTCCGTAACCAAAGACAAAATCATGGAGATCACCAAATGCTTTGGAAAAGGGGTTTCCCCGATAGGCAAAAATCAATCCTGATTGGTGGACAAATAATGAGGGGGTGGACTTTCAAATGAGTAGGTGGGCTGAAAGCTTTTAGCGCCTCCTGCTAAGACTGTGACTTGATCATGAGACTTAACCACCTCCAGCCATCTAGAGGAAGGAATCCATCTCTACCCAGACACTGGTTGGTCTCCTTCATAAACTGGATTACCCTAGACTCCAATGGAGGGCTGCCAGGACACTGACTTGATGCTTTGGGGTTGGAATTCACCTAGATTAGATTCTGTTTATATTCTAAACAAAAGTAACGTCTCCTACTTGGGTGGGGGTCCTGCTCAAGACCATGGAGCATATGCCCTAAGGATTAAGTTTGTCCTTTAGAGATGGTTGAATGATTTACAGGGGCTGGTCCCTGATTGAGGAAATAGGAAAAACCTTAATCCTAAATTAGTGATTCGTTATTAATATAACAGAAAAATAAATGCTTCTCTCACTAAAGTGACCCACTTTGTAAATCTGAGCATAACCATTAATGAGAAAAGATGGATCTTGACAAAAAAAAAAAGGCATTCAAAAATTCTTAGAAATAAAACCGGACCTGAGGAAATTATTTGTTTCTCAAGCACCCCAGACAACAGAAATACCAAGAAAGGTAAACAAATGCAACAATCAAGGACAACATAAAGAAAGATTTTTTTTTTCCAAATGCACACAAGGAGACAAGGGTAAAAACAGAAGTCAAATAGAAGTGGAAAAACAGGCCTGAAACATCATGGATTAAACCCCACAACACTCCCACATACAGATGAATCAATGTGGTTTTTTTTTTTTTTTTGTAGTACTAAATTACAGAGTGGGAGCATGGAGATGAAGAAAGAAGACAGAAAGGAGGGAAATGTGATGTACCCTAATCAAGGCAAAGACTAACAATGAAGTTAAAATAATACAAGGGGTCTCTCAAGAAGAGATCCTACAAGACAATGAGCAAGAAGGCAAAAAGAGGAATTGAATAGGGAAGAAGGAAATAAAGAGATTTTGTTTCAGGGGTGGGAGGAGTATTACTAATGAATGGAAGTGGAGTGAGATATGGAAGAAGTGAGATGCTCAATTAAGGGAGATTAAGACATTAAAATGGGTATAATCTGTAAAGATTTGGTGCTTAGAGAGAACACTCATCCTGCCTCAGGAGAAGGGGAAATCAGAGTTCCTAAAGGCAACTGACACCTGATAAAATAGAAGGGTATGGACCCCTTGGGACTTTCAAGGCAAATAGGGCAAAAATGACCGTGGGGAAGGGGAGACAATAAAGAACTGCACAATTAGGGTCATAGGAAAATTCCTATCAGTGGCAATATTTTCTCAAAGTGAGGCACAATAGAAAAAGGAGCCAAGGGACAAGATCTATAAGACAATAACATAGAAATTGTTAAGAAGGCCCCAAAATAGGTACCTTAAAAGCTTTAATTCATTAAAGAGGGACTAAATAAGTATAAAGGCTATGAATGAAAGAATAAAAGGCCAGAATAGACAGAAAAGGTAAGAGAATGAGGGAAAGAATTTTTTCTTTTTAGAAATAAGGTATGAAAATGACATGTTAGCAACTAACAAACAAAACAAAACTTAACCAATGGGAGAAATAGGTAGAATTATATAACTAGAAACAAGTAAGCAAGAAAAGCAATTAATAAGTAAAACGTAGGGAAAGGGGTACCAAACTGGAAGGAGGAAAGGGTTGAGAATGAGAGAGAGTTAATGGGAATCAAAAATAACTGGGAAAACTTAGTACTGTGTTTGGAAGAGGGAAAAATCCTAATTTGGAAGGGAAAACAGAGAAAAAATGGAGAACTCTAGTAAGTTCAAATGCAAATGGACTAAACAGTCCAATAAAATGAAAAAGAGTGACAGATTGGATAGGAAAACAAAATCCAACAATGTGTTGCTTACAATAAATACATTTTAAAAGAAAAGACATATTTAGAATAAAAATGAGGGGCTGGGGAAAAATTACTATGCATTAAATGAATAAAATAATATGAGTTGCAATCATGCTATCAAACAAAGCAAAAACAAACATTCAAATAAAAATGGATAACAAAGAAAAAACTATATTATGCTGAAACAAAGTCAACAAGCTAATATCAATATTAAAGTATGCTCCAAATGTCTTAGTATCTATATTCATAAAGGAAACAGTCACTCTACTATAAAATGCGATAGTTTGCCTATAAATCTGGGTTACACTCTTACCAATGCACATTGTCCATGAGAAAGAGAAGGCACAAATGGAAACACAGGTAATTCCCAACTCTTGACTGCAGGTTATGATGTCCTTGGTTCCTTAAGCACCTATACTACACAAAGCCACTTCCTCCAAGCAATTCCTTCCCTGGTCCTCTCTTCTTGAGCAGCAAACCTAGTCTTCTGTTCTTAAGCCAACGAAGCAATGGCAAGCTTTTAAAGCTTAACAAAACACTGAGGAAAATGGTGTACGCTTCCATCAAAATATATCAACATTGACCTTATTCCGTGAAAAGCACTTCCCTTAAGCCAGATAACTGAAAAGCTCTTCGGGTTGGCTCTTTGTACAATGCAGACAAACCCAGCTAGCTTTTCAGTAAAAAGGATTCCACTTTCTCCAATCAGCTTCTAGTAAGGTAGTCTTCTACAACAGATGTGGCACAGGGCAATACAGATGCAGAGCCTGCCTTTGCCCCTCTATTTTTCCCTCTCAAACCATTGAAGGCAGTAGAAAGCAACCAGACACCCCTGAAAGGTTTGTTTGTTTTTTTTTCTTTCTTTCTCAGGCTGTAGATATCACTAGAGGGCAGTAAGTTAGTCACGAAGCATTTACAAAACTCTTACTCTTTGCCTGGTGCTCTATCCAGTGGTGGGGATAAACATAGGCAAAATCTTTCAAGGAGCTCACATCCGAATGGGGAGGACAACATGCAAATAACTCTGTACATACAAGATCTATACACTGAAATGGAAGGCAATCTCAGAGGAAAAGGACTAGCAGCAAGCAGAAGGGAAAGGCCCCCTGCAGAAGGTGGGATTTGAGCTGAATCTTGAAAGAACCCAGGGAAGCTAGAAGACGGAGGTGAGGAAAAACATTCCAGGCATGAAGAACAGACAGTGCTCAGATAGCTCTACACGTAGCAGTAACAGGATTCAACTCTTTTCTAATCAGCACTGCAACTGAAGAATTCTCTTTGCTAATTTAATATTTCTCCAGTCAATCTGCTAAGAAATTCCTTTCTTCCAAACATCAGGTTCCCAGCAAAGCAGCTGAAGAGCCTATCAGTCAGATGTCTCAGCTGGAAACAGCTTCCTTAATAGCCTTCTACGTCTTTTTGTGACTCTTCCTACATTCAGCTTACTTACTCTCTGGCTTCTTCTTTTGTTTATCTCTTCCTATGGCTTCTTCTCTGGCTTCTAATGCTGTGAATCAGTCTTCTCATGCACAATGACTCATCTCTAATTTATGATATGAAATTCATTAATTCCATACCTTTATGTTAGGTATTTTATCAATCATTGTATGGATTTCCCATAGCCTTCAAACGGTTATTTGATTTCCAGTTTCTCAGTCACAATTTTCAAAGTTCTTTAAAAAAAAAAAATGCAAATTACCACGGTACCTTGCAGTCACCATTACCTTAGTTATCATTCTACTTTCAAACTAGTCCATTCATCTGAGGGGCAGATTTCTATCTGGTCCTCAAAATAATCTGCATCTCTCAACATTTTATTGGGGATATTGTTTCTTCTTAAGTTCTCAATTTTCCTTACATAAATGTTCTTTTTCTGTCCTTTTCAGGAACCAAATTGTTCATATATGAAAGCACTAATACCTTGTAGCACTATTATTGCTAGGAAGTATAGGAATTTCAGAAATAGAGGTGTATGCAAGATTTGTAGTTGGAAGTTCTAGGTTCAAATCCTAGCTCTTGAGTGATCTTGGGTAAGTCACTTTACCTCTCTAAGTTTCATTTTCCTCATATATAAAATAAAAGGGTTGGACTAGAATGACCTCTAAGGTCTCTTCCCATTCTAGGTCTGTGATCCCATGATATATGATAAGAATTTTCCATTGAGAAAAGATTCGAAGGCTTTGAATACATCTGCTACGGAAATATGGGGGGTAGGGAATCTTTTTGGTTAGCGGAGATGAATATCGGGAGTACCTCGGGATGACAGAATTGGGTCCCTTCTAAAATATATTTTCATTCTCCCAGATTTTGAAAGTTGATATCAAGTTTCTTCCAGTCTAGGCTGGAAAGATTTATTTGCTTGGGTGTGATGATTCCCTATCTTAGAGTAGACAAACTGATTTGAATTCACATTTCATCTTTGATTAGCCTTAGTCAGTACGACTGCCAAAAATGAGGATTTGAGAGTTGTGGAACAAAGAAACTGTTTTTCCTTCAACGTTTTTTTTTATTATTTTTATTTTTAATCAATGTAACACACCCTCAGGGGCTGCTTCCCTAGCTCTCTCTTGTATTAGCAGGTCAGGTCTCTAGTGATTAGCCGATTATGACAATTCCTCAGAGTTTTAGGGGATAACCTTAAAGGCTGCAGCTCCTGAGAACCCCACCATTATCGAAAAAGAATCAGTTGAATTCTGTCAGATTTTAGAAAAGGTGTTTAGCGAGAACAATTGATACAAAACAATCCTCCCGAACTAGGGCACATTCTCCCCTTGAACACACAAGGCCCATGAAGAAAGTGGGGTCAAACTGAAAAGTACAAAAGTAGTCTGGCATATGTGTAGGGAACATGCAGTAACAACGGGTACGTCATGATTCCTACTAGTGGGAATCCTTTTCTCCTTTAATGGTGTCCTTATGAAGTTCCCCTTCAGTATAGTTTTGTGCTGGATTTTGAGGATATAGCCATAACCAACATTTCCCTGTGCCATAAGGGTTCATGATCCTTGAAGATACCCCCATATCTGTCTGCAGCTCCTTTCTCTGTCATTGGCTACTGACATTCCATTAACACACAAGATAAAGTCGTGGAAGTAAGATTTTTAATTCTTACCTTCACAATGCATTTCGAACCTCCCTCTCCCCACTCACTCACCAGGTTCCCACCCTAGTTAGGGCCCTTATCACCTCTTCCTTGCACTATTACTGTAATCAGTCAGGTGATCAACAGAGACTTACACTGGAGATTGCAGAAATCATTTATTAAGTGCTTGCTGTGTGCCCAGAAGGGTACTAGGGATAAGGGATAGAAAATGGACCTGTGTTTTCATTGATATTGAAAACTACCAGATAAGGAAATTCCCTCTATCAAAGTATAGCAGCAGTTTCTCCAAAAAATTTTTAGTCTTAGAAAGAATGAGGGTTCCTTACCTGGGGTATACATAATCCCCAGGAGGACAAGAAGTTTGTCAAGAGATTACAGGGAATATCTGGCAAATAACTACATTATCCTATTTAAATTAATCTTATTTTATTTCTTATATGCACAGTCACGATGAATGGCAGAATTTATACCCTTTCATGTTGAATGAGGTATGAGATGTTTTACTGAAAGTCAAGAAATATGAGGATTAAAAAAAAAAAAAGATTTGATCCCCTGGTCTACCGCATTAAGAGGTTTAATGACTTGCCCAGTCTACTCACTGGGTAAATGATTTCTACTCACAGTGAACAGACATCAGAGACAGGACTTCTTTAATCCAGGTCCGACTGTATCTGAGACAAGTTCTTCATCCATTAGGCTATACTGTTCCTCCACTGTGCTCGGGGGTATGCTGGGTGCTAGATTTTGAGCCTGACTGGGAGGATACAGTGGTACGGGTGATGGTAATACGAAAATTGGAAGAGAGCGGGGTTCAGAGGTAAAGAAAATAAGTTCAACTTTGGACGTAGTGAGTTTAAGATATCCACATGTGGCCACATCACCCTTCCTTGTTCAGGAAGCTCCAGCGTTTCCTATTACATCCAGGAGAAAGTGCAAGTCCCTTTGTTTGGCTCTTCACATCCCCCACAATCTGGCCCCAGTGTACCTTTCCAGAAAAACTGCGCATCGCTCCTCTTTACAGACTCTGTGTTCAGCCTAACTGAACTGTTTGCGGTTCTCCCTACAGCAACTTCTTTAAAAATCAAGCGTCACCTTTTACTGGAGCCGGATCTGAGTCCACTCAGAGTCTTCCTCCTGCAATTACTTTGTGTATCTTTTTAATTTCAATGTATATATTGTTCCCCCCCACCCCAAATTTAAACTTGAGGGAAAGGGCTGTTTCATTTTGGTCTTTGTATCCACAGTATCTAACAGAGCTACCTGGCACATTTATTGCTGTTTAGTCGTTCTAATTGTGTCTGACTCTTCCCGACCCCATTTGTGGTTTTCTTGGCAAAGACACCGCCATTTCCTTCTCCAACCTGGCACAGAGGAGGAGCCTAATAAATGCTAGTTGAATTGAATTGCTAATTAATCTAATTAATTCGATATACAATCCAAAATTCTATTCAGGTCAAATATTTGTTGGATGGCAAAGAACTAGTGGAAATGTATCGTGTGATCCTATTTCTCCCTATGATGCTTTAAATTGGTTTGGTTTAGCACGGCATTAGGAAAATACAAGTGCTGCTTCGTGATTCAGAAGACTTAGATTCTGAGCCCAACTCTGCCCACTGCTACAGGGCTTCAGTCTTCCCATCCGTAAAATGGGGTTCGAGGTTACATCGCTCTAAATTTTATGATTGGAAGATGAAACCCAGTTTCCAATCCGCCCCCTTCCTACATGACACTGATAGCTCGAGGGTGACACCTAGTGGCGGCCGAGGAGGTGACTCGGCCCCATTCTGGGCCGGCGTTTCGGGCTGGGGTTTTAAAAATTAAAATTAGATCATATACAAAATGGATGCGGTTAGACTGGCGTGACTCGGTAGGGAGAGATACATAAACAAGTCTCGGTCCTGCGTACGGCCGCCACGCTTCGTCACCGGCTCTAAAAAAATAACAGAATTAAGAGAGAGCTCGCGACTCCTCTAGGAGACTCCTCCCCTCCCTCAGACGCGCCCGGCCCAGGCAGCACCGCGCGTGCGCACAAGGCCCCCCGGTCTCCGGGACTTCTCTCACGCCAGTCGGGCTGAATGTGGCGCCGCAGGCCGGAAGTACAGCTGCGGCTGGTTCCGGCGGCTGGGGAGGCGTTGGAATGGAAGAGGTTCCGCAGGGTGAGCCCGGGAAGGGGGATTAGGGCTGGGGGAATGGAGGGGCCGCTTCGCGGCGCGGGCGGAGAAGGTTCTTAACAGTGGTTCTGTTACCTCCAGACTGCCCCGGAACCAGCAGCGCCCAGGCGGGCAAAGGGGCCTCGTGTCAGGGATGCCCGAATCAGCGTCTGTGCGCCTCCGGGGCTGGCGCCGTTCCCGACCCGGGTGAGGACTGCGCGAGGGGGCGGGGTGGGGGGGGGAGCGGAGCAGAGGGGAGAATGGAGAAAGAAGGGAAAGGGGAGGAGGAGCGGAGGAAGGAGGAGGGAGCTGCTAGGTCCCCGGGAAAAGAAAGGAAAGGCGTTAAGGGCGGGGCCTGGTCAGGGAAAAGGGGTAGATTTGGGGAAGAAAAAAGGGGGGGTTGGGGGTGTAGGAGGCGTGGAGCTGAGGGTCTGGGAAGGCTTAGTGGGTGACCCGGGATAGGATTTAGAATTGGTAGTATTATGCCCCAGCCCCCTCCGCACGCGCGGGCACACACACACACACACACACACACACACACACACATACACGAGCACACATACATGCAAACACACATACATATACCCACGCACACTTATACACACACGCAGGCATACACACATACATACATATACCTCTATATACGTACAACACACATATACACAGCTATGTACACGTACACATACAACACACATACATACATATACACGCACACACACACAAACACAACTCTCTCTCCTGCATATTTTTCTCCCACATTAGATTGTGCCTTCCTCGAGGGCAGGTGCTTTTTTGCCTCCCTTTCTTTGTACCCTCAGCGTTCAACAGTGAATGAATGACATTTTTAAGCCCTTACCGCATGCACATAGTAGGCATTTAATATGTCCTTGACGACAGGGACTCCACATAGAACATCCTAGGTGAGGGGCAAAGGCTGGGGCTGAGGCAATGCCCCTGCCCCATGTCCTGAGCCTCAGAGGTAGCCACTTTTGAGCGGGCTGAGAAATGTGCAGCCTTAGAGAACTGGCGGACAGAGGCAGCTCTTGTTTCTACAGTACACCTTAATCTAAAGTGTTGTTTTCTATAGCAATAGAGGAAATCAAAGAAAAAATGAGAACTGTGAAACACAAAATCTTGGTCTTATCTGGGAAAGGCGGTGTTGGCAAAAGCACCTTCAGCGCTCATCTCGCTCACGGCCTGGCAGAAGATGAAAGTAAGCAGGTAGGAAGCTTCTTGAAAAATTGGGAAAGATCCATTTTGATGGTTAAGTGTTCTCAATTGGAAGCTCTGAACCCTTGTAGTGAAAATGGATGCTTTCCCTTTATTGTCATTATTACATTCGGTTGATGTAATATTTGATGTACTTTGGCACTTTCGGATCATTTCACAAAACACTGAATTTATTGTTTCATCGACCTATAATTTGGTGGATTCAGCTTCTGGAACTTTTGGGGTAAATCCATTGTTTGTTTTTCAGATTTAAGATAGAAATACCTAATCTTTAACAGGCAAGCAGAGTGAATTTTTTACATATCTAGTCTTGTATAGAGTAGGCTAATGTACAAGTTTATATCTATAAGTTTAGTGACAGCCTTTGTACCTTATATAGGGTGATCTTTTTTAGAGGCATTCAGTGAAATACCAGATTCCATCTACCAACAGCTACCAACAGTTTAGCAAAGAATTTTTGAACTACAGATCATCTTTTCTCCGAAACCAGGGGACATGTGTTATATACATAGGGAAATTCAGCCTGTTAGACACACCAAATCTAGTGATTTCTTTTTTTTCTGAACTCCGTTATACTTACGTAGTATATCACTTAGCACCTTGTCCATACCTATATTGAGGGTGGGTGTCCCCCCTTCTGAACCAGATTGTAACCTTGTATATGATCTTTACTGGTTGCTGTGCCTGAAAAAATTGATCACTAGGTGGCCAGCCTTCTAGGGATGACCCTTTCTCAAATGAGTTGAGATGGTCATTTATAACAAGCACATCATTTATTTGGAGGGCCCCTACTCAAAACCAACTTGTTAGAATCTGTCAGAGTTTCTCTTTGCTGCCATAATAATAATAATAATACATTTCCATAGTGCTTCAAGATTTACAGAGTACTTTCTTTAACATAGATTCCTAAAGGGGGTGATACACCCCCCCCCGGGGGGGGCACTGGAATGATGGGAAAAAGGTAGTAGCTTTGGGTGTCATTGGGGAATGTTGAATAAAAATAAGGGGGCGGTGGAAGCATAAGAGAAGAAAGTTTTAAAAATTCGTTCACACGTATTTCATCTGTTGTGTAACAGAGTTAAAGTTGTGGTTATGTTATTTTCCAAATAAACACACAAAATGCAAGTTATGACCAATCCGTACTCAAGTCTGCTGACGGGTCTTAACAAGCAAGTGTTGGCAGCCAAGTGTGTTAAGCATCGTTGGGAAGTCCAGCATGCATCAGCAGAAATGTGTGCATGTAATGACTTGTTTACAATACTATACTATAATAGATGCATAATGCAATATTGTGTCATCAAAATTTCAATGCAGGAAAAAAACCCACAAATTTACAATAAATTATTAAATTTAAGATGTCATTTTAAAAAAATTAATATTTTTGAAATTATGCAAATTTTTAAAAACCATTAAAGGGTTAAAGAAAGTAGATTGGGGGGTTGCTGAGTAATTTTTTTTTTTTTTTTGGAAAAGGGAGCAGTAGGCCAAATAAGTTTGGGAACCTCTGCTTTACAACAACCTTGTGAGATGAGTAGATGGTGAACGTGTTATTCTTAGTACTAGTGATCTACCAAATAGTAGAAAGGCAGGCAAACCACTTTTTAAGTTGTGGTGGAATGTAAAAATAAGGTTTCATGAATCTTGTAATGCTTTTAGCCCTTAAACGATAATTATACAACATTGAATCACGCTCTTCTCAGATGTTAAAATCACAGTGGGGCATTTATGAGTTATAAATCTATATCCCAGACTTTTGTTGGGAAAGTTAGGTTATTCGAATTTGATATGTGTAAAATAATACAGAGAGAGAACAAAAATATGAGCCTATCTTTTCTATTTATATTTTCAACACTTAGCACAGCACTTTTGCATGCAGTAAGTGCTCAATTCATTCATTCATATAAATGTATACACATAAATGTTTTATATTTGACTGGATGACTTCTAAGGTGTCTTCCAGATAGAAATCTGTGATCTTCTTTGAGATGACAAAGGAAACAAGTTAGTCTCATCCCCTGCAGTCTTTTGTGTTTTGATGGACCAGCAGAGGGAGCTGGAGTTAGAAAGCTGATCTATTTTATAATTATTGTACTAACTGTAAACATATATGATAGGTTTTATGAGAGGAATGAAAAAGAGGAACAAGAAACTAATAACTAACACATAAAAAGAGTTAAAAGCAAGAGTAAGAATAAAGTTATAAGGAAGGCTATTCCATTTTGGAATGGAAACCTGATCTTAAAGAAGGAATATTTGCCACCTTTTCAAAGGTTTGCACATTTTTAAATTAACTCATCTCTGAGGAAAGAATACTTGTTGGATTTAGGAAGCCTTCTGAGGTGTCTAATTCATTCTGGAGAGTTTTTGCAGAAGGTCTCCTTATTGAAACCTTTACTTTTAGATATGAACCCAAGTGCAGGCTCCGGTCATTGCTTACTCATAGGATACCAGGAAAGTTCAGGCAGCTCCAAAGGTCAGTCAGAGATTCAGGTACATTTTAGAGGTTCCTGAATGGCTTGGTTCCGTCTAAGATCATCTTAGGACTAGACTGAGGTCCAAAATAGCTTCTGAAGTCAGTAAGACACGTAGTGAGCCTTTTTTCATTCTCTTTAACATTTCTTTGTGCTTGTCTAGATGCAGAAGGTGAATGTAGTTGCCTATAAGAATCTCCCAAATTAGCTGTTTGCTGTTTCCTTTCATGATTTTTCCTTTCCCGCCGTTCACTTCCTGCTCTATATAGTATGTTTGTGCGCTTTATTATGTAAATAATCTGACTCATTCATTGTTTCTAGGTTGCTTTGCTGGATATTGATATTTGTGGACCATCAATTCCCAAAATGATGGGATTGGAGGGAGAACAGGTATGACTTCTTGTGTGCAATTATGAATATTCTCCCAGGTCACATGCTGTAGTATACTCTTGAAACAATAGAACTGTGAATTTAGCATGTAAATCTTTATGTGAATTACTGTATTAAATCTGATCAATTTTGCTTAGTAATTTGAATTTTTTTTAGTATCACCTACATTTCTAAATATATTTTTTTCCCTTTTCAGAGTTATACATTGTAACAAAAAATAAAAGCAAAGGAAAAAGGCTTTTTAACAAAATCAGTGTATCACCTGAATCTGGCATGATATGCAGTGTTCCACAGTCAGAGTTCCTGATCTCTGCAAAAGAGAAAGGGAGTTGCATTTACTTACATCTTCAGGTAGAAGCTTAATCATTAAAATCACACAGCATTCAGTTTAGGTTTTATTATCCTTTTCATTTCCATGGTAGTAGCCATTGTTTTCTTGGTTTTTCTAACTTCACTCAGAATCAGTTTGCACAAGTCTTCCTGTGCTTCTCTGAATTCATATTTCTCATTTCTTACAGCATAGTGATTGTCCTTTATATTCATATATCACATTTTGTTTAGCCACTCCCCAATGGATCAGCATCTACTTTATTTCTAATTCTTTGCTACTATAAAGAGTCCTTCATTGAATAATTTGGTACATATGGGACCTTTCTATATTTGACCTCTTTGGAATCCTTGACAGTGAGATTAAATGGTATGGGTATTTTACTGCCTTTATTAATATAATTCTGAATTGCTTTCCAGAGTGGTGGGATCAATTCACAGTTCTACCAACAATGTACTAGGATGCATGTTTTTCCATAGTTCCTCTTAAATTGACTTCCCACCATTTGTCATCTTTAACACTAACTTTCTCTTTTTTTTTTTTTTTTGGAGGGGAGAAGGCAGGGCAATTGCAGTTAAGTGACTTGCCCAAGGTCACACAGCTAGTAAGTGTGTCAAGTGTCTGAGGCTGCATTTGAACTCAGGTCCTCCTGACTCCAGGGCCAGTGCTCTACTCACTGTGCCACCTAGCTGCTCTGAAACACTAACTTTATCTTTAAAAGAAATCTTCCTGTATCTGGAGTGTATTCTAAAGGAGCCAGCTAACAAAAATGGTAAATTTAGTAAAGTCACATTTTAAAATAAATCCCAAAAGGCTATTTGGGAGTGTTGAGGAGTGATTCCTAAAGGGAAGGAGTTAAAAATGAGAAATGTAGAAGTGACTTAGAACCCACAGCTTTGATTAGCTGGATTAGGATTTTTAAGGGGCTTGTACTAGAAATGAGATGCTTATATCCTAGTGATAAATTAAAGAACTTCTAGGCTCAGAACTGGAGCTGTATTATAACAGAAAAAATCAATACAAAGCTGATATCTCCCTTCTGACTGGCAGGAAATAGAGAAAAGATACCCTAATGGAAGGTCAATTAAAACCAGAAATTGTGGTAAACTACCAGAGGTTTTGATACAAGTGAGCCAAGGCGGCAGTTTTGACACTGAATTAAAGAGAATAAATGTAAAGAAGCCTGAAGAGGCTGACTCAATTTTAAAAGGAATCATGAGTTTTCCTATTTAGCTTCCTTAAGTTATTCTAAAGAATTCTCTCCATTAAATTTGTTGTCTTTGTAAGCTAAAACTTAATAATTCAAAAGATAATATTTTTGTGGAGAGTAGAAACTTCAAAATTTGTGATTACATAGCCAGAGGTAAACATAGTTTGACTGTACACAATTCCAACCTAAGAAAAGGCTGCTCTCTATTCACACAGCTTTTGCTACTTAGTGACAGCATAGGGGCAGCTGTTAAGAAGTGGAACTAATGTTTTGAGCGTTAACAACTGCCAATCTGTCTAAAAGCTTAGTTGTGCGTAAATTAATAATTTAGTTGGTAGTCTTTTATCTTTAAAATGTATTTCAGCCTATGTGGTGAAATATGGGAGTTGTCGCTGTGCTCTTTTTTGGTGCTCCCATTTTGTCCCTGTAGAGCTTCGTTCTTGCTACAATCCACAGTTAAAGAGAGAGAAGCTTTTCTCCTTTATGTTGTTGCTCCAATCTCTCCATTCTAGTGTCTCTGTTGCAACTTCTTTTCTCTTCTTTCACTGTATTATTTCTGTCCCCCATGCAAAATAGTTTGCTATATAACTGAAATTTACCACCAAGTTGAGAAGATCACGGCAATAGAATATTGATAGTTGAGTTAGTGGAGAAGATCCAGTGCTTCCAAATTCTCTCCCCTCTTCCCTCCTCACCCACCCTCCCTAAGGCAAGCAATTCAACATAGGCAACATGTGTGTCATTATGCAAAATCCTTCCACAATATTCGTGCCGTGAAAGACTAACTATATTTCGCTCCTTCCTATCCTATCCCCCTTTATTCAGTTTTCTCCCTTGGCCCTGTCCCTTTTATGAAAATGTTTGCTTTTGATTACCTCCTCCCCCTATCTGCCCTTCTGTAGTAGGAAGGCCGAATTTATAATCTCAAATATAATTATATATATGTTTGAATGGTTCGAAACTGCGAGGTATGAGGGATTCTCTACGTAGAAAGCATCAGAACATTTATTTAGACCCCAGAGCAACAAATTAGCGAACCAGCCTCCCCATTCCGACATCTTGACCAAAAAACCCCAGGCCCAGTAGGCACGCCTCACAAAAGTAACCAGGAGGCCACAGAAAAACAAGATGGTATTTAGCCAATCTGTATTTACTGTCCTCAAGTCCTTGCTCGCACTCCTGGGTCCACACGGGTCAGCCCTCTGCTTCTGCAGCTCCTGCTTTGGCTTTTTTCCAGCTTCAGCTGTAGTTTCTCGCCTCTTCTCACAGCCAAGCCTCTGGTGTTCTCAAGCCCTGCCTCAACGACCAGAGACCATTGGTTCCCGAGTTGGCCCTTCTTAAGTCATTAATCTATGCCCACACAAGTTTCACACCTGATAGGGCTTTGGGCCTGGGGCTTAGCACTTAACAGCTGAAAGTACTTTCACTCAAAGTAAACAGAGTAAACAAAAGCCAAACTCCTCAAGTGCTAAGGAGCCCACTCTGTCTTATCGACACACCTTCCTTCTATTGTCCTCCCTTTTTTATCTCCTTCCTCCTCCTTTCCTGTGAGGTAAGATACCCAACTGAACGTGTATGTTATTCCCTCCTCAAGTCAAATTCAATGAGAGCAAGATTTACTCATTCCCCCTCACCCGCCCCCTCTTCCCTTCCAATGAACTGCTTTTTCTCGCCACTTTTATGTGAGATGATTTACCCCATTCTATCTCTCCCTTTCTCAATATATTCCTCTCTCATCCCTTAATTTTATTTTGATTTTATTTTTTTAGATATCATCCCTTCATATTCAACTCACCCTGTGCCCTCTGTCTATGTATATACATATATATATGTATATTCCCTTCAGCTACCCTAATACTGAGGTCTCGAGAATTATACACATCATCTTTCCATGTGGGAATGTAACCAAACAGTTTAGTAAGCCCCTTATGATTTCTCTTTCTTGTTTACCTTTTCGTGCTTCTCTTGATTCTTTTGTTGAAAGTCAAATTTTCTATTCAGTTCTGGTCTTTTCACTGTGAAAGCTTGAAAGTCCTCTGTTTTATTGAAAGTGTATATTTTGCCTTGGAGAATGATACTCAGTTTTGCTGGGTAGGCGATTCTTGGTTTTAATCCTAGCTCCTTTGACCCCCGAAATATCATATTCCAAGCCCTTCAGTCCCTTAATGTAGAAGCTGCTAGATCTTCTGTTATCCTGATTGTGTTTCCACAATACTCAAATTGTTTCATTCTGGCTGCTTGCAGTATTTTCTGCTTGATCTGGGAGCTCTGGAATTTGGCGACAATATTCCTAGGAGTTTTCTTTTTGGGATCTTTTTCAGGAGGCAATTATTGGATTCTTTCAGTTTCTGTTTTACCCTCTGGCTCTAGAATATCAGGGCAGTTTTCTTTGATAATTTCTTGAAAGATGATATCTAGGCTCTTTTTTTGATCATGGCTTTCAGGTAGTCCAATAATTTTTAAATTCTCTCTCCTGGATCTATTTTCCAGGTCAGTGGTTTTTCTAATGAGATATTTCACATTGTCTCCCATTTTTTCATTC
>CM053624.1:253439458-253493167 GCA_028646595.1 Phalanger gymnotis | reverse complement strand
TTTCTTGGAGGCTTTTGATGTAGTCTCTTTGACTTTGTTGACTTCTTCAGGCTGTATGTTTTGGTCTTCTTTGTCACGAAAGACAGATTCCAAAGTCTGAGACTGAATCTGGGTGTGTTTTTGCTGCCTGGCCATGTTCCCAGCCAACCACTTGACCCTCGAGCTTTTCATTGGGGTATGACTGCTTGTAGAGTAAAGAGTAATTTGTCCCAAGCTTGAGGGGCTGGGCTGTTGTTTTCAGAACTATTTCTACACAGCAAGCTCTGCCACAGTAGTGCTCCTCCCCCAAGAACCGCCAACCCAGACCATGACTCAGATCTAAGCAGGCTCTGCGCTCCTGCTCTGATCCACCACTTAATTCTTCCCACCAACTGGGCCTGGGGCCAGAAGCAATTGCAGCTGTAGCTCCATAAGCAGCCTCAGAGTTGCACCACCTCCGCTGCCCCCAGTGGAGTGGCCAATCACTATCTCTTTTCTCTCTCTCCCTGTAGTTTTTCCCACTAACCTTCTCTGTTGAGTTTGGTGTTTGTGGATTGAGAAGTCTAGTAAGTGCCACAGCTCATTGATTCAGGGTGCTATGGCCTGTTTCGCCTGGCTCTCATTTGGTTGGTCCAAGCATGGCCCACACTGGGTTCCACTCCACTCCACTCCCAGCATGGTGCGATAGACCTTACCTAGCGACCATCCAGGCTGTCCTGGGCTGGAGCTCTGCTTCCCTCTGCTATTTTGTGGGTTCTGCAGTTTAGAATTTGTTCAGAGCCGTTTTTATAGGTGTTTGGAGGGCGCTGGGGGAGAGCTCTAGGCGAGTCCCTGCTTTCCAGCTGCCATCTTGGCTCTGCCCCAGAGATATTGTTTAACACCTTCCTTTCTCTAGAATCACTCAAGAGCTGTTTACACTCTATTGCGATTTTTGTGGTAATATGATACTAGTAGTAAAATAGATATGTGATGTCATCAATTCAGGAGTACCCTCCAGTCTGCATCTTGCAAGTTATCTGTGCCTTCCTATCCTGCGAAATCCTTATTTATGTTCTCCTAAAAGTTCGCTACAAAAATTCTACTCTTATGTCCCAGCATGGCATGGAGAGGACTTGGCTTCTTGAAGGCTATACCAGAGTAACTTAAACCGACAGATTTTACCATGTTGAAAACACTTCAAGAATGGGCCCAGGAACAGACCTAATCTGTTTTCTATTCCAGAGAGGTGCATTATCTGTAGTCTAGCCATTGCCTGGTGATCAGACTTTTTTTTAGCCATGGTAACCCATGACATCAGGGAAAAATGATGCTAATATTCTATAAAAAGTAGACATTATATGTTTACAATGTGTATAATATTTTACAAATCATTTTTGACTCTCATATTTTTTTCAGGTGCATCAGAGTGGTTCTGGATGGTCACCTGTGGTAAGTTTTCACTTAAACCTGCTTTGTTTTTATGATAGCATGTCATATTGCATTTACAGAGAAATATGTATACATATATATATATATGCATACATGTGTATTTTGTGTATATGTATAATAGAAAAGGCTGGTAATAAGCATTGCTTATTTGACAGTATTTTTCAGAATTGAGCAGTTCATTTATTTTTAACCAGTTCTATTGTAGTGGCAACAGAATAACCCATAATGGAGTTTAGTTCAGCAGATAGTGAAGTACCAACTATTAAATGAGCTAATGTTTAGAGCACTTTGTGAACTTTAAAGCTGTACATAAATGTTAGTTTGCTATCAGTAATGATAAAAAATGTAATAATTCCTCACCATAAGAAATTTACATTCTATTAGGAGGGATCCTGCCTGACCATAGATAAAGGGGAAAAGAATAAGCGTTAGGGCCTACAACATGTCTAGCACTGTTAAGCAATTTTTTTTAAAACTTATCTCATTTGATCCTTACAACAACCTTGCAAGGTAGATGCTATCACTAGTATTATTTTACTGTTGAGGGAACTGAGGCAAACAGAAGTTAATTGACTTGCTCAAGGTCACACATCTAGTAAGTTTCTGAGGCTGGATTTGAACTTAGGTCTTCCTGATTTCTGGCCTAGCACTCTGTCCGTGGTGCCATCGGCTACCTCTGGTGAGGCAGGTACATATGTTGGACAGGGAGTGAAAAGAATGAAGCAAGGATCAGGCAAGATCTGTAGGAATATTTATGAAGGGAGAGAGCATTGGTCACTTGAAGGGAGAAGAACAAGGAAGGTTTTACAGAGAAAGTTGGCCCCTGAACTGAGTCCTGAAAGAAGGCAAGTCTGCTGAAAGGCTGAGAAGAGAGAATATGTTCTAGGTATAAGGGAAGGATGCTGTATGCAGATGTGTGGAAGCAGGGGGATAGCCTGTCCAATTCTTATTGTTCTGCCATCACGTACACAAATGATACAACTAAATGCCAGAATAGAACAGGTGGCTACTCTGTGGCTACTGGCGTACTTTAGGGAAAGTCTGTTCTCCAATAAACCAGTCTTATGGGGCAGAAGTAGAAGATGCTTCTTCTTCCCCTATGACTGGAATGTAGAGGAATAACGTGAAGTAGGGCCGAAGAGGTAGATTGGACCCTGATTGTGCCGGGCCTTAAATACTAGGCAAAAGTGGTCATATTTTATCTTCTGTGTGGTAGGGAACCACTGAAGATTCTTGGACAAGGGATTTACATAGTATTACCTTAGGAACATGACTTTGGCATCTGTGTGAAAGATGAATGAGACTGGTAAGAGGGAGGCCAATTAAGAAGTCTCTTACAGCAGTCGAGAGAAGAGGTGATGAGGGCCCTGAATCACAGCGGCAGCAATATGACTTTATACAACGTGACAGACGTGAACGATTCTGCAGAGAGTGGATCAGCAGGACTTGGGAACTGATTGGACATTGTCGTGAAAGAAAGAGTCAAGGATGACTTCAGCTTTATATAAATCTGAGTGTTGAGGGGAGGAGCTTGCAGTAGGAAAATCAATAACAGCATTTTATTAAGTTCCTGCTAGTTGCACAAATAAATGAAACAATCACTATGTGCAAGAAGCTTAAGGAAGATGCTAACAAGTATATCTGTGCATATATACAGAGTAAATACAAATTAATGCAAAATAGTTATCTCTAAGGGAGTATGGGAGGGAGGGCACTGGTAGTTGGCGGGGATCAGGAAAGGCTAGCTATCTCTTGAAAGAAGAGAGTCCTTGAAGTAGGAAGGGAAGTGCATTCCAGTCGTGGGACTGCAAAGGCATTACGATGCAAGAGGGGAGAAGGGGGGCCTATTTGGCCACATGACAGAGTATGCCAAGGGGAGCAATGTTCCTTGAGGCTGGGAAGATAGGATGGAGCCATGTTATGAAGGTCTTTAAAAGCTAAACAGGACTTTTTACTTTATCTGTAGGTAATAGGGTACCACTCAAGTAGATTGAGTAGGGAGGAGAGTCACAGTCAGTGTGCACACAGTCAGCTCTGTGTGCACTTAAGGAAAATCGCTTTGGCAGCAGTGTGGAGAATGGACTGGAGTGGGGAGAGGCTTAAAGCAGGGAGACCAGTTAGGAGGCTTTTTCAGTAATCTAGGCAAGATGTGATGAGAGCCTGAACTAAGGAAGGTGGCAGGCCTAGTGTTCCAGGGTTGGAGGAAAGCCAGGAAGGAAGAAGGTTCTTTGTTCCAGCCTAAAAGAACATGAAGCCTCAACAGAAATAAGGAAGATTGGAGGAGTCATGGGTTTAGTAGGAACAATGATTAGTTTGTGTACACAAAATTGAGGTACCGACAGAGTCCAGGTGTAGGTCATAAGATCACAGATTTAAAGCTGGTAAGGATGTTAGGAGGTCATCTACTCCAGCTCCCTCATTTTCAGATGAAGGAAACAAGGCCTGGAGTGAAGAAACTTGTGAGTAATAGGTGGCATAGCCAGGATTTAAAGTCAAGTCCTCTGACATCAGATGCATGCTTTCCACTATACCATATGTCCAGAGATCAGTTAATTAAGATGTAAGGCACTGTAGTCAGGAGAGAGATTAGGGTCGTGTATACCAATTCACATAACTGAATCCATGGAGAATAGTGAGATCACTGAAGGGGTTGCCAGAGCCCAGGACAGAACTTTAGAGGATACTCCTGCTGAAGGGAGTGGGAGCTAGGCAATGATACAAAAAAGGAGACTGAGAAAGCACTTTTGCTGCCATTTTTCTTTGCAGTAAAGCATTTCACCTGTGATTATTTCTTTTTGCCTGTTCCCTTTGTAGTATGTTGAAGAAAATCTTGGTGTGATGTCAGTAGGCTTCTTGCTTGGCAGTCCTGATGATGCTGTCATCTGGCGGGGACCAAAAAAAAATGGTTTGCACCTAAGTTTTTAACCATTTTGGCCTATTATTTCATAACATACACTGTTGCTCGCAGTTGATGCACATACCTTTTTAAACTCAGTTGTAATTGTTTGAGTACCTATTTGCCTTGCTGTGTCATTGCACTTAGTTTTAGCTTAAATATAAAGAGCTGATGAGCACTAGTTTTTATTTAGTAATCTTTCATGTCATTTGTAAGAATTTTGCTCCCTTAGAAATGGGGAGAAAATTTGTAATTCAAACTCTTGTGAAAATCAATGCTGCAAACTAAATGTATTAAATAAATTTTTTAAAAAAGTTACAAATAAAAGAAAATAGCGAAGAGTTTTCTGAAATTCTGCACTAGTATTCCCAGAAGCCACTAGATTGGTATAGAACATAAATGTCAGACATAGATTGGTTTCTTTCCTGATGATGTGCATTCAGGTGGTTCTAGCTATGGCTTATGGTTCCTGAAGAAGAGCGTCTTAAAAAGCACCTACCATTTCTGAGAGAATAAAAATTAAAATATGATATAAATAAAAATAATATTAACAAATCAATATTAAAAAAAAGAATTTTGCTCCTTAAAACATGTATGACTTGCATTTGTGTCATGGCTCAAGGGGCCTGTTTAGATTTAGAGGTAGGATTGTAGGCTTGTGTAATCAGTAGCATCTGACATTAATTTTATTTAGTGGGATTCCATTGTAATGAATGAACAAATGTTATTTACATGAGTATAAATTAACGCCATATCTTTTTTTTGTAATGGAAGCTATGAAACTGGGGAAGCTATACCTTCTCTTCTGTCTCTTTCTAAGGTATGATCAAGCAGTTTCTTCGGGATGTGGATTGGGGAGAGATCGACTACCTCATTGTAGATACCCCACCAGGCACTTCAGATGAACATCTATCCATAGTCCAGTATCTCAGTGCAGCACATATAGATGGAGCAGTAATAATTACTACTCCTCAGGTGAGACTAATGTCATTTTTATTTTCTAAAACTATACACTAACATTGCTGAAGCAGTGTAAAGAATGCTGGATTTGAAATCAGAGAATGTGAGTTCAAATCTTAACTCTTCCAGTTTATGTCCTTGGGCAAGTTGCTTGATCTGTCTAGGCCTTGGTTTCCTCTTCCGTAAAATGAGAGGTTTGGATTCGATGACCTCTAAAGTTCCTTCTAGCTCAAAATCTATTTGGTTAACTAAAACTTGAAGGATGTATGATCATCTAGCATAATGATTTTTAAATTGTAATTTCTTTAGCGCCAAGTTTTCTTTATACATGTTGTTTGCATCTAGGCAACTGCAATGTAAAAAATCATTTTGTTAAATTAAACACTTTTATTCTGTAGCCCCTTTCTCTTGACTTGTATCCAGATGCGATGTAACTTTATATTATTCTACTTTATACAGTTCTACTTTGCTAAAGTTTCTGCTTTCCCACAGACCCATTAAGACTTGTTAACAGAGGGCAGCTAGGTGGTGCAGTGAATGGAGCACCGGCCCTGGAGTCAAGAGGACCTGAGTTCAAATGTGACCTTGACACTAACTAGCTGTGTGACCTTGAGAGAGTCACTTAACCCCAATAGCCTTGCATTCCTTCCTCCAAAAAAAAAAAAAGACTTGCTAACAACCTGAAATCCTAGTTTTTAGTACTTTCTGCATTTTTCAACAATGGTTCATAAATATTCCCAGTTATCCTGTGAATTTAGCACTGAAGTCTGGAAAGAGTATTATTATGTAAGCTGCTAATGAGTACTGTTTTTTTGCTTAGTCATTTTTTTCAGTTGTTTCTTACTCTTCACGACACTATCTGGGGTTTTCTTGGCAAAGCTAGTGGAGCGGTTTGCCATTTCCTTCTCCAGGTCATTTTACAGATAGGGAACTGAGGCAAACGGGGTTAAGTGACTGGCCCAGGGCAACACAGCTAGTAACTCTAAGGCTGGATATGAACTCTGGTCCTCCTAATTGCAGGGCTGGCACTCTATCCATTACTGTATTACCTAGCTGCCCAGTGAGTACTCTTAGGGTTCTGTTTTTCCCCCACAGAAGTTGCTAAGGAATATAATAGACAGGAGTCTCATAATAAGAAACTTAACATCTTGGATCTAACAACACTTGAGTGTAGACCTATAAAAATCTATCTCTTAAGAAAGCTTGAGTTGTCTGGGATGAGAAAAATTCCCAATGGTCACTTTGATCGATGATTGTGATATACCTTCTATTAGTGTCCTGTTTAATTGAAAGAAATAGTTAATTGACTTTATTGCAATTTGAAAATTTTCTCTAGTCTCTGGTCCATTTTGCCTATTGAATTAGTAAGAGTTTATGTTTGGGGAATGCATTTTATTACTAGCTTTTTGTCAAGAAATACAAGCTAGAATTAGAATTCGAATTCCACTCTGTGACAGTATTCATAGCAGGGCAGAATTGAGTAGAAGAGGATTCTATCATGGACTCCCACCTAAAAGGATTTAGTCACTGAAGTACTGAAAGGACATAACAAGATGACATCTTGTAATTGTTAAATCTCGTCACACAGACAAACCCAAAAGGATCTGGGCTTTATATGGAAATGTTGGTTCTGTAGATCTAATTTTACAGTAATCCAGAAATTAAGATAGGTGTGTTGTTTCCAGGGGGGGCAAGAGGCTGGGATGTATGAACCAAGATAAAATGTGAGAGAAGAGGGTAAATGGTTTTTTTTTTTTTAAAAGCTCTGTAATTACAGAAAGAATCCACCAAAAGACAACTGACAGAAAAACCACTTGTCATGAAGGCTATTGAGGGGAATAGGTTTTCTGCAGATACACATTTTCAGCGTGAAACCAAGTTGAAAGTACCCGGTTCATTCAATCAGTAAAAGTTTCTGAAGGTGTCTTTGGTTTTATCATCCTTAGACATCCCATAGCTCTGCACCCAAAGGCAGGTTTGTAGCAAAATTCCTGTGAATTGTTGAGTCTATGGCAGTCTAGTAAAAATGTTTAATTTTCTTTTTCCTGTCTTCTTAGAAAAGGAAAGAACTTTGAGCAATTTAGATCATGTTATTTACTCAGTATCATGACTATACCGTCACTGATAAATCATAACCTAGTCTATTTTTAAAGAAGTCCATGGAAGTTTACTACCTTAGCTAATTAAAAAAATATATATATATATTGATTCTTTGAAAACAAATTCCAAGTTTATGGCATGCCTAATAAGGTCGTAAAGGGTCTTCTCATGGAATATAATAGGACAGTAACTCAAGAATACTACTTATGTGCATATGTAGATTAAGTGGGAAAAAATATAAAACCAAGATAAACTTGTTGCTTTCCCTTGATCTTTTGGTTAATTACAAGATAGAGAAATCAGTCTTAGCGCAAAACTTTACTAATGCCAGTGGTGGCATTCAGCCACTTTGCACCAGTTCAGCAGAACCAGTACCTAATTTTATGTTGAGCTCAGTGAATCAGTTGTTAGCAGGCGTGGGGCCGGCACCCACCGTGTCGTAACAACCTCATCTTGGTTCCATGGAGAACAGATTGCTAATTTATTTAAATCTCACCACTGCTAATGCCCTGTTTTCAAATTTTCATTTTAATTGGGTATTTTTTCTACTCAGGCAGTTAATGATTTCCAGAACCATCTTTTTTAAAATATATCTACTCCTAACAAACAGCTCTACTGTTGGACTTACTCTTTAGAAATGTAGGTGGGCAGAACAGTTCTGCCCAACAATCTGAAATAGGCCAGAAAGTTTGAAATGTCATATTCCCCCCTAGAGCTTTTTCCTAGTTTAGCAGTCTTATATGGAACTTGTGGCTATTTAATCAAATAGTTCTTAGTATAACTTTTGAACTTTTTTATACACTAAGCAAACAAAAACTGCAAATTCTAGTGGTGATAATAAACCGATTGAAATCTAATCATGTTTTCTACTGTAAAACTAGTATACTGTAGTTTCTTATGTTAGTTCTGAAAAACTGACTATTCCTTTGATAGGAAGTATCACTACAGGATGTTCGAAAAGAAATCAACTTTTGTCATAAAGTGAAATTGCCAATAATTGGTGTAGTAGAGAACATGAGTGGCTTTATATGCCCCAAGTGTAAGGTAAGAACATGTACATTTGGAGGGAGAGAGAGAGAGAGAGAGAGAGAGAGAGTGTGTGTGCGTGTGTGTGTGTGTGTGTAGTATATATATAATGCTACATGTTAATTTTTTAAAAATCTTTCATAATTGAAGAAGTAATTTTATAAGAATCTTCATAGAGCTCTAGGTTCTATGATTTCAGAAAGTAGGTCCAAAAAATTCTTTATTATGGATTTCATGAATAGACTGCTTTAATTTAGCACGTTAAATAGCCACAAAGGCTATTGCAGAGAAATGATGTAACCTACTTATAAGTGTAGTCATTTAATATGCTTTTAAAACTAAATTGTTTTTATTCCATTTATGTTCTAACTTTCTTTACAGAGTGAATCACAAATATTTCCCCCAACAACAGGGGGCGCAGAGGTAATGTGCCAAGATTTAAAAGTGCCCCTCCTCGGTAAAGTGCCTCTGGATCCAAAGATAGGTGAGTGGTCCTCCAAGTATATGAAAGACCTATAATGTCTTAAAATGAGTCAGATGAGTTATAGATAAATTACTCAGTTATGCTCTTAACTAGGTAAGTTAAAGTAGGTTGGGGGAATAAATATTCTTAAAGCAAACCTTTATTTCAAAGTAAGATTATTATAAAAATCACCAGAACCAAGAGAACAGAAATGCGGTGTTCTTTTCATAAGCTTAAATTTGATTTTTTTCAAGGTAAAAGTTGTGATAATGGACAATCCTTTTTGACTGAAGTGCCTGATTCACCAGCTACATTAGCATACAGAAATATAATCCAAAGTAAGTGTTTAAAACATGTTAATAATTATCTCATTAAAGCTATTTCTCTGTGGTTCACAGTTCTGTCTTTTCTGATATCTTAGATTAGTGAATGTTTTGCCCAGAGTATCCTAGAATTTAGAGTATATTCATGTAAATCCTTCAACCATGTGGTTGTGACCAGTTGTTGAGTTGCATTTGTAAAGTTTAGAGACAGAGTTAGCTTTTACAGTTATTTCCTTGTAGATAGTTACCCCCAGTAAAGTATGGTAAATATAGCAAAGAAAGTAAATTATAGGAAATCAGTAGTAGTGGATTCTATGTCTTTAATGCTTATGTGAATATTTCTCTCCCCAGGAATTCAAGACTTTTGTGGTTTACATAATTCAAAAGAAGAAAAGCTCATTAGCTGCTGAAATGTGAATTTTTATGGACCCTAGCTATAGTCATAAACAATCTGAGAAATGGATGAATACTATGTATAATTTTTTTAAAAGCCTACAATCAATTACAGGGATAAGAATTAGAAATTCAAAAGCCTGACCTGGTTTTGAAATCACTCTTGAAAGACACTTTAATCATCTAATTTTGATATACTTTTTATTAAGATATAAGTTAATATAACATGAGGCACTGTACAGATATGCCATTTAAAAAGTAAACATCTTCCCTCCTCTAAAACCTGACTTCTGGGACTTACTTTCAAGCAGATATGCAAAATAGTCATTTAAACTAAGTAGCAGCAGCAGCATTCAATTGGGGGACCTTTCATCTAATTTCCCCAACCCTCTTCAAAAAAAATTCAATCGATATAGTCAGTATCCTTTAAGAATCCATCGTTTCAATGGTGTGGATGCTCTTCCTACACAGACTGCATCCATTCTGTACCGTTGTATAAGGTCTCCAATAGTTGTGGCTTACATTTTCCTTAGATTTTTTAAGACTAAAGTTTATGGGGAAGAGAGGTTAGCATTCACATATATTGTCGGCTACCATTTACAGTTTGCTGAAGTGTCAGAATTACCAATTGTGTTTTTAATCAAAATCCAACAAATGGTTATTTATATATTTAATAAACTCTTGAGCACCTACTACGTGCCAGGCACTGAGGAAGATACAGAAAACTGAGATCTCAAGGGTATACTGTCTAGTTTGGACAATAACACCATTTTGCTTTTATTTGTGTAGAAGTTTAAATAAAGTGCTCTTACATATATTCTCATTTGACCCTCATGACACTGAGAAGCATAACATATATTATCTCCATTTTGCTAGAAGGGAAGCTTACTTGATATAATAATAAATAGTAAGTAGTTTGGTTCAGAATGGAACCAAAGTCATCTTAGTCTAGCACTTTTCCATTACACTAGCAAAAAGTCAAAAGGTGGTATAGAAGTACCATGTAAGAGATACTTATTTTAAGAGTTACAAATTCATATGAGGACAGTATAATGGCAGCAGCCAAGAAAAGCTTCAGTGGGATGGGAAGATGTGGATTAGACGAGACCCAAGTCAAAAAGTATGCATAGCTTGTTCAAGATACATTAAGATCAGGAAGGTTGAAAAGGAGCCAAATGACATAGTGGATCACAAATGCTAGTTTACTGGTAGAACCTTGTTCTGGAGGCAGTGAGCCTCTGCTTCTCATTTAATGTTTGTGTATTTCCATTCTCTCTAGACCAGGCTTCTGAAATTCATCTTGACACTCCTGTAAAATGGAAAATATGTTGGTATTTTATTACTATGTATGTAGAGAGATAGAAGCATAATTTAAGCATACAGAACATTTGGTAACTTAACCAATAGTTCCTTAAGTATTAAGAATGGGATTATTAATCTACCGGACTGTTGTATTAATAAGCATCATCATAAGACACCACAGTTTGGACATAAAAGGCATCCTATAACTAATTTCTTCAAAATTTAAGATCAACATACCTAGATGTGTTTCCCAGAAGATAGTAATTTTATTAAGTGGGAAGTTTGGGGTTTCATCCTTCCTTAATAGTATTTAAAGCTTTTGAAACTACCAGTGCTAGCTTGGCTTACATGCAAACTATTAAAAACTTGAGGTGTGCTATGTAGATAACGTAAAGTGGCTCTTTACTTTGATGTACTTCCTAGGTTTTAGCCCCAAATCAAGATCCTGAACCACCGCCAACTTACTCTTTGAAATACTGTCTGGGACAGAAACCTTGATGTGACTTTAGTGATACTTTTTTGTCCTCCTATTTTACAGTGGATATATCCATAGAGATTAGCAGTTTGGAGGGAGATTCCAGCAATCACAAGTGCCTATTCAGAAAAAAAAAAAAAGTATTTTTATTAAAAAAAAAAAACCACCTTGATCTATCCTCATTCTGTTTTCCAGAAACGTATGGAAGGTGGTTTCATTTTACTATTAATATTTGGTTTCAACTTTGGATAAACCAGATCTTGGCAGTATAGGCTCATCTTTAGGTATACTTAAGTACTCTGATTTATGCACTCATAATAATGGGCTCAGTATCAGAGGCAGAATGCAGCCTTAAAATGGTATTTCAAAACCCCACAACTCCTGTGACTACAAGATTTAAGAAGACAACAAAAGTTTTGAGTGAAGATGTTAATGACTTACGAGCCATTTGAGCTTCAGGGAGAATAAGGTGCTAAAGAAGAATACAGTCCAGATCAATGGACAGATAATTAGACCAAGCCAGAAGATTCTAGCTTCAGCTTCTGTTCCAGATGAATTATTTAAAGAGACCTGTTAGGAGAATGTGGTTCAAATTAAAATGTGATATGTTGTGATTTATGTTGACTTTACTTGTACTATTCACAATATGCATGTACCAGAAAAGAGGCAGTAGGGATACATCTTGTGCAGGGCAGGAATCAAGACAGGTACAAATCCTGAAACAAACCAATATAAAAATTTAACAATTTTTTGTTTCTCCTTAACTCAATTCTTAATACCTTTTTGGCTTCAAAAATCCAATGACTTTTTCCATCTTCATCTATCTGGTTCCACCAGCGTAAGCCAACCATGAGTCTTCCTGTCACATTCTAATGAAAATGGACAAATTAACTATAAGATGCACTTTTCCTTTAGCTCACTATGTTATTATAAACATGCCACACAGAAAGAGTAACCCCCCTTTAATGGAAGGTAAAATGTAAGTCACATGATTAGTGTCATGGGGACCAGAGGAAGGGAGGTTGGTGCATGCTATTTTCTTAAAGTAAGTTTTTAGTGACATCTGTTTTAAGTTTAAAAAAAAGAATAAATGATAGAGTCTGACCCATTTATTTCAGGATCAGCTTCTAAAATGGGAGAGACAGGATCATGCAGAATCTGGTAGATAACAGAGAATTGCCATCCTAGCTAAGGTTCACAGATGTGATACTTTTATTTGTCGCCATCAATAAAAAAGTAAATGCTGTAACTTTTCACCAGCTTTAGGTAACACTGTTTCCATATCCTTCAATATTTAATAGCAGTTTTAGCTAGAGTAGTAGTTTGGTGCAATGTGTAGAAGGCTGGAACTACAGGACTTAATCTCAAATCACTTAGGCAAGTCACTTCATCTCAGCACCCTGGGCAGTTCTCTAAGACTATAAACTGCACAGGCACCACCCCACATTGGTAGAAGGAGTTTCCTCATCCCAGCATTCCCTATATTAATGAAATCTCAGGTGTGGTCTCTATCCCAAACCTAGAGCTTTGTCCAAATTGTATTTTTTTTCATATTCAAATCAAAAAGTCACAATCAGCAGATAAAGATTACAAAACTTATTGGAAACAAATCCATGGCTGGTGCAAGACTTGTCTTACCTTGACAGACCAAAAGTCAAAGGACAGAAGAAGTAGAATAGTGACAAAACAGGCAACAAAGCTTTTGCTGAACCAGTCACAGAACAAGTAGGTAATGATAGCACTCACTCGGAAAAAGAGGTGGAAAAAGGTGGCCAGTGGATGCCTAGGGAAATAATCCAGAACACTTACTAGCTTTAGTAGGTAAATATGAAAACGTCGTTAGTCCAGGATTGCAGAATCTGTCCCTAAATTGGCATTATTCGAATGTAGATATTTTATTCCTTAATATATTTTATGATAGCTGGAAATTTAGATTGTGGACTTGATGGAAAATAGCTAAATGTCGAATAAAAAGCACTACTAATACTAATGCATCTTTTGTAGTTTTTTTTAAATAGATTTTTTAAATGGATACCTTTGGTTTAACATTGCATAGATTTCCCCCATGGTATCTTTGGTTTCTACATTGCCTAGATTTTCCCCATGCTTCTACTCCCCCCTCCCACAGAGTCATCCTTTACAACAGAAGTTTTAGAAAAGGAAAAAAATTCAGCTAAACTTATCAATTCATCAAAAGAAAATGAAATGTGCAATATTCCATACCCATGGAATCCCCTTCCCCCACCTTCCTATTACAAAAAAATTAAAGGAAAGTATCTTCTCACATCTCTCTTTGAGGCCAAGCTTGCTTGTTAGAATTCTGCAACATTCCTTTTCCAATTGTTTTGTTGCGGTTGTTCTTCCCATTTGCATCATTGTAACCATTGTGTATATTTTTATTTTTTCTTTTTAAAAAATAATTTCATACTCCCAAGTCTTCAAAATGGAAGGTTCAAAACAGGACTTGTTTAAAACCTGCCCTAAACCATCGGGTTTTTTTCCTTAGCGTATGCATATTCACTATTTTGTACAAATAAAATGGTGAGTCATTGAAAAAAAAATTTCAAATGAAGATCAGCATTCTGTCCCTCCCACTCTCTTTTGAGAAAGCAGGAAAGACAAAACCTAAAAAAAATTAGGTAGTGGCCAGAAAAATTATGTCTCATTTTGGACTCTGTGTCCATCATTCGGTTATCAAAAGGTAGGTAACATGTTTCATTGTGATTCTTCTGGAACTGTGGTGATCCGAATTCCTAAATTTTTTTTAAAAAATGTATGTCTTCACAATGTTATTGCAGAAATTGTTTTCCTGGTTCTGTTCACTCTGTATCAGTTCATCTAAGTTTTCCCAGGTTTATCTGAAATCGTCCCCATCATTTCTTACAGTGCAATAGTATTCCATCACATTCATATACTTATTCAGACATTCACCAATTGATGGGTACCCTTTCATTTTCTGATTCTTTGCCACCACAAAAAGAGCAGCTACTGTAAATATTTTGGTACACATGACTCCTTTTTCTTTGATCTCTTAGGGGTTTACATCTAATAGTGGTTATCATTGGGTCAAAGGATTTAATAGTTTTGGGGCATAATTCCAAACGCTTCCCAGAACAGTTGGACCAATTCTCATCTGTTCCAACAGTGCACTAATGTACTTGTTTTCTCATGGTCCCTCCAGCATTTGTCATTTTCCTTTTTTGTAAACTTTGCACATCTGATAGGTATGAAGAACGAACTTTCATATGACTAATGATGGCTTGGATTTCTTCCTCTAAAAACTGCTTGTTTATATCTGCTGACCCCTCATCAATGGGGAAATGGCTCTTATTCATGTAAATTTAAACCTGTTGCCTATATATCTTATAAATGAGACCTTAGAGAAACTTACTACAAAGACTCCCACTCACCACACCTATCATTCTGTCTTCTAATTTTAGCTTCATTGAGGTTTTTGGTGCTAAAAATGTTCTAATTGTATGTAATTAAAATTGTCAACTTTATCTTCTGTCATTCTCTCTATCCATTGTTTGGAAAGCAAAGAGAGTTAAGTGACATGCCCAAGGCCACACAGCTAGTGTCTGAGGCCAGATTTGAACTCAGGAAGATGAGTTCAGACCCAGCACTCTCTCTGCTTCATCATCTAGCTGCTTATTATCAAATTCCATATTATTATCATTGATTTGGCTGTAGTAAGTGGTATAAGAGAAATCAGAAACCACATATAATTGGAAACGGTGGTAGGATGGCCATGAATAACAAAAAAGGAATAGCAGATGAACAGCCTGAGTGCTCTGTTGGAATCCACAATTATTAAGTGAACTCAAGGGATGTCCTCAGCATTTCAGGACCTCTCTGGGGAATTTATGGAAAGACTGACCAGAACTTCACAGAATGGGAAGGTGATCATTTCGATCTGCACTATTAGAGAGGGTCTAAACACTGATTAGCCCAAAGGCCAAATCTCTCAGTAGCATTTAAATAAATGTTTAGTCAAATTAGACAATCCTTTTTTTTTTCTTACAATTATAGAATACCAAAAGTATTCAAAATAAGGATATGAAATATTAGATAACTACTGTTCTTAGGTCAGGAGAGATGATAAAGGAAAGTATTAGTAGTTTCTCAGAATACAAAACTGATAAGAAGAAAGAAATGGGCTTATATGATCCACAGTTCCCATCTGAACTAATAGGAGGGTAAGTGAATGTGTATTCAATACTTTTGCTTTAGGCTATATTTTTACCCATATTATTCTAAAGAATGAGGCAAGATCTGTTTTGAAACCATCAGGATATTTACTTAATAATCTTAGCCACTGAGGTCTTTTTTAGTTGAATTATCAAGTTGTGGTATATGAATGTAATGAAATACTATTGTGCTGTAACAAACAACGGGTAGGTGGATTTCAGAAAAACCTGCAAAAACTTAACATGAACTGATACTCAGTGAAGTGAGCAGAATCAAGAAAACATTGTACACAGTAACAGCAACATTGTACAACTACCAACTATGATAGACTTAGCTCTTCTCAGCAGCACAATGATCCAAGAAAATTCCAAAAGACTCATGATGAAAAATGCTATCCACATTCAGAGAAAGAACTGATGGAGTCTGAATGTAGATCAAAGCATGCTATTTTCACTTTCTTTGGGTTTTTTTTTTTTGTGGTTTATGCTTTTTGTTATATTTCTTTCACAACATGACTAATGCGGAAATATGTTTAACATGATTGCATATAACCTATATCAGATTGCTTGTCATCTTGGGGAGCAAGGGAGACAAATTTGGAACTCAAAATCTTGTAAAAGTGAATGTTGAAAACTATCTTTAAATGTAATTGGAAAAAATAAAATACTATTTACATAAAAAATAAAAATTGAGTTTTCACAATTTTTGGCAGTTGTATTATCTTTGTAAACTTTGAAAAGCCAACCTTTGAAGTATACTAAATGCTTTTAGAAAGTAAGACCTTGGTTAACCCTCATTTGATCTAAACACTCATTCCTCAAGTGTTTAAGTTAAATGAGAGTTAACTTGAAGGCGTTTTTTGTTCTAACCTTGTTAATTGTTTCTACTGTATTGCTTCCTGCTTTAATTTGTACAGTGTGCTATGGATCATAAGATCACAGAAGAAGAGTTAGAAGTATCCTCAGAGGACATCAAGTACAACCCCCTCATTTCACATATGAGGAAATGAGTTCAGAGGAGTTAAATAACTTCCCCAGGGTCCCACAACTAGTAACTAGTGTCTGAGGTGAGATTCTAACTGGGAGAAACCAATATTATGCTATTATATTAATAACTATTAATTTTTGATCTACCTTTTTCCTTTTATTTCTGTTAAAATCCAACTTCTGAAAAGGTTAGTCAGCCATGGCTGAGGGCATGACCGGGTGAGACTGTGCCCAGCTCTCAAGATACATGCTCATTTACTAAGTTGGGTGGGACTCCACCCAACGGGGAAACCCAATTTCTGTTCAGAGTATGAACAGAATCCAGTCTGGATGAGCCTTTGCCTGGGGGAAGAGCACCCCCTCCTCGATCCACCTCCATTAGAGTTTAGGGCTAGTCAGCTCATGAAGAAGAACAACAGCCAGACAGGTCAGGATGGAAATGCCTTGAGGCTGCTGAGTCTCATGAACAAGCCACATTCTCAGCAGGAGAAACTGAAGACTTTTAACTCACCTTCTCACTAAATCAGGGCTGAGTTTTTCTTGCCAGGGGACTTCCCTTTCAGAAGGGATTTAAGGCATTTCAGGGTTCCATGTAGGGTCTTTGGTTACCAAGAGAAACCCCTGACCATCAATTTATTGATTGCTAGCTAGCCTAATTAATAAATTGATTATTAATTATTCAGAAACTCTGTCTCTTGGGGTTTTTATTCCTGACACGACCGAGGTCTCCCCAACTCTATGTCCAGTACTTTTCACTACGTAAAGCTGTCTCATACTAACTGAATGTTTCCAGAATAACTGAAGATCTTACAGTAGTTCGGTCATTTCTGAGTATCAGCTATCCCTACAAATTTAAGAGATTGTCTCAAAATACACTGACCCTGAGATATACCCCAGAAGTTTTTTGATCCTTGATGTCTACTTGTTTTCTTGTTTTTCTCTCTCATTAAGGCTAGGTATTGGGGAGGGGGGCAGGAATACCAACAATTTTAGGGTCTTGGTCAACTGGATTCTGGTTAATCAAGGTTTTATTTAAGACATAAATGTAAAGTACTATATGACCCTTCTTAGACCATTTAGCCTTTTAGCTCTTTCAAACAACTCTCTAAGGTGCGGAACAGGGGTTCTTCGCCTTATTGGGGTAGTGTCATGAACCCCTTTGCCAGTCTGATGAAGCCCTATGGTGGTTACCTTCACAGAATGGTGCTTTAGGATTACAATAGAAATCAAATATATTGAAATACAGTTATACATATGGCATATCGTATAAATATATATGCACATATATGGGATGTATGTATATATGTGTGTTCATATATGGATATGTGTATGCACACATGCATGCACACCCCGGGTTCACATAGCCCAAGTTAAGAACCTCTGCTTTAAGACTCCAAGTTACATACCAGTGGCTGATCTGCATCTGTAGATATGACTCCCTTACCCTATAGCAATGAAACCACAGGTGCAGACCAAAAATAAAAATGATCCCAAGAGAACAGGATAGTTATTTAAATGTTATTCTTTCAGAATAGGTCATATTAAAAATTCTTTAGGGTCAGTTTGTATCCCCCCCCCCAATCTCTAGAACCTGCTTTTGCACGCCTACAGATCTTGTATTAGTAAAATTTGTACCCTACTTTCACACAAAAAAGGATATTACACCCAGGCAGAAGCAAAATCTTACAAGTCAAAATATATGTTCCTTTACAGAAGGGAGTAGATTCGCTTCTCAGCACTGCAAAAATACATGGGTTATAACTCATAAAAACAAATAAGACAAGGCTTTCTTTTTCTCCTTTGACATATTCCCAGGCCTACTCCTCAAAGTAAAGCCTATAGTGGGTTCTCTCTTATTTATGGAATCCAATCTAAACTCAGCCTGGCTACCTTCTGCTACCTTCTCCCATCTCTGCCTCTTCACCCCTCCATCTTTGTTTTTCATTTTTTTTTTTCCCAGCAGGACCTTTCCTTTTCTACCAATAAGAATTTATCACTTTTCTTTTAACTACTAATAAAATAATTTGTTATAGATTTAAACTAATGAGCCAAGCCGTTCTCTATTTGACCAACTAGTATGTGAATGTCTAAATGTGGGGACACGTGGAAAGGGGGGAAATGAAAATTACTTAAAGTGTTGTCAAGGTTGACAACATTAGGTTTGTTTCTCCACTTTTAAAACAAATGTTATTTCCTAGGGCTGAGTTACTTGACAGGTTAAGAATAGTGTTACTGTCCTAAATACTATAGAAAAAAAAAATACTTATCTATAAAAACCACATACTATTAAGTACATTCATAATGAAAGAAAATACCAACTTAGCTGCCCCTTCAGAAATTACCTGCTCCTTCTAATTCAGTAAAGCAGGCTTCTATTTTAAAGACATATTAAAAGGATCAATACTTGTCAAGACCAAAAAAATCAGTATCCTTAAATTAGAAATAACAGAAATCAGATTATGACCATTGACAGACCTAAGCTATATCTACACTGTCGTGATTAACCATTTTATTTTTAGCCAAAGAATTTAGTCAAACAATATAAGTGACTAACTTTTCTACTCAACTGTCCTGTTTCAATTTATTAAATCTACTCACCATTATTACATTGTGTAGTTGTGGTCTAGATTCCATTTCTTTCTTTCATTTTGCTAAAAATGGTGTCATATCTCCCCTCTTCCTCCTTCTCTTCCATCCAAATTAGGGAAAATATTCTATTTCTGACCTACCTGATACTCCTAAGTAGGTGGCATAAATGAGTACTCATACATTCCCACTAACAGTCATAATAAATAAAGTTTTGGGCATGGAAATGAATAAAAGCTTGTGCTCCCTTCTCAATCACCACATATTATTTTTCTCACTTGTTTCTGTTCTTTAAAGTGACATCATGCTCTGTTGGAAGGTGAATGAACAAAACCCATCCAAGTCAATAAAGGGAAACAAAATATACACTCTCGGTTTGGGCAATCTTTTCTTCATGTTACTCTAGCCCCTGCAATCATTCTAGTGTCTTCTATGAGCGGGGGACGGGGAAGCGTTGGGATCCAATTTGGTGAATATTTCAACCATGCAGCTGTTCAGCAGCACAAAGCCAAACCTTTTATTCAACTACCCAAAATGAATGTATAAATATGGTGGCTTCGAAATGTAACATGCCATAAGGCTATGGTGAGACACAAGCACATAGACTCATTAGAGTAGTTGCAGAAACAGGAGGACGCCTTAAACACTATATTTACACCAAGGACTGCTTCAAATAAGTGCTAACTTGTGTACAAATAAACAGAGTTAATAGAAATATTTAAAATGTAATTAGTTCAGAAGGATAAGTCACATGCTAGACAACTGCAGTCTATCATCTCTAAATAAGGGAAGAGGGCGTTAAGAAGGAGCTTGAACTAAAACAATTCATTTTTATAGATTCAACAAGCATTTATTAAATACCTACGATATGTGGGCTTCTGGTGCTTGTGACCCACAAGCTGAAAGACTGGACGTTTACTTCAGTTCCCTCAGCTCTCAAAAAAAAAAAAGGCTAAGAGGTTAAGGTAGAGGTTAAGCAGTAACAGCTAGACACAGGACAAGAAGGCAAGAAACTTCAAAAAGCAAAAATAGCCTTACAAATTAACAACAGAGAATGCTAATCCACAACACCCCTATTTAGTGGCTCTCCCCTACCAGCCTCTCTGCTGTAAATGGGAACACAAACCAAGCCATGGATTCTGCTTCTGGACCCACTCAGGAATTTCCTTCCTGCAGCAAATCTCTGCTGGCACATCCAAACCTGCCTTTCCTGTCTTATCCTGTTGCAATAAGCAATGGAATAAGCGAGGTCTGGTAAGGAAGATGAAGAGGTAGAGAAGAGGGGAAATCAGGTTTCATGCTGACTAGGATGGCCTCCAAGGTGGCAAACCTTGGAGTTTGATACAAAGACCCTGTCTAAAATACCCAACGCAAATTCCACTAACTTCACAAAAGGCAGCAAGTACTGATTTAGCACAATCAGGGAACTAAAGAATAAAGGTAGGAAGCCACTGTGCATAGCTGCACTGGAAAGAAACAGGTAATAAATTTTTTTTGAAGTGGGGAAGGCAGAGCAATTGGTGTTAAGTGACTTGCACAGCTAGTAAATGTGTCAAGTGTCTGAGGCCACATTTGAACTCAGGTTCTTACGACTCCAGGGCCAGTGCTCTACTCACTGCGCCATCTAGCTGCCCCACAGGTACTGAATTTTGATATGGAAGAAAATGGTACTGATTTCTAAACATATCTAGTCCTGAACTTCTAGCAGCTACTAGGGGCAGAGGCCAAAACTGGTGATAAGCAAATTCCCCAACATGGGAGGAGACTGAAGTAGTCTTGTAGTCTAGCCCCAGAGGTAAATGTACCATCAAATGGGTAAGAGTCAGAAAGTTAGGGAAGGAAGAAGGCTAAAAGGACAAAAAATTTCAAGATGAAGAAAATGTAATTAAAAACCAAAGAGATGAAGTAGTAGAGAAGATGCTAAAATAAGAAACATCCAAAACATCCAAAAGATTATAAAATCTTCTAAATAAATATTTTTAAGCAAAGGAAACTGAACCACCACCTAAGGAAGCAAAAACCCTGTGGATTCCCAAAAGAGCATGAAACCTCAGCACAATGTTCCAGAATGATTCAAGAAGGAAATTAGAATCTTGGGTGAAGTTAGAAAAAAACAAACGAGGAAAGTGAAATCTCCTCTTCGGTGGTGGGAAGATGGTAGCTCAGGTGGGCCCAGCACTAGGGATGGTGGGATGGAGCTGTCCTGGCTGCTTTCCTGGGCAATGAGCAGAGTCCTGGGGCTTTTGAGCCTCTTTGAGCCTGGCAGACCCAGATCATGGAGAAGAAAGCACTACAGGCTCACTATCTAATTAAAATCATCCAGGACCCAGAGAAGCCCAATACTTCAGAAGAACTAGAAATGGTAACAGAAAGTTGTGTAGAAGTTAAGGAGATACATGAAGAACATTATCTGGTCATTATCAGGTTCACACCTCATTGCTCTCTGGTCTTTCTTATTGGGCTTTGCTTAAAAGTAAAACTTCAGAGGAATTTACCTTTCGCACCGAAGTTGGAAGGACCCCATTCCACAGAAGAAGACAGAAACAAATCGGTGATAAGGAGAGAGTAACAGCTTTGATAGAGGACTCCAACTTTCAGGAAATTGTCAAACAGGGCATCATTGAGCCTGATAAGCAGCTTTTCTGAGAGTCACCAAATTGTAATCATTTGACACATTTGTTTGTACCTCCAAGTGCTTTTTTGAAAGACCATTTCCCAAACAAGACTTAATTATAAGGTAACACCTCTTATGTTAATGTACATAATATTCTCAGGTTTTATCACATTTGGTAATCAGACAGAATATTTTCCATTTACTGTGGATAAGACATATGACTTTTTCAGATGCCCATTCTGACACCATACTATTCTTTGGCAGATCAACTATCTCTACTGTACTCCAGATACACTTTATCTCTGATAAAGTTTTCAGGCTCATATCATGTGTCCTAATCACTGGTGCTGTGACTTGATAGATTAGATAGAGTCCTCTAACTGTTGCTGGCTCTCACTTCCGGGTATTTGCTCAGACCAACTGGACTCCACTGGCATCCACATATTCTTTAACATTTCTAGCACCCAAACTATTGTCTGTCTTTCCCTTCCCATACAGTGCCCCACCTACTACTCATAAATGTCCTGTGAGGTAGGAGTCATTCATATTCTAGTGAAAATTAGTTTAATCTGTTTGCATTCTTCCTAACAGGGAAAGAATAGGAGTTTTGTGAAGAAATACTCTTGGTACATCAAACACATGAGGTAGGAGAGGGGGTCTGGGCATAAGTTTATTATGGGGAGTGTTGGGCAGCCACAGAGCTATATCAGGGCACTATGTGGCTGGAAGGCAGGGCAAAGTGAACACCAGGAAGATAGAAGAAAAATAAAAATCAGACCAAAATCAGAGAGGCAGCATGCCACAGTGGAAATAATATGGAATCTGGAGTTGGAGGACCTGGGTTCAAATGCCAACTCTGTTATTTATTGCTTGGGTGACCTTAAGCAAAGCATTGCAAGTCCCTGGACTTCAGTTTCCAGAAAATTAATTTTGTGGCATTTCTGTATTTTGATATCATGGACATTTCCAATATGCCCGTAAAGTGAATTATGGAAATTTCTAATTTCTATAAAATGAATGGGTTGGAACTGATGCCCTCTAATGTTTCTTACAGTTTGAATTCTTTGGTCCTATAGCTTCAAGAGCTCCCAGAGGTTATCTACTCCAATTCTCTGTGTGATAAATATTTATCCAACTCCTTACCTCTAAAAAATTCATAAATGATTATTTAACTATTGCTTAAACACTTATAGTGATGGGGGGAAGGTAATCATAAAAGAAAGGATTTCTCTCCATAAACTGTAAGGAAGTTTGTCTGTTGAGCCAGAAGAAGCTTTTGTTGCATGTAACTTCCATCCATTTGTTCCAGTTCTGCTCTCTAGAGCCAAGTAGAATACCTTTAAGTCTTCTAAGAAAGAAAAATTGATAAAATACCAAAGGAAAAACATTTACCCACTCAACAAAAAAGTCTTGCTCTCTCACTTCTAAAAGTGAGATGGGAATGTTTCCTCCTTTTTGAAAATAAGTTCCAAAAGAGATGAGAGTCCCAGTTAGGTGGTAAGCCAACCTATCCAACTAGCAGAATGCCTGCAAGAACAAGTTGGATGATTCCAACTGACTGCTATAATCTTGGTTGGGTCCTCTAACCTCCTGTGATATGAAGGAGAATCCATTCCTTGAATTGGAGTGAAGATCCTTCCCCTCTATTTGAAGACATTCCTTAAGAAATCCTACCTAACTTTCCTTAAGGAACTCCCTTTACTCACTTTTCTAACATCTGCCAAACTGGTGAGGTAAAGATTCAGATATAGTTGTATTTAGATAATAGGACAAATGAGGTAGTGTGCGAATTTGGGGTAGAAGGGAGGGAATGGAATGTACTCCTGCTGTACCTTTCACTGACCCATCAGAAGATACCCCAAATCTAAGTTACCCCATTTTCCAGATGGCTCAGATTCCACAATTTATTTCGTGTTAAGTAAACACAATAAAGGGAAGTTAAACCAAAAGAGATGCAAAGAGTTAATTTCATAATATGTAATTTCCTGCTTTAATCAACGAGAACTGAAATTTGTTTAGTTCCTTGATTCTGTGGGTTATTTTCCTTGGTAATCATGAATGTTCCTTAAAATGAAATAACCTGATCTCTGTTGGAGCTGCTTACATTGTTATATTTCTTTATTTTTAAATAGATTTTTAAGGCTAAGAAAAAAAGTGACTATGATTTATTCTTCAAAGTCAAAATCCAGGCAAGTTCTCTAAAACCTGCTGGCTCTGATAAAACTCGATCCTGTTTCAGTAAAACAAATGGCCTTCTAAAAGAGAAGATAGCATGATCATCAGACACTATCTCCTTTCCTTAGTTTATTTTATACTGTGCCCTTTGTATAAGAAGACATTAAATCAGCCCTATTAGGGTAGACACTTTAATTTATTTCTGTTGTAGCAATTTTCCCACTGAACCTGTTCATACTCTGGAACTTAGTTCTCCTAATCAATATTTTGATTTGTTGATATGGCCAGCTAGAGTTAGAAGTACCATTTTTGGCCATGGGACAAAATTTTAGACCTTGGACAGGACATTAGAAATCATCTAATCATTTTATAGAAAAAGAAATCGGGGTCTAGAAAAGTGAAATAATTTCCCCAAAGTCACACAGCTTGTTTATGTATGACTCAAGACTAAAGCCAGGTATGTCTAACTCTTACTTCAGTGTATTTTTCATTTTCCCTCTTAATTGCAATGATTTATAAAGGTTTATCTACTCTTTAGAATGTCTGTCCTGCTACTCTCATTTTACATTTAAGGCTCAGGGAAGGCAAATGACTTCCCCCAAATCGAACATCCATCATTGTCACATCACTAGAACTAAAATTTCCTAGACTAGGAAAGACTATCTGAATTTACCTGATTCTGGCTTTCCTCAATTCCAATTCCTCTTCATTTCCAAAATCAAGAGACACATCCTCTGTGTCATCTACCAGTGACTAGGAGGGAAAAAAAACAAAACAAAACAAAAAAAAAACACAAGAAAGCCATTACTACGAGTCGAAAGAGTTCCGGATTCAGAGTCAGGATCAATCTGACTCTTGCCGTATGTGTGACCATGGGCAAGTCTCTTAACTTCTCTGGGCCTCTTTCCTCAATTGTGAAATGAAGAAGCTGGACTAAATGCCCTGTAAGATTCCTTCCATTTCTAAACTGTTGATCCTATGATGTTATACACTTCTGAACCATATTATCTGTCCCATACTACATTAGTCCATAACTTCAGGAATCCCCTAGGTACTAGATAGGCCTTAAATTTTTGCTGGCGTCTCAAAAGGAATGAAGAATAGAAACCATAGAAGATCATATACATAGGTTATAGATTTTGAGCTGGAAGGAACCTTAGTAGAGGTCATGGAGCTCTACTCCTTCATTTTACAGATGAGGAAACTGAGATCCAGAGAAGTTATGACTTGCCCAAGGTCATATGGAAGTGTCAAGTGGAATTCTAACCCAGGTCTTTTAAAGTCCAGTACTTTATATGTTCTACCATATTGTCTCAAGATGCAGGTATAGCAATAGTAAGAGCACACACACACACACAGGGCACTTTCTAGTAAAAGCTTACTCTGTTAGAACCTCATACATTGTCCCACCTTATTGTTTGAGTTGAGTCTCTTCTTTCATATTCAACCTTCTGCCCCATCGCCCTCTCGGATGACTCCTCTATGAACTGCCTTTATCTACTTGAGACCACTACTTCCAGCCCTCATTAATCCCCCTGTGCATGATGTCATTGGTCTTCTTCGAGTAAAGGACGAACAATTCCATATGTACCACAAGCCTCTCTTATGTCTCTCTCTTGCTGTCGGTCGGCCAGTCAGTCAACAAGCAGGTATAAAGTGAAATGCCTACTATGTGCCAGGCACTGCGCTACCGCACGGTCTCAGCCCCTCCCATTTCCCTCTGCCCCAGTCCCTTCCATCCTTCTCCCACTATCTGCGCCCTTCCTCGGCCTTTTCCTCCAGGCTCTCCCTTTTCTCTCCTCCCACCCTTACCCCTCCCATCCCTCTCCTTCTACCCCGGCTCCTGCAGCTCTCATCCCTTTTCTTCCAGTCCATCGGCCCCCTTCTTTTTCCTTCATTCCCACCTCCTTCCTCCATGTCCCCTCCCAACTCTTCACTTCTCTCGCTAACCCCTTTCAGCCCTACCCCCAGCCCCTCACAACACCCCTTCATCGCTCCCCACCCCCATCATTTCTCAACCTGGTTCCTCCCATTCTTCCTCCCTCCCTTCCACAACATCCCCCCAACCCCCCACGCCCCAGCCAGTCTTTCGAGGCCCCTCCCATCACTCTCAGACTTCTAAAGCGGAGGCGAACCCATCCTCCATCACCTCACCTGCTTCATCTTCCCACCTGGCCACCGTAGGCCGGCCCAATCCGCAACTAGGTTGAGGCCTGGTTTTTTCTCTCTTGATGTCCAGCCGCCACTGGGCAGAAGGGTCAGGGGCATACGTGGGATGGCATGGAGGTGGGGGGCAGCGCGCTGAGCTTCGGCTGCGGAGGTACCAGTTACTTAGGGGCCGCCCTCCACACCCCAGAGCGCAGGCGCAGGATTGGCTGCCCAGCGCTTGGAGACCTGGGCTGGGGGCGGGGCCTTCGCAAGAAGGAGAGAGTGAGTGACCAATGAGATGTTCCAGGAAAGGTGGATTCCGGCTGAGGTGGGAGGGTGGTACTGCTGTCAAGGTGAGGAGGCGGCTTTGGGGAGTCACAGAATCAGACTTTCAAAAATTTGGGGAAATCACAGAGGTAGCATACTTGTTGTTTGTCCTTGTTCTTGAAGAGGACCATGACATCGGGAAGGTGACGTCATGAATTGCAAATGAATTGGATTTAAGTGAGGCAGGGCTGTGCAAAGCCTCACTCTCTCCTCCTGAGCCATCTGGGTCGAGTGGCAAGATATGGATCAGGAGAACTGGAGACGGCCCCAGTCGTGGTAGGAGACCTTGGCCTTTTTAAGCTAAGGTGTTTCCCAGGTCTCAAGCATGATATTCAGAGTTGAAAGGGACCTTAGAGATCTGGTCCAATTCCCTAGTTTTACAGATGAGGACACTGAGAACTAATCAATCAACATTTATTAAATGCATGCTATGTGCCAGGCATTGTGCTAAGTACCAAGGATACAAAGAGGCAAAAGCCAGTCACTGCCCTCAAGGAACTTACAATCTAATTCACCAGAGAGTTGAACTGATTTAAGTTCTCACCAGGAGTGAGCACAGCTGCATTAGAACACAGGTCCTATGACTTCAGATGCATATCTCTTTCTACTCTACCTCTTCATCTTCTCCAACAATTTGAATAGATATACCCCCTTCTAATATCTCTAACAAATGGTCATCCAGACTCTGCTTGAAAACCTTCAGTGACAGGGGAGGGGGCTTATGTCCTTGCTGGAGAGCTCATTCCACTTTTGGATGGTTGGGGAGGAGGTAGGAGGAAGGAATTATTGAAGGACTATGAGTGGCAGCCATCAGTGGAGGGTGAGGTGACAGATAATTCATGAAGGGAAGAGATGGAGATAAATGGAAAATTAATTTTTTAAATCTCATATCCTCAAAGTTTAACAGGATGCTGAATAAATCCCCCAACTTACACTAGCAGGTTGGGCCCCTAGAGTTCAAATGACTCAGTTACTGCTTTTCTTCAGATTCTAGAGGTAACTCTGAAGGATTATGATTTCTCATATGATCACAAACTGCCACCCAGTGTACTCCTCTCAGTATTGATCAGCCAATTGACTTCAATTAGCTTTTATAAGAGAGTATTTTCTGAACAGGTATAGCAAAGACAGAAGTTAGAAAACAAAAACATTCCCCAAACTAGAGAGGCAGTGATCCCCTTGTATACAAAGTCCATAGGAGTGGAATTTATGGTGTTGAAGAATGGGCATGAATTTAAAGAACCATGCTATTGAGGCATACATATAGAGAATATGTGAATTCAAGGAGAAATACTGGCCCTGGGAATCTGTTTCTTCCTTCTGACAGTCTTTACCAAGTTTTGTTTGGGGCCAGATGTTGTCAGTGGGAGAGTCACTGCCTTGCTCAGGTATGTTGGCTCCTTACAGGATTCAGTGTCTCAGTTAATGAGTCAATCCATTGCAGGGCTGGGTCAACCAGGTCATAGAACTGCTGCATTACTGGTTCTGATGGTCTCTGCTACCAACTCAGGTTACTGAGGGGAGTTGTGTTATCACTTCTGACCTTTCAAAGCTCACACGGTCGTAACCTGGTTGATTCTCTCTATGTGCTCACTTGCCCAAGATTAGGAAGGAGTAAACATGAAATAAACAAGTACCATATATTCAGGGACATGCTCAGTGGGGAGATAAGGCAGCTTTCTGTCACAAAAAGTCATGATCCTCACTATGTAGCTCACAGCAATCCTTTCTCACTCAAAAGCCCCTCTGCTCTAACATTTTGAATGTACATTCAGTGCCTCAAACGTGCTATCAATCCTCCCAGCTCCTAAGCCAATTAAAAGTCTTTTTGTTATCATATAGAATGGACTCCTAATTCTTTCATGGCCAGAAGTATTCTCTCCAAAGTTCCACACATTGGCTTGGAACCAAGCAATGAATATCATTGCATGCTTTGTATAAACCACCAATAAGGGTAGATCTAAGTATGATCCAAGGCTTTCCCATTACAATTCAATTGAGTGGTCTGATTAAGGAAGGGGCAAAAGTAAGGACATAGTTGGTAGGAGGAATTTGCTTTTAATTTTCAAGGAGGAAAATAAAAGTTCCATACACATACCATGACCTACTATCAGAGTTTTTCTTAAATAATGACCCAAAGGCCAGAGGGTTCAGAGTTGACCCGTAGGCTATCAGAGTAATGCTATTGGGTGAAGCAGAATCATTAATGAGGGTCTTAAACTTCATTAAGAAAATCTCATATACCTTAGCCAAATTTCTGCCCCCCCCCCCAACGCATATACACTCCTTAGAGGATTAGAGAGTAAACTGAACACTTTATTTTGGAGGTGAATAGTTTATGATAGCCAGAATAGTGTTTCACCTCTTTCTGGAGTCTGGAAACAGGGTTTTCTAGTAATTCGGAGAAAAGTGGGCTTCATCTCTACCACAAATTTTTTATATCTTACAACTCCTCAAAATGTCAGTCTGAAATTTAGAGACTGAAAGTCAGATATGACAGTTGAGAAAGGTTAGGACTTGAAAGGTCTTCAGTAGTGGCTAATAACAGAAATTAAATGGCAAGCATAGTGAAAAGGGGGCTCATTGAGAAATGAGAATGCAGCAGAAATTTAGGGGCTTTTTTTCTCCCCAGAATTGCCAACAGATTTTATATTGAATTAAGGCTCATAGATAGTTATGTCTGGCTGGGAAATCACCTATAGAAACCCAAATTTTTGCCTAACTGTTACTAACTGCCCTTGAGTTGTGGTTAATGTCTCAAAATACCCTCAATTCTCCACATATGTACAAAGAGAAAGGAAAAGAAGCATAGATCATCCAAAAAGTGTGACCGGTAAAAAACCACTGACATTTGATCTTAGAATTCAGACACATAGATTACAAACGCTTGCATTCACTTTGTTCAGTGGCAGGTTGCCTCTTACTAGCTCAGCCCTATTATTGGTTGTTAGTCCAAGAACCAACTGGGGCAGTTAAGAGAAGACACTAACATGATCTCCCAGGTCTCCCTTGCCTCCATTCACGCAACAAGCATTTATTAAAGCTAAGGGTACAAAGATAAAATTGAAAATGTTTCTGTCCTCAAGCAGTTTTCATTCTTTGAGGAAGAAAGAAATAAACACATATAAGTCTATCGATATTCTCTTCTTCATTTTTCTTGACACTACCCTTTCACGATTATCTGCCTCGCTGTATGATATCCTTCTTTGTCCCCTTACCTGAGCCATCATCCACATGCTACCCTCAAGTCATAGTTGTCCCCCAAGGCTCTGTTCCGGTCTTTCTTTTCATCTCTCTATATCTTGCCTCTTGATGAGGTCATTAATGCCAAAGAATTCTATTTTCACCTCTGTGCAGATAATTCCTAAATGCATTTATTCAGTCCCATTCTCTCTTCTGAGTTTTAGTAATATATTACTGGACATTTCTACCCAGAATGTCCCATAAGACATCTCAAACTCAACTTGGGGCAACTACATGGTAGAGTAGAGTGCTGAAATTGGAGTCATGAAAGCTTAGGTCTGATTTCTGCCTCAGACCTTTACTGGTTGTATGGCCCAAAGAAAGTAATTTAATCTCTCTGTGTCTCAATTTCCTCATCTATAAAATAAGGGAGTTAGACTTAGTAGCCTTTATGATCCCTTTCAGTTCTAAATCTATGATCTTAGATCCAACACTGAGCTCAGATTTTAGATCTCTCTTCAAAATTTCCCCATTTTGGTTGAAAATACCACCATCCTTCTAGTCATCTAGACTTGCAATCTTGAAGTCAACCTAGCACTGTCTTCTATCTCCCTCCCCCTCATGTCCAATTAATTGCCAAGTCTTATCCGTTCTTCTTCCACAATGTCTCTCTCATTCATCCTTCTCTTATTCATCTCCATTGGCATGACTACTTGAGGCTTTCATCTCTTCTCCCACCTATTTAAATAGCCTCCTAATTGAATTTCCAGCTTTTAGTTTCTCCCTCCTTCAATATCTTATTCATACAGCTGCCAATGTTATCTTTCTAAAGCACAGGTACTGTATTCTAAGACAGGACTAAGCTAGGCCAGTCCAGTGACTTAGGCTTGAGCTTAAAATACAATGAGAGACTTATGTCCCATAAAATGCAATAAAAACTTCTAAAGTTAAAACAGATGTAAAATGCTGCTCCTCTTCACCTCCACAGTCAACATACAGCTGGCCAGGAAGACATTCTGTAAGAGATAGGAGCTTAGATAAAATCTCTGATACCAATTTCCTCTTAGGTAGGCTATTTATGATTGGCAAAAGAGCCATATGGCCTCTCCCTTAAAGAACCAGCCTAGTCTACACGCATGGGCCACCTGGTATGTGGGATACTAAATGAGGCCGAAGAGGTTGGCTACTCCTCAGCAATGGCCCTCTACCCCACTGTCACCAGTGTGGCCACTGAAGTGAGCAGCATAAAGTGAATATAGCAACAGCAGCAATACAAAACAAGTATCGATCTTACTACAACCAGTCTGACCATGTTCCTTCCTTGCTCAAGAAGCATTAGCTGCTCCTTATCACCCATAGGATAAAATATAATCTTCTCTCCCTAGAACTTAAAGCCCTTTATGATCTGACTTTAGCCTACCTCTCTAGACATTTCATATTATTCTCTTTTATGTTCCCTACCTTTTAGGCAAACCGTTCTATGGTTTATTTATGTCTTACAGCTTGCCCCATACCTCCCAATCCCATTTTCCACCTCCATACCTTTGCTTAGGTCCCCTATAACTAGAATGCAGTCCCTTTTTATCTATACCTTAGTTTCTTTCAAGGCCCAACTCGGGGAGCCTCCTGTAGCAAGGAAACCTTTCCTAATTCCCCTGGTTGTTAGGGTTCTCTTCCTCCTCAAATTATATCATATTTCTTTATCTGTTTAAATTTTGCCTTACCTTGAGAAACCACAGTTACCACACCCAATTGTTATTCTATACCACCCTGTATGCAAGCATATGATTTTTGACTGGGTTCAGTTCTATGGAACTTAGCTCCTAATAAAAAAAGAGGGCAAGACTCTTTATTCTCATATTCTAAAGCTCCTTATATATTCTACCCTGATGCCCCAGGGATGATTTTAATTATAGCTCAGTTACCAAAAAAAAAAAATAAGGCATGTAAAGGTACAAGTCTTTTGTCAGGAACAAGAAATGGGATAAGTAATTTATTCCTATATCCTATATTTATTCTTGTTTCCTATATTAATAAGTAAACATTAGTGCAATGACTTAAAAACAGGATTTGGTAACTTAACTTATATAACTACTATTACAATCTCCTCAGAGGCTAATAACTAAACCTCATCAGAATATAAAGTGGCCTTTACTAACTGCGTGACCTTGGGCAAGTCACTTAACCCCAATTGCCCTGCCCCCCCCAAATAAAATAAAAATCATGTCTTAAAAAAAGAATATAAAGTAGCCTGCAGGACATAAAAAATAGACATTTTAGATTTTACCTGCATTCAACATCGTCTAAAAAATTGTCAGCACATGTCTGCTAGCAAAATGGCCATGTGTGGGCCAACCCCTTTCTTGTTTGCTGCCGCTCTAGCTGTCATCCCTAAGAACACTGGAGTAGTGCCAGGGATGGCTGCTTTTTGGCTCTAACCTCCAGTAGGAACTCTGGGCCTGTCAACCTCGCATGATCACCTCTGAACTTGAGCCTGTCCGTATCAGGATACTTTTGCTCCTAAAATCAGGAGGGGAAACAAAAACGGCAATGAAAAGAGACAGTCCAAAGCCAGACTGACTTGCCTAGGCAAGACATAGGCCTTAGATACTGTGTGCTCACAGTCACATGGAAGTTATGGGGTAATCAGGGCAAGCTATCCCTCCCCACACTTGGCTCTCGGGAAGCAGCTTGAAACAGTCTTAGTATGCCAGAAAAGAAGAGAGTCAGAGAGGTGGGTCACTCTGTTTTGTTCATCCACTGAGTTATCAATAATTCTGGCTATGCAGCCAATATATAGAGTCCTCATCATCTCTCAAAAGTATAGACCCTTCAGCCCTGAGTCATTCATAGCTGGAAACAGGCCCCAAAGTTTCCTAGTAGTCACATGCCCCAAGGAATACAGTTATTCCTTCTATATCATGACTTTCCCCATCGCAGTTTCAATATATTGGGGGGGAGTTTTGCAGAAGCTGCAGATGACACGTGAAGGCCAACAGATGACAAAAAGGTTAGAAACTCAGAAATGCATAAAATATAGGTATAGTATTGTATAATATAAAAATATTTTATCTTTTAATACCATAATAATTCAGACGTCTTCTCTGGTATAAAGAGAGGGCCAAAATACTTTATGCAGATTTTCCAGATTATAGGGGCACAGTGAAATGTAGAAGGGATAACTGTACTCTTGTTCAGTTGAATCTACTCCCGGTAGAATGAAAGACACTAGAAAACAAGGACTATTTTTGTCTATCTTTCTGTCCCCAGCACCTAGCACTATGCTTTGCACATAGTAGACACTTCATAATGTGCATTGAATTGAGTAGGCCAGTGGCCATTGTCTGATGGAATTCATCTAGGTTGCTCTGCCTACTCTGATAGAAATAGGAGGCCACTAAACTATACATTAGGATCTGTACAGCTTGCATATTGACTTAGAAAGCCACATATTAACATTATCTGTGTTTAATGTATTTCTTTGGTTAATATTTCCCAATTACAGTTTAATCTGCATGCAGGAGTGTTATGGCCCACGTGCTGTCCACAGACTGCTTGTTTGATACCTCTGGAGTAGACCAGCCAGTTGAGCAATTTGATACATACAATCTTATTCTCAAATAGTTCTAAATGAACACTGCCTTTATCAATGCCTTGTCACCAAGAGTGGAGAATGTAATCAATTCTAAATGCTTATTCAATTAAATTATGTTGTATACCTCCTTTGTACCCAGCACTTTTCTAGGGCCAATGGGAGAGACATTGAAAGGGTTATAATTGGTTATAATTCTTCTTTACAACTTGATTATTGTGTAAATAAGTTTAATGCAAAGGTATATGTAGAACCTATATCGGATTACATGCCATCTTGGGGGGAAGGGGGGAGGAGAGGAAGGGGGAGAAAATTTGTAACTCAAAAACTTGTGGAACTGAGTGTTGTAGACTAAAAATAAAAAATAAATTAAAAAAAGATAAAGGCAGTGCTCCAAACCCTCACCTTTTGAGCTTGCAGTAAACTCCTGGGCATCTTAAGTCCCCTTCCTCAGCACAAGTTGGTTTTGGTGCCCACCACAAGAGGCCCCTCTTCTCCAGATGTGCCAGGCTTCTAACAAAGTTGCCTACCAGTCAAAATTCAGATGCTGAAATCATTCAGGTAATTCAAGTCGAAGAAATCCCCTCCCCTCAACCTGTGCCTGAATTAGCAAGGTAATTTCCTTCAGGCCCCACCTGGACATTCTCAGAAGCAAGTGCAAGCCTTTCCATGCTTCCTAATGACATGGGAACCTCAGGAAAGCTCAGCATTACAATCCCTAGATTGTGTGTGTGCACGCACACGTGTGGTGTGTGTGTGTGTGTGTGTGTGTGTAACAGAGATAGAGACAGAGACAGAGGCACAGAGACACAGAAACAGAGATAGAACTGTAGAGAAAGAAACTGAGACAGAAAGAAAGGGATAGAGACCAAAAGAGAGACAGAGAGATTATCTTCTCGAGAACTTCCTCAAGGTTCTACTCTTTATGTTGGCCACATCATGGGAAGGATGGGAAGGAGGAACATAGGGAATAAGAAAGCAAGGTGAAAAATGACCCTTGGGAATGGTCTCCGAGGTGAAATTCCACGAATGGGGAGGAAGGAACACTAATTCATGTACTTTAAGTTTACATTCTAAGCAGTTTGAAGCATTTTCATTTATTGTCTCTTATTTTCACTTAATTTCTCACACGCTATTTCTGTGAGAGGCAGGGGGTGGGTAGGAAGGCTCTTCTCCATTTTACTGAATCTGAGAGAGAGGTCCAAGAGATGAAAAACCCCTCTCAGGGATATGTGGTAGGACAGAGACAGGTTTGGGGCCAGGACCAGGATCTCTTCTTTCCTAGTGCAGGATTTATTCTCACTAAGTATTTGCTAAGTTAGAGAATTGTCCTTTTCCTATGGGGAAGGAAAACCCTGGAAGGGGATGTGAGAGAGTTACAACAAGTCTTTTTGTCATGGAGAAGTGATGGCTGTCATAAAGTGAGCTCAAGGGGCAATCAACCAACATACATTGCTTCAATGCTGAACGAAAGGGGTGGAGAGACAAAATGCAGCAAACAAGGATATTTTACCCAATATTTAGGAAGTTACTGGATAATAGTGACTACTGCAATGTATCATGTGTTAAAGTACTCACTTATAGAGAGACTACTTTAGTTGAAGAGAGAAAGTAGAAATTCACTTGAGAGTAACTCTTCCCTTCCCATGTTCATGGTCTTTATGCCTTGTGACTCTGTCCATTCCAATCCATTCTGAAAAACGTTACCAGATTAATCTTTCTTTAAAAACCCACTAAGCATCATCTCCATAGCACAAAACTATCCAACATCTCACTGTTTGCACATAAAATCCAGACTTCTATTCTTTGAATGAAACTCTTCAGAGCAAGTCTGGCTCCAACTTATCCCCCCCAACCTTATCTCCCACTCCTCTCTTAAGAAAACTCCAGTTATATGGGTCGATTCATGGTTCCCCAACATCTGCTCCTCTGTGAGAACAAAGTAAGCCATTACTACTTCATTCTTGAGTCTGAAATGCCTTCTCTCTTTCCTTTCACTAAGTTCTACCTTCTCTATGAAGCTTTCTTCAAGGGTCCCAGAATTCGTGATCATATCCTTTACTGAATTCCTACAGGTCTTAAGGTCAGTTTCACCTATCTGGCCCTTATCATACTGGGCCCCATTACTATGGACCTAAACTATATTGTTGACTAGAACAAGACTCAGAGTAGGAAACACCAAGTTTTTGATGGAGATAGGCCTTGACTCCTCACCTGTAATAGCTGTGGAATGTGCTAACAAGCCAGAGAAATTCATTGCTAGCTCCCAAGAGGGTGGAGGCATTCAGGCTAAGGATGTGGAATAAGAGGCAAGAGTTCTCAGAGGAAACCTGTTTGAATAAATGCCATTCTCTCTACAAAAGAAGCTTCTTTCCAAGGCAGACCAGTCCACCCTGAGATGGATTTACTTGATAGGAAGCTCTTATGCAGCACAGGCTTTGAGTTTACTATCTCAAATCCCTCAAAACTGGTATGGTAGATCTCTAGAGGATAGCTGGAGGATAAGGGGCTGGGGGTTTGTTGTTGTTGGTGGTGGTGGTGATGGTTATTTTTTACTGTTGCTCACAAACCCCTAGCTGGTGCTATCTCTCCCTCCCAATATTATTTAACTAGTTATCAATGCCTCCATATATCTATGAACACCAATCAGATTTTACAAAGGGAGTATTTACTTCATTAGAAAACCCCAAACAGAGGGCACACTCTCCCCTGGTCCTTACGGGGTCGGGAGTGGAGGGGTGGAGGGGAGGCTCAAATTTAAGCACATTAACCCTTAAGCAAATTCCCCTCACAGAGGGTGGGGATATTTCCTGGCCTTAAAATTCTTTTTCACTGTTCAAGATAAGTCCCAACCAAGTTCACCTCTAGATATGGCATAGCCAATGGACAAGTCACTCCTTTGATGAAAGGGCACTGTGTCTTCACTGCCAGGTTGATGGATTAGGTCAAGCAGGCTCCTTTTCAGGGCTAGCTCCTCACCAAACTTGGCTATTGAGTTCCTAAGAAGACCTTTGATGGCCCTTCCAACTTTTCAAAGTACTCCAAGTTGTAGCCAGGCATACACAAATAAATGGTGGCTAGATGAGGAGATAGAGTAGTTATAGCATGCCCATAGCATTCCTTGCTCCTGACTCAAATGTTGCTGGGGAAGAGCTTGAAATTTCATCTGCCCAAACCATTTTTGCTGCAGTTGGGAAAATTGGTTCTCCTTCACTCTTCACTGGAATTGTGTGTGTGTGTGTGTGTGTGTGTGTGTGTGTGTGTGACAGAGAGAAAGAGACATAGAGAGGCAGAGACAGAGATACAGAGATAATTCATAGTCCAGTGCAAGAACAAAAGTTATCTCTCCTTTTAAATTGATAGAACCCCTGCTCCCCAAACATCATGATGTGCTTATGGGGTGGGGCAGGGTAGAAGAGAACCAAGGAATCATCTGGCTTTTACTGCATCATGTCACACAGTCCAGTACTCTATAAGTCCTGCAAATCAAATGGGATGAAAAGGAAACACTTGCTATGTAGGAAGCTCTTGAGATACACACAAAGGAGGTCATTCTGTACCAACACTGTAATTCTAAATGCTCTGAGCCAGGCCGGGGATTCAAGCATAGATTTGGGGTGGGGAGGGAGAAAAAGATGAGGCACTCATAGACAATATAAAAAGGAAATTTTATCTTATAATAGTATGGGAAGGATATAGTATTTGATTAACTGGATGTGACTTCCTTTACATCCGTTATGACATTCCAGGTGACTCATACTGTGACAAGAGCAAGAGTCTGCTGGTTAACGTGCTTAAAATTAGCTCCCTGGGGAGAGAAATGTAGACACCAGACACTTTTAAGTTTAATTTGCATTATGGATGTTTTCTCTGTTGCTTTCTTAAGTCTAGACAATTAACAAAACAAATTTAGTCCTGACTGGAAGCATTTGTCATTTTCTGAAGTACAAATGCTCTGAAAATTTAACAACTGGCTCTCCAGAGCTGGTACATGCTGGTTCCAATAAAGCCCTGACTAGCAGGAGGAGCACATCAAGTCTAAAGAGACCCATCTCCTCACGTACTGGCCTTTTTAGGACAACTTGAAAGCAACATCAAAGGTTTACGCCTTATTCCCTTAAACTAATTAAATCTCAATGATAGTTTCATTGCTTTTTTAAAGAAAAAACTAATCTTACCTTCTACTTCAATATCCATTTTATAGATGAGGAAACTGAGGCTGAGATGGGGAAAGTGATTTGCTGAAGGTCACACAAGTAGAAAGTGGGAGAGGGGAGATATGAACCAGAAATGATTAATTAAAATTCAATGTTCTTGCTTTTGTTGGACACTTAATATTTCTCTGTCCCCACAAGCTAAGGTCAGGGGAGAAACCAGATCTGGCCAGCATAGCTCTTACCCTCTTTTGGGTGGGAGTGGGGAGTTGAGGGTCTTGTGGCTCTGAGATTCCTTCCATTCCAGCATCAGGGGCCCCAAACTCAGAGCTTTATCTTTGAGGATGGAGGTGTGAGAAGTGAAGAGGGATTTTCTACCTTGAAAGTCCTGTAACCAAAAGTGGGTGATTGGGAGGATCCCAATATGGATAGGTGGCAGCCCTTATCTTCCTAGACTAACTTTGCCTGTAAAATTTTGAGGCACAGGATCTTAACTATCCTTGCCCCGAACCCTTTGAAATCTCTCTTCTCCTAAAACCTAGACCATTTGTTAGATTGTTTGGTCTTCCTTTACTCTGGCATGAATTCTACGGTAGAACAGTTACTTCTCCCCAAAGTTCCTTTTCTTTCTGCTTTAGCAACCAGTTCCTCCTTGTTGGTCAGAATTAAGATGAGAATACTATGGAGATCCCCCCACCCCACCCTCACCACAAGGCTTTTTCTTCCTTTTGAAGGAGGAAATTGTCCCAGAAACAAGTCAAGAATTTATCAGCTAAGCTGCCTTTGGCAGAATGAGAGCTCCAGCAGGTATCTGAAAAATTTAAGTCCTCATTAGTTGATTATTTGATTCATTAAAGCAAAATATGGCTTCAAAGTCTCCTACATGTAAAAATCTGTAACAGTTTCCTTGAAATGTGTAACAATAGAAATGACCTACGTAAGGTATAAAGGGCAAGTATTACTAGCTCCATTTTATGGTTGAGAAAATTGAGACCCAGAAAAAAAAATGACATACCCAATTTCCAATCCAACAAAAATTTATTAAGGCCTTTATACACAGCAAAGAGAAAACCAGTGTTTGTCTTTGAGAAGTTTGTTTTTTTTTAACCTGGGGTCCATGAACTTGTTTTAAAAATATTTCAACTGGGGGAAGAGCCAAGATGGTGGAGCAAAAGCAGGGACTTGCTTGGGCTCTCCCCGAACCCCTCCAAATATCTATAAATAATGACTCTAAACAAATTCTAGAGCAGCAGAACCTGCAAAATGACAGAGTGAACCAGCCCAAGACAACCTGGAAGGTCAACAGGAAAGGTCTGTTGTGCCAGGCTGGGAGAAGAATGCAGTCCAGCATGGGAACCTGGCCAGATGTCCAGAGCAGGCCTCAGGGGACCAAATCACTGGCAGCTGTGGCAGTTTCCAGACTTCTCAATCCACAAACACCAAAGACAATTTAGGGGGTCAGTAGTAAAGGTCTGTCAGATCTGGGTGAAAAAGCAGTGTGATCCAGCCCCAGCCCCAGGCTAGAGAGAGGAGCAGGGTCAGGCCCCAGCTCTGGGAGAGTGGAGGTGGCAGTAGCAGCAGCAGAGGCTTCTGGATGTCTCGGCCCACAGACAGTGGGGGTATCAAGCACCTGATCAGAGGGGGATTGCAGGATTCTCTTTGCTGGCACTAAGGCAGAATTCTCTTGCTTTGCCCCTGCTTGGATCTGAGTCACAGTCCTGGGTGGTGGTCCTAGGGTGAGGAGCCGTGCTGACTTGGTGGAGTTGTGTCAGCTATGGAGAGGGAGTCCTCCTCACAGACCAGACCACAGTCCAGGAAAGGAGTAAACACCTTTCCTTTGGTCACACTGCCTTGGAAGAACTGAAAATTTACAGGCCCCTAGAATTATCTCTGAAAGCACTACACAAAACCCCTGAAGTATATCCTCCACCCTGGAAGCAGAGTCTTACCTTAACAAAGAGTTTAAAAGTCAAGAATTTGCTGGGAAAATGAGCAAACAGAATAAAAAAAAACTCAGACTATAGAGTCTTACTTTGGTGACAAAGAAGATCAAAACATACAACTAGAAGACAACAAAGTCAAAACTCCTACATCCAAAGCCTCCAAGAAAAATACAAAAAGAGCTCAAAAAGGATTTTGAAAATCAAGTAAGAGAAACAGATGAAAAAATGGAAGAAAATATTGCAAGCATCCAGAAAGAAACCAGTCAAATATTGTGGAAAAAGAATTAGGATAATACAAGATTTAGCAGCTTCTACATTAAGGGATCAGAGGGCTTGAAATATGATATTCTAAAGGTCAAAGGAGCTAGGATTAAAACCAAGAATCACCTACCCAGCAAAACCGAGTATATAATCCTTCAGGAGAAAATAAAATGGATATTCAATGAAATAGAGGACTTTTGGGCATTCTTGATGAAAAGACTAGAGCTGAATTGAAAATTTGACTTTCGAATACAAGACTCAAGAGAAGCATTAAAGGATAAACAGGAAAGAGAAATCATAAGGAATTTATTAAAGTTGAACTGTTTACATTCCTACATGGAAAGATAATATTTGTAACTCATGAGACCTTTCTCAGTATTAAGGTAATTGGAGGGAACATATATCTGTCTATCTATCTATATAGCTATAGATAGATAGATAGATATAGAGACAGAGGGTGGACACAGGGTAAGTTGAATATGAAGGGATGATATCTAAAAAATAAAATCAAAGGGTAAGAGAGGAATGGGCTGGGAGAAGGAGAAAAGGAGAGGTAGAATGGGGTAAATTATCTCACATGAAAGAGGCAAGGAAAAGCCCTTACAGTGGAGGGAAAGAGCAGGGAGCTGAGAGGGAATGAGTGAACCTTGCTCTCATCAGATTTGGTTTAAGGAGGGAATAAAATACACATTCAATTGGGTATGGAAATCTATCTTACCCTACAGGAAAGTAGGGGAGAAGGGGATAAGAGAGGGTGGGATGACAGAAGGGAGGGCAGACTGGGGGAGAGGATAGTCAGAAGCAAACAATTTTGAGGAGGGACAGAGTCAAAGGAGAGAATAGAATAAATGGGGGATGGGATAGGATGGAGGAAAATAATACTTAATCTATTATGGAAGGGATTTGCATAACTACATATGTATAACCTATAACAAATTGCTTGCCTGCACAATGAGGGTGGGTAAGGAGGGAAGAAGAGAGAGAATCTGGAACTCAAAGTTTTAAAAATGAATGTCAAAAATTGTTTTTACATGTAACTGGGAAATAATATATACAGGCAATGGGGTATGGAAATCTATCTTGGCCTACAGGCAAATAGAAGGGAAGGGGACAAAAGAAAGGGGGTGGTGATAGAAGGTAGGGCAGACTGGGGGAAAGGGTAATCAGAATTCACACTGTCTTGGGGTAGAGTGAAGGGAGAGATGAGGAGAAAATTTGGAACTCAAAATCTTGTGGAAGTGAATGTTGAAAACTAAAATAAATAAATCAATTAAAAATATTTCAACTTTATTTCAATATAAATGATTTCCTCTGACATCTTAAGCATTTTATTTTGTGCATTTAAAAATGTCATTCTGAGAAAGGGTCCTTAAGACCCTTTTGGACCCTTAAGGTCCAAATTGCCAAAGGGGTCCATGACACACACACAAAAAGGTTAAGAGCCCCTGTGATGGAGGGAGGATATGACTTACAAGCAGATAAATAGATTATGACAGTTTGAGGAGGTATAAGACACCAAAAAATTTTCATAGGACATGGTGCATAAGTGGAATCTGAAAAGAAGATAAAGATTCCTCTGCCTCATAGATACTTTGAATGGGGCATCATGCTGGAATCTCAGGCACAACTCATTAAGTCAATAAACATTTATTAAGCACCTACTGTACACCAGGCACTGTGCTAAGTTCTGGGGATACAAATACAAATAAAAACAAACAGTCCCTGCCCTCAAGGAGCTTACAATCTAATTGGGGAAAACAACTGAAATAGTAATTAAGGTAGGACTTTTTGCTGTTCTTCTCTTAAGTGCCGTTAATGACTCTGGCCTTTGTTTGAATGGGGCAGATAAAGTGGGATCTTTTTGTCTTGGAGTATTTCTCAGCACTGAGGCAATTGAGAGTTATTGATATGTATAGGATGTGATACTGGGGATGGGGAACTTTCGTACACCCAGCCTGGGTGAGGTCAGAGCCCTGAGGGCTCTGAACAGGATATAATTGAAGACAACTTGGCCTTTGACTTTTGGGGCATACTCATGGAGTGTTGAGACTCTAGGCAAGTTGTAAACTGCCCCCCAAGCTTTGCAACCCAAATATTGGTGTTTCTCTGGTAACTATGAATTGTGATTTGAATCAGACAAGGTCTGTCTGTTGATGTTTATAATTTCTGTTTGTATTTGCCTTGAAGTTCAAGGGGCTGATCTTTTCCCCCTGAACTTTGAGTGATATTTGTATGTTTGATTAAACTGAGATTGTTAATCCCTTAAAGTTACTTTCCTTAGTAAAGCAGATCAAAGAACCTGTGTTGGCAGCTTTCTGTGTGCTGGATGTTGGTGGGTCTTACACCCCTACAGCAGCTGCTAGCAGATTGTTGGTACAACAATACACATCAGGAAGCTGAAAAAGGTGGGGAAAAGAGGTAACCTTTCTGAAAGGGCATGATGGAGAGTTTTAAAGATGTCCAAAACCTTAGCACAATGAACAGCTTCTGCAAAAGTTAAGAGGAAGGAGATGGAGTCCCCAGTTTATGGGATGGTAGGTCTTCCTGTTAGGCTAAAATGTAAAGTAATGAAAGGGAATAATATTTAAATATGTCTGTAAAGGTAGGCTGAAGCCAAATTTGAATGGCAGGTTAGGAAGTTTGAATTTTATCTTAGATGCCATAGAAAGTCAATGCTGTTTCTTAAACAAGGTGGTAAAGGCCAGATCAGAAATGAAGTCTTAGGACTCATAGTTCAATATTCTTTCCACTTTAATGATATATGTTCTTAGTCAATTGTGTGTGTGGTTTGTCCTTCATTCTCATAGAGGACCATGAATGACATCAGGAAGATGATGACATGACTTGCAATTGAATTAGATTTGAGTGAAGGAGGGCTGTGCATGGTCACCAGCCTCACTGGGTCCTTCTCTCCCCTCCCCTCCCCTTTGCTCCCCTCCCCCTCTCCTCTCCCCCCTTCTCTCTCTCCTCTCCTCTCCTCCCTCATCTGTTATGCCTTCCTTATACTTCTCATTTCTCAGACAATATGGGAAGTCCAGAAATAGCAGATGAGCAATCCTCAAAGCTGCAGAATGAAATGCTGTGGAATAATTGATATTATCTTATTTTTTGTTTCTCTGGCTAATTTGGCTTTAGCCTCTAGAATTTCTTAAAAGACTTACTAATGTACAATTCCAGTTCAGTTTCCTTGCTGAAAAAAAGAAGTCAGCCAAGACCTTTAGAAATCTGTTCCAGAAATACCCAAACCAAATTTTGAACATTCCCATCATCACCATTTCTGCCTGAGATGGGTGGATGGTGCTGTACCCACATCCCCTTACTCTTCCTCAGTTCCTAAACCAGACATTGACCCATCTGAGAAAATCAGTAAAGTCTGATGGAATGAAGTGGAGGAAACCACCATAGATACGGCAAATCAGTAGCAATTATTTATCCTTACTATAGTCACGTCAAGTCCAAATGAAGCATTTCCCAAACTGATTTGGCTGGAGAGCACTACAGGGGTTGGAATCTAGCTATGGAGTATACGAATGCTAGTCATCGTTCTAAGCAAGGGCTCCAAGGTCATTCACATAAGGCTGTCCTCATTGGTGGAGATTGATTACTCAGTTCTCCCTGTCTGCATGAGAGGTAGAGTTGGGGAGAATTTAGCAAAAGACGCATCCTAGTTTTTTTGGTTCTGTTTTTGTTTTTAGTTTTAGCTGTTACTGTTACTGTTTTGGCTTACACCTTAAAAAGAGATTCCCAGATATCCCTGAAGGGGAAATTCCTCAAAGTCTCTAGTGTGTTAAGTTGAAGAAATGGACCCCATGGAGGTACTGGATCATCTTCAGAGGTGTCAAACTTACAGCACTAGTGGGTAGGGCAGCAAAACTCCCTAAATACTGAGTGTGGCCCAAACCAGATTAAAATGAAATTGGGAAATGCTTAACAAAATAAATAAAAATATAATGCAACATAGATAATGTTTGAGATTGTTCAGTTGTGTCTGACTCTCCATGACCCCATTTGGAGTTTTCTTGACAAAGATACTGGAATGATTTGCTATTTTCTTCTCCAACTCATTTTACAGATGAGGAAACTGAGGCAAACAAGGTTAAATGACTTACCTAGGGTCACACAGCTAATGTCTGAGGCCAGTTTTTAACTCAGGAAGAAGAGTCATCCTGACTCCAAGCCCAGCACTCTATCCACTTCCCAAACTTATTTGGCATACTGTCCTTTTAAAAAAAAGAATTACTCAGTGCCCTCCTTGGGTTAGGTTAGGTTAGCCCTTATTTTTATTCAATGCCTCCCAATTGCACCTGAGGCTACTACCATCTGCTCCCCTCCCCATCATTGCAGAGCCTCGAAGTAGGTGGTTTTGCTCACTTTGGGAACCTATGCTTGACTATAGTATCACAAACTGCCCCTTTAGATAATGTTAATTTCTGTTTTTCTAAGTCAATATTATGGGCAGAAATCTGTTTTTCTATTTGACGTCACTACTTCCTGTCTTCTAGCCTTTCTTTCCTTTCAATGACCTTTCCCCTAAGAAAAGTCTAGAACCCCTTCTCTCTGAAGCCAAAAGACTAGGATATCTCATCTCCCATGTTCTCACCAATTCTGCCCCTCATAAAGGCGTGGAACATTGAACGATCAATCAATCTCTGCCACTGAGGAGAGTCTGATGAAAATGGCCCTCAAGCCCTGGGTTAAAGTGTGATTCATCCTATACCCTACTGGGGATACCCTTGTCCCATACATTCTTGCAAATGTGCTCAGGCCCCACCCCCCCACATATAGAGGACCCTATTTGGCGTTCCTAATAGTCTGCTAGGGATGATACATTTGATGGTGGTAATAGTTATAGGAATAACTGACAATTACTTAGTTCTTATGATTTGTAAGGCATTTTATAGACATTATTTAATTTGGTCCATAAACACCCTGTGAGGTAAGTTCTACAGATATTATTTACTCCATTTATAGATGAGCTTAAGTGACTTGACTGTAATTATAAAGCTAGCAAGTGTCAGATGTAGGATTTGAAGCCAAGACTCTTCTGAGTCCAAGTCTAGCGCTATTTCTTCTATAGGACACAAAGAGTGGTTGCTAGTTAGGAGACAAGGAGGGTGGGAGGGGTAAGAAAGGTGATCAAAAGAAAACTTCACAGAGTTTGTCTGCAACCAAGAGCCAGTCTAAGAGGCCAGGAGGAAGAGATGACTCCTTCCTGGCCCTCCCTCACTCATATCAATGTCAACTGCAAGTCATGTCAACATTTCCCTGATGTCATGGTCCTCTTCAAGAATGAAGGGCAAACACGATCTAGTAAGGTATTCAGACCAGAGCGGTTAGCGCCAACAATGGTACTGAATTTTTCTAAATACAGAGTGAGATTCATAGAACTATATAAACTACAAGACATGGGAGGTACTTTTAATATCATCTCATCCAACACCTTCATTTTACAAAAGAGGAAACTGAGGCTTAATTAGGAAAAAAGACTCACCCAAGGTCACGCAGATAATCAGTGCCAGAGTCAGTACTTAAGCCTGCCTGGTTACCACACAAAAGTTCTTTTCAGTGAACCACACTGCTCTGATTTAGCTTGATGTCTCTGTGGAACCCAGGACTGAGAAATCAGCAAATTGTCCATGTTAGTCCCTATCTAGGTAATAGGAAGTAATCTACTTCCACTATTTTATTGGGAAGTCTGATCAAAGTGCTTCCACCTAGACACCACAGACATGAAGTTTCAGGGGTGTTCACTTCTGATTTGTTTGCTTTCCTGGGGGAGAAAATCTGAGTGGTATCTTGAAGAGGAACCCAACCGATGTCTCATCTTCCAGGAATTTGAGCCAGAGGGTTGGCAGTCTTGGAGCTGGGTCACCTAAGGCAAAGGAAACAGTGGTTAAGAAATCCCATTCCCAGGACCCAGAACCATGAGGAGGAATAAATGAATGAAGCCATAGGCTCCACAGGTGAATCTACCTGTAGCTTTTGATTAGAGACCAGACCTTACTCAACCCTAGGAATTTTAGGGACTTTCCAGAGCCCATCAATAATGCCCAAAGAAAGATTTTTCTTCAGTCCTTTAGATGTATGATTTTATTCTGCTACCCATGTACTCAATATGAAACTAAAAGCTGTGTCTCAAGTCAGCTTTGTGGGTTTGGCTAGCCTTCTTGGTCTCAGTCATGTGTCAGAATTTCAGGTCTTGCAAACTATTTTCTGTGTGAAGGCCTGCGGATGCCTATCCCAGAAGTCATGCCATTACCCTTTCCTTCCTCCTCTCACCCCTTGCTCTTTGTGGTTTTTCTTCCAAGGATTCCCTTGAGAACATCCATAGGCAAGGTCTGTTGATTTCCTAGCAGCCATCACCTCTGTTAGGGATATATCCCCTCTCAAAATTAAACCATCTTTGCTCATCACACTTATCCTACCCCTTGTTCTTGGATACAGAGTGGTTTTCTAAAGTTCTAGACAAGCACACAAATAAAGTTAAAAATTTACATACTGGGCAAAATTTCAATGTTGGTATTCTCTATTTTGCCTACTACTCTTTTCTAGAGGCACTCAAAGAATATTACAGCTGGACAGGTCTTCAGAGCACTTGAACTAGGCCTTGAAAGGTAAACAGGATTTTAGCAGGTATGGTTGAATGCTATTTAACCAGGGATCAACACGACTGGGGTTAGTAAGACTAATATAATAGTCACAAGCAGAATGGATTAGAGTAGGGAGGGTTTAGAAAGAATAAGGAATAAAGATTAAGCCCTCGGGAAATCCCCTTCCTGAGAAAATTCTTCCTTCCAGTCTTTCCTTCCTTTGGAGGTTCTCGCAGGGCATGTCATAAGCCAGTTACTCCTTTCCTGAAACCATTTTCTTCTTTTGTTGTCTCTGTAATTGAGAACCAAGTAACACTAATAGCAGTTTGGATTGTTGAGAGGAGAGCCATGCACTACCATGCACTAGAGAAGGCTGAGGATTGAAACTGGACCCTTAATTGACTCAGGAGCCATTGTTATACTGGTAAATGTTTAAGGATTGGCTCCCTGGGGGAGAAAGTGTGCTCATGACATCTTTTTTTTGTTGTTGTTGGTTTTTTTTTTTTTTGGCTCATGACACCCTTTTAAGTTGAGTCTATGTTTTTGACATTTTCTCTACCACTTTCTAAAGTCTAGACAGTCAACAAAACAATAAACCAAGCCCTTATTTATAGCATTTGCAGAGGTGTAAATGCTGACACTAAAAATTCAACAAGCACTCTTGCCCATCCACGGGTCAGGCCCCTTCTCATCCTAGATAGTGGTGATGGGAAAACCACAGGGCATTATGCCTACAAAGACATCAAAACCTACATACTAGGTTATCCTCCTTGATCTCTTCTTTTGTGGCTACTATGTAGAATGGATTGAGTATTGTTAGGGAAGGATGCTGGGTACGGTGACAAATTGTTTGGAAATTCTTGAAGAAAAATCTATATATTTAGGTGTCAATGTGGAGAAAACAGGAAATAATTCTTGGTTTCTCCTCTCCCACCCCTTCCCAAGACCCTTTAAAATGTTTCTTAAGTTAAGGAAATTTGAATACAAAGGCAATGGTAGTAATAATCTGAGTTTATTCTTGGGTTGGAAATCTTTAAACATGTTTATGTGCCTCTAATTCTTTTGATATTGGAGAAGTGGATTTGATTATTTATTTGGAAAGAAGAACTCACTTTTGTGACTTCTCTCTCTTGAGGGGAAGTGTGTCTTCTGTCAAAATCTGTTGTTTTGAAATGCTTTCTCCAAAATATTTTGGGTCATATTTTGGATACTTAAAACCACTCTGAACAAAGATAACCAAGTCCAACTGGCTAAGGAAAAAATTGTCTTTCTCAATATCTAAGTCTTTTCACACATCCTCACCATGTTTTTGTATCAGTGATATGTGGGTATTCTCTAATTCCCCAAAAGTCTCCAAGTCTATGTCCCATATTTCCCTCAAAATCATTCTCCACCTCAAATCCTATAGGACCAACTATTGCTTCATGATTTAAACATGCACCTTTGGAGAGATTGCTCCTCAAATTCTTATATCACTTCCTGGTATATTAGGGCTCTCCAGTTCATTCAGAGTTGAGACCATTTTTTCTATTTCCTTCCCATTTCATTATCAAAATTACTATAGTGTTTCCATGCATATATATACAAATATATGATCATACACATATTATGGATTTAAGAAAATGGGAGAAAGCCTGGAAGAACATTAGACAACAGTTAGATTCCAAAAAGATCTTGATAAGCTAGCTAGAATAGTTAACTGAAATAGTAGTCTTTGGGTGAGTTCTTTGGGGTTTTTTTTTGTGTATTCCCATGTTTCCATTAGTCTGGAAAGTTCAAGTGAGGAAACTCCCTTTGCCAATGCAGATTGGTAACTCCTATGTAATTAGAGACACATAAACACAACACTAGAGAGTTACCTGAAACATTGATGGGTTGTTAGCCTGTCAAGTGACATTTATTAAGAGCTTGTCATGTGCTAAGTATTGAGCTAAACTCTTGGGACTTAAAGAAAGGCAAAAAAAAAATCCAGTCCCTGCATTCAAGGACCTCATATTCTAATGGGGGAGATAACACTCAAACAACTGTGTGCAGACAGGATATATAAAGGGTGAATTGGAGGTAATCTCAGAGAGAAGGCACTAATTAGTATTAAGGAGAAAACAGGAAAGGCTTCTTGCAGAAGGTAGGATTTTAATTGAAATAGTGAAGGAAGCCAGGGAAAACAGTAGGCAGAGATGAGAAGCGAAAACATTCTAGGCAGGGTGGATGGCCTGTGGAAATACTTCCTCTTAGAACTACAGTGTTATGTGTGAGGACCAGCAAGAAGACCAATGTCAAGCAGAGTATGCAGAAGGGAATAAGGTATAAGAAGACTGGAAAGGTAGGAAGGGGGCAGGTTATGAATGCCTTTAAAAGTCAAACAGAGGATTTTCTATTTGGTCTTGGAGGTAATAGGGAACCACTAGAGGGGGGGTGGAGTAGGTGTCATGGTAGGACCCAAACTTTAGGAAGACCTCTTTGGTAACTGAGTGGAAGATGGTCAGAGTGTAGGTGGTTGAGAGAAAAGAAACATGAGGTAGGGAGGACAATCAGGAGGCTATTGCAATAGTCCAGGTAAGAGGTGATGAGATGAAAGATTGGCTAGGGTCATTTTCTTCTTAAATGCAAATTTACATAAATAAATGTAAATCTATACCTGATTCCAAAATAACAAAAGTAAAAGTAGAGGATGAGGGACATGTGGCAAGACAATGGTTTTTGTAGAAAGTTCTGGTGAGGTGTAGCAACAATGTGGCTAACAGCTGCTGTAGGGGTGTAAGACCCAACAAGACCATCAACAAGAGCTGCCAGCACAGGTTCTTTGATCTGCTTTTCTAAGGAAAGTAAGTTTAAGGGGTTAACAACCTCAGTTTAATCAAACATACATATATCATTCACTTAGTTCTGGGGGAAAAGATCAGCCCCCTGAACTTCAAGGCAAATACAAACAGAAATTACAAACATCAACAGAAAGACCTTGTTTGATTCAAATCACAATTCATAGTTACCAGAGAAGCACCAACATCTATCTGTCTGGGTTACAAAGCTGGGGGGGGGCGTGGTTCAATGGCTTGCCCAGAGTCTTGTCACCCATATGAGCATACCCCCAAAAGTCAAGCTCCAACCTTGAATCTTATGCACCTGTCTCAAGGTCCTGGGGCACTTGAGGCTCACCATTTACAGTGTGAAAAATCAGTATGAGAAAGCTCCAACCACTAGCACCACATCATATACAGTTCAATCACTCTCGATTGTTTTAGTGCTGAGAAACATTCCAAGGTAAAAGATCCCGCTATACCTGCTGCATCCAAATGACAGCCAGTGAAAAGTCTCATTTTGCTTGCCATTACATGGGGCTTAGTAGTTCAGTATGAATCAAAAGTGTGACATAGCAGTTTGAAAAAAAAATGCCAATGCTATCTTGGGCCAATATCTTGAACAAGGGAGAAGATAGTCCTGTTGTACTCTGCCCAAGTCAGACCACTGTGTTCAGTTCTGGGCAATATATTTTAGGAAGGACATTGACAAACAGTAGGACATCCAGAGGATAGTCACCATGATACACGAGAAGACTGGAGACATGTTATAGCATCCAGAGTCCCACGCCACTCTTCCAGTGACTGAGAGCCCCAAGACTCAAAACTCCTTTAGGCTTTAGCAGGCCATATGTGCATAATGAAAGTCAAGACTGTAACTAGGCAAGTGTAAAACACAATGAACTTGTCCCAAGGACTTAGCCTTGTCTCCATGTCTCTCCCCCAACTTACCCATCTACAAAGAACAGAAAAGCTTTGGAACTGAGAAACAAGGGAACTCCAAACTCTATAATTATTTGGTAGTTGTTAGGCAAAGAGCCATTACAATGATATCAATGAACAATCAGTCATCAATTAACAAACATTTACTAAGTGCTTAATTTGTTTCAGGCACTGTGTAAAGCAGAGAGGAAACAAAGGAAAAACAAAAGCAATCCCAGCCCTTGAGGAGTATATATTTTAAGGAACATCTAAGAAAATGTATTAAAATGAATTATTTAAAATGATGTGCTCTACATTATATTGTCTAATATTTGGTCTCTAAAAATAATGCTGTAGTGGTGAGCAAATGAACTGGGACATAGTCAAATAAATTTATTGCTGTGCAATAAACTTCACAACTTTTTGACATTTCAAAAAACTTTTAATATTTAATATATCCTATTTTTACTGAAAACATTAATTTTACATGATTTGATACTGAGTTCACAAGACTTTGACACAAAATCATTAATCCTTCATCATGAAACCATACTTTTATCATATTGGATATTAAATGTACCTTTGGCAAAGTCATTTTTTCCCAAGTCTAGCAAATTCTCAGGCCACTTAAATATTTTTTTCACCATTTTTCTAAATAAATTTCTTAACTCTTCATTACATATGGCATGGTGCCAAGGTCATGTTGCAATATTCCTTCTCCAATTTGAAATTTCTTTAATTTTGGTGTAATGAGGTCCAGTCACAAATTCAGTTCCCATCATCAGCTTGCTCTGATGATGTTTCTCCATAAGGAGCAGGCTAGGGAGCTGCTTCTGGGAGAATCACATTAACTTATAAGCAAAATGCCTTGGAGACACTGCTGTTTTGCAGTTTGTGCCAGTTGACTAACTCCATGGTGGGAAGACTTTTTCCCTTTCACTGCAAATTGGAACTGTTGGTAGTTTCAGAGAGGCCTGATTCAGCTTCATTCCTCTCTATGCCTGTCTTCAGCAGCACCTTGGAAGCGTGGCCATATCCAGTAAGAGACTTTGAAGAAAGGAGAAGAGCCATGAGGACTTCTTCCCCTGCTGACATCATGTGGCTCCCCAGAAACTGAGCTTCCTTGAACTTTTCATTTACTTTTTCCATTCTAGGTAAAAGGAGTAGAGTCTGCAATTTTGCTCAGGAGATGTAACAACAATCCGCCTAAGTGGCTACTGTGGCTGTGTAAAACCAACAACAACCAGCAAATAGAAGGGCTGCTAACACAGGCTCTTTTGATCTGCTTTACTAAGGAAAGTAACTGTAAAGGATTAATAATCTTACTTTAATCAAACTATATGTATATACATATATATGTATGTGTATATATATATATGCGTGTGTGTATGTATCTATATATCTATCTCTCTATATATATACACATATACATCCACACACAGATATATATATATGTATATGTATATACTCAGTTCAGGAGGAAAAGCCACCACCCTGAACTTCAGAAAGAATACAAATAGAAATTACAAACATACACAATACCAACAGACCAAATCACAACACATAGTTACAAGGAAAGCATCAACATCTGGGTTTACAAGCCGGTGGCTCTTAAAATGGCTGCCCAGAGTTCCATGCCACTCTTCCAGTGACTGAGAGCCCCAAGGGAAGATGCCAACCTCTTGACTTTATATATTCTGTTCAGGCTCAAAGGGCATCACAACATGAAACTCACCCACGTGACCTAAAAGCATTGCAAACATGAGACTTAAACCCATGTGTCCTAGGCTTTCCCTTGAGGCAAGGAGGTCATCAAAGACTCCTGATTTAATCAAAGAAACAAAGGTCAGACTCTTCAAGGGCACTTGATTAAATAAGTGCTAAAAAGGAAAACAGTAAAAAAAAAAAAGTCCCACTTTAATTACCAATACAAGAGACAAGAACCATAGTAATCTGAGAGTTGGAATCCAGGCGAGGTTTGGTACCTGGCATGACATTAATACCCCAAGAAGCCATCTTCAGGAGTGATTTTTGGGACTCTAGTACAGTAGAAGTATTTGTTTGGCAATTGTGTTACATCTGGACATGAAACTTGCAGGACCAACGCTATTTAGGAACTGAACTAAGTTTTAAGCCTACTAACCCAGAAACTGAGGTGGTATAGGAGAAAGTATGCCCTGGAAGTTTGGGGGAAAGTGATTAAATAGTTCAATGGAATTGGGGTTCTAGTTTCTAAAATGAAGGGAACACAGCAAGTAAAGATCTAAGTTGATACTACCCTAAATACCTGAGAGTATCAAGAACCCTTAAGGGGATATACAGCCTGTCTATCCCTGAAAGTATTATTGCACTGGAACAAATTCTGCTTCTCACTGTATCAATCTATTGATAATAATCCACTATTCTCTCAATTGGGACAAAACTTTCCAAGCCCACTGGAAGCAAAAAAAAATCCCCCAAACTTTTTTGTATTATTATATGATAAAGATGCCCAGATCTGATAGGCTCACCTGGATTTCTAACAATGGTTTTAGTATAGCTTTGAATTTAGTATAGCTTTGAAAAACTTAATTTAATCAATTAAAAATATTTAATCAACTTAAAAAACTTAATTTAATCAATTAAAAAAATATCTTTTTTCCAGTAGTCAATGCCCCAGTCTTTCTACTGTGTTACTCATAATGAATGTTTTGTTTTCTTCATAGTAACAGTTAGCAACTCTTGTTTTTTGCTGGTCTTGATCTTCTCACAACTATAAGAAGCCTATGCCAGCAGAGCCAAGATGGTGGCTTGAAAGCAGGGACTTGCTTAAGCTCTCCCCCAAATCCTTCTAAACACCTGTAAAAATGGCTCTGAACAAATTCTAGAGCTGCAAAACCCATGAAATAGCAGAGGGAAGCAGGTCTCCAGCCCAGGACAGCCTTGATGGTCACTGGGAAGGGTCTATCGCACCATGCTGGGAGCGGAGCACAGCCCAGGATGGGCCACGCTGGGACAGACCAGACCAGGAGTCAAGCTGCCAGAGCAGGCCTTAGGGCCATGAAACACTCAGCTGTGGCAGTTACCAGACTTCTCAACCCACAAACGCCAAAGACCACAGAGCAGATTAGTGGGAAAACTGCTTGATCTGGTTAGAAGTCGTTCTGGCCCCAGCCCTGGGAGAGGCGGAGGCGGCCAGGCAGTGGCTGCGGCAGCAGCAGGAAGCTCCAGTGTCAGCTGCTTCCGGAGTCCCTGGCTCACACGGTGGGAGGAATCAAGCAGTGGATCAGGGCAGGAGTACAAGGAGAACTTTGCTGGCACAGAGGCAGCTTTGCCCTGATTGGATCTGGGTCTCCATCCTCGTTTGTGGTTCTTGGCGGGGGGGAGCACTACTGTGACAGAGCTTGCTGCATAAAAGTAGCTCTGAAAATAGCAGCACAGCCCCTAAAGCTTGGGACAAAGTACCCTCTACTCTACAAGCAGTCATACCCTGTTAAAAAGCTCAAAGATCAACTAGTTGGCTGGGAACATGACCAGGCAGTGAAAAAGGATGCAGACTCAGACTCAGGCTATAGAATCATTTTTCTGGTGACAAAGAAGAACAAAATATGTAGCCAGAAGAAGTCAACAAAGTCATAGAGCCTACATCAAAAGCTTCCAAGAAAAATATGAGTTGGTCTCAGGCCATGGAAGAACTCAAAGAGGGTTTGGAAAAGCAAGTAAGAGAAGTAGAGAAAAAATTGAGAAGAGAAATAGAAGCGATACAAGAAAATCATGAAAAACAAGTCAATGACTTACTAAAGGAGACCCAAAAAATACTGAAGAAAATAACACCTTAAAAATAGACTAACTCAAACGGCAAAAGAGCTCCAAAAAGCCAATGAGGAGAAGAATGCCTTAAAAGGAAGAATTAGCC
>CM053624.1:253416428-253430958 GCA_028646595.1 Phalanger gymnotis | reverse complement strand
TTATTTAGGCTCCACAGAAACAGATTCACGAACCAGCCTCCCCATTTCGACACTTTGATCACAAGCTTCCAGGCCCAATAAGTCCGCCTCACAAGAGTAACCAGGAGGCCACAGAAAAACAAGATAGTATTTAGCCAAATCATATTTACTGGCCTCAAGTCCTTGCTCGCACTCCTGGGTCTACACACGGGTCAGCTCTTTCAGGTCGGCTCTGCTTCCGCAGCTCCTGCTTCAGCTTCGGCTTTCTCTTCAGCTTTGGCTGTACCTGTCTCTGCCACCGTTGCTGCTGCTTCCGCCACACTCTCCAAGCTGTATTCCAGGTAGCTGACTGCTTCCTCTCTCCTTCAGCTCTTAACTCCTGTCACCAACAACCTCTCCAACTGCCTCCTCACTGCTTCTCCAACTGCCTCTTAGCTCTGCTCCAACCGTTCCACAAGCTCCTCCCACCACAGGCTTCTATTGGCTCCAGTGCTAGCCACTCCCCCCAGGATCCTGGGTGGCTCACATCCACATAGGTTCCACACCCAAAAGGGCTCTGGGCCTGGGGCTTAACACTTAGCAAGGCTCAAGGAAATACACTGAATTACTCAAAGAAAACAAAGACCATTTTGTTTGTCAACACAGGTGTAAGACCCAATAAGACCAGCAACAAGAGCTGCCCGCACAGTTTCTTTATCTGCTTTTCTGAGGAAAGTAACTTTAAGGGGTTAACAATCTCACTTTAATCAAACATACATATATAACTCACTTAGTTCAGAAGGAAAAGCCAGCACCCTGACCTTCAGAACAAATACAAACAAATTACAAATGGAGACAATATAAACAGACCAAATCACAATTTATAGTAACCAATGGGTCTGGGTTAGCAAAGCTGGGGAGGGCAGTTACAACGGATTGCCCAGAGTCTCAATACTCCTTCCATGAGTGAACCCCCAAATGAAAAATGCCAACCTTTGAGTTTATTTACCCTGTTCAGGGTCAAAGGGCATCATAACATGCAACTCAAACCCACATGACCTAAAAGATTCTGGAGTCACAAACATGTGACTCAAGCCCATGTGAACTAGGCTTTCCCTTGAGGTAAGCAGGTCATCAAAGACTCCCAATTTAATCAAAGAAACAAAGGCCAGACTTATCAAGCACACTTGATTAAATAAGTGCTCCAAAAGAGAAACCAGTAAAAATAAAATTCCCACCTTAATTACTGATACAGAGACTTTGGATGTCAAAGGGCTCCCTGAAAGAAAACAAATAGAACAGAGACTCTTAAACTCAAACCTGGTCATAGACTCCTTTGACTGTTAAAGACTGTCAAATGGCTCCTTTTCAGAATAATGTTTTTAAATGCCTAAAACAAAATACATAGGATTACAAAGGAAATAAATTCTATTAAACCTGACTTAGAATCTTGCCTCAGACCTTTACGAGCTATGTGACTCTGGGCAAATCACTTAACCTCTCTCAGACTCAACTCTTCGTCTGGAAAATGGGAGTAATAATAGCACCCACCTCACAAGGTTGTTGAGAGGATCAAATGAGGGAATATTTGTAAAGTGCTTTGCAAACCCAGAAGTGCTGTGAATATATTTTGAAATAAATATGTAACTTTTTTCTCATTCAAGTTCAAAGACCCCACCTGAAAACTATCCATATATCTCCACAGACTCTTGTCAAGAACCCCTAACAGGGGTGGGATACAAATTTGTTCTGTGAAATTCTATTCAGTCAAGGGGCTGCACTTGAGGACCTAGATGGCTACATGTGGCCTCAAGGCCACAAGTTCCCCCACCCCTGTGCCTAATATAAATGAAGAGAAATTTGCAATGTAATTTGTAAACAGCCCGTGGCAGAATTAGCTTGCAAATTGTGACTAAGTGGAAAGGTAGACACAAGGACATAGATGTCATTAGTCTAGGATCACCTGAATTATACTTTGAAAGGGAGATGACTGTCTATATACGTATGAAGAAACAACATTAGCAGTCTAGCACTGATGATTTCAAGGTTGTCTATTACAGTTCTGAGAATGTCATTCTCATGACATGGGAATGTCATTCTGCCTTTTAGGAATGGAGATTTGATAACTGACCTGGTATCTCAATTCACAACTCCCAATTAGGGAGTGTGAAAATTTTTCATTCTTTTATTAGTTTTTGTTGTTTGGGGTGCAAGACCATTCTTTTTGCACCTCTTGTTTAAATTAAAAGCCTATTTTCTGTTAATATTAACCCCACCCAAATAAAACATAACTCACTTTAGAGGAAGACTGTTTACTGTTCCTCAGATAAGAAGCCAAACAGAAAGTCAAAGTTTCCCAAGTAATCTGACTTAAGGTGACTCTGTAGACTTGTAAATCTCCCTGCAGCCCAATCAGCCTTTTTATGAACCCTCTAAATGTAGTTTAATCTATAACCTAACTTACTTTACATATAGAGTCTGTATTTGTTTCCTTAAGGAATGTATAAGATTATAACTCTAATTAAATGTTTATTCAACTTTTATAACTGAAGGAAGCATGGGATTATGAATCTGTCTTCTAAAAAAAAAAACTTTTCTGTCCAAAAGAATGTATGAGATTACAATCTGTAAAGGAATTAGCTCTCTATCTCCCTGATGTAATTTTATCTATAGAAGATTGTTAGAAAAGCCTAATCTCTGTTCAGGGGTTATTTTTTTCTACCCCCTTTAACCTGTGCTTAAGCATAATAAAATCTAGGTTTTTAACCTCTATAATTTCTACGCTGTGGTAGGTCTATTTCAGCAGTGTTCCCTGCCACATGATCCCAAAAAAGAGATAGTTCTCTTGTAACATGAGTCTATACTTGTCTTCTCTGCGTATTATAGAGATAGACTAGGAGAAGTGCCTGTTGACAGATTGACCCCAGGTTTAATAGCAAGTTAAATATGTTTCTACTTAAGGAAGCTTTTTTGTCCCTCATGACATAAATATAATAGGGAGAGAGATAAGGGCTGTACCTATAATGTCTTTAATAGAAGAAACTTCCAGATGAGGAAAATCCCTCTACGAATGAAGATCGACACCTTCTTTGAAACTGATCATTTTAGAGAGTTGTCTAGATCAAAGATGTCAAACTCACAGCAACCCACAAAAGTCTTGAGTACATTCCAAAGCAGATTAAAACATAATTGGGAGATACTTAACAATATTTTACGTCCTTGGACTAGAGCGTTGAGACGTCAAGTGACTTGCCTCGGTCACATGCTTATTCATGTCAGAGGCAGAGCTCAAACCTAGGTTTTCCTGGCTCCTAAGCCATCATTCTATTCATTACATCACAGTGCTTCTCACAGCAGAGAGAAGAAAACAATATCAACACAGAGAGCAAAAGACTAAGTCTTGGGAGACATCTATTGTAAGAAGAAAAGCCGGGGCAGCTAGGTGGCACTAGAGACAGGAGGACCTGAGTTCAAATCTAGCCTCAGAAACTTGACACCCTTACTAGATGTGTGACCTTGGGCAAGTCACTTAACCCCAATTGCCCTGCCTCCCCCCTCCAAAAGAAAACAAAAGAAGAAAAGCCAATTTTAATGTCTTTGGTCCTGCTGATGGACAATCGTATGAGTTTTAGTTTAAGAAAGGACAGAGGATTAAGGCAAGATTCACTGAGCTTCTCTCTCTCAATCTCTCTCTCTCTCTCTCTCTCTCTCTCTCTCTCTCTCTCTTTCTCTCTCTCTCTCTCTGGTTGGTTCTGTCTCTCCGTCTCTATCTCTGTCTCTCTTTTTCTGCACCACTCCCCACCATTATGTAATATTTCTTCATTTCAACTTACCTACCAACTTTCTGTGGATTGAGGGAGGCAAACTCTCCATAAACCTAAGAGCAAGCACCTTTATTTTTTTTATTCCAAAAGCCTTTATTTAACCTACTAGGTGCGCATCTCTGTGTGAGGTCCCAAGGAGAGACAAAATTTAGATAAGGTGCAGTTACTGCTCTTAGACAGCTTAGTCTAGTAGACATATAGAAAGTATCTACTGGTAACTATTGCAAAGGAATCTAGCAGAGAGACTACTTCTCATGCTCATTTTGTCTTCTACTTTCTTTTTTTACTGTGAACTTGACAAACATTGAGAAATAAAACATTTCCATATACAAAGGAGAAAAGAAAAAGAAGATAGTATACGAAATCACAAATCTCTAATATGTATAGTTTAGGTTTTTTAAAAGTGCAAAATAAATTTAGCACGGTAGTTCTAACAGTGTACCACTTGTCTATATTCCTTCTCGACTTCCTTCTGCTCTCTTTTGCATGTTTTTAAATGTTTCAGCGATGACCTTCTCTTCATTTGGGGGGGGCAATCAATATTATTACCCTTCCAACTTCATAGTATCTCCCTCCTCCTTCCCACCAGACGCCATTCCTTATAACAAATACATATAGGCAAACAAAACAAACCCACAATATGGCCATGTCTGCAAATATATAGCTCTTTCTGCTACCTCATTCTCAAAGTCCATTCCCTTTGTCAAGAGGTAGGAATCATGATCTATTATCGATCTTCCAGAGTTGTGAATCGCTGGACTAATTTTAACAGCTCCATTAACACTGCACTAGAGTTCCTGTCCTTCCACAAACCCTACTAAAGTTGTCATTTAATTTTTTTCTTCATCTTTGCCAATCTGATGAGTTTAAGGTAGACCCTCAGAGTTGTTTTAATTTGTGTTTCTAACCTGCATTTCTTTATTTCTTCTTTTGACAACTGCCTGCTCATAGCCTTCCATATGAAGCATCAGCAAAAATGGATCACACAACCCACAAGAGGGAAGACTAGATATTTTCTCTATCTTCATAACCTCTCAAAACTTTTCCAAATAAGAATTATACACAAGAAGTAAAGTAATTGCAGCTATCTTTGTATGCTAAGACACCAAAAACTCTAACAAACTAACAAGCTGATGATTCAACAGCAGAGAAGGATAGTCTCTAATCCTTAGTGTTCTCATTCAACAGTCCCTCTTTTACTAGTTCCCAGCTACGAGAAGGCAGTACAACAAGACATATCATCTTGTACCTTGAGATCTGCTCAGCAATTCTCTTCAAGCTGTGGCACTACTAACATACCCTGCTTCTGCCCTCACCACATCATTTTGTGACAACAAGAAACAGAACTCAGCTCTGCCCCTTTGATTCCTATGCAGATGATGGTAGAGGTATTGGAAAATGAATTCTGACTGGGGAAACAGTGTGCTAACCTGTAGCAGTGCTCAGTTAAAGAATTTAAGAACTGAGAGAATTGGGGCAGGGCATCAGATTGTTCATGGGGCTATACCAAGACGGAAAAAAAGTGGATTGGAATTTAGGTAAGGTCAGTTCTATCTTCCCAGAAGCCACTTAAGGGAAGAACTGAGGCTGTCAAAAAGTGAATTTACCAGCATAAAAGGAGACTGAGACAGCTTTGAAGTACATCAAAAGGAAAGGAGTAAGAAAATGAAAGAAAAAATATAAGGAAAAAAGAATGAAATTACCAAAGATCTCAGAAGGAAGAAAACTCTGTTAAAAAAAAACCTTAAGAAAAAGCAGATAAATAAATAAATAGATAGATATTCATAATAAAAGTGAAGATTTCCTCTAGGATATCTAAATGAGTTCAAATATCTTTGAAAAGGTATTGCAAAACAAAGGAAAAGGAATCAACATTTGATGAGAAACGGGACATTGTAGATTAATAAGAGTTGAAAAAACCACAAAAGGATGTTACTGAGTAGTTCAAGAGAGAAATAAGAATCATAAAGGCAGAATTTATGGCCTACATCAGGGCTGTCCAAAATGTAGCCGTAGCCCACAATGTAATTTATGCAGCCTGGCCTGCCTACAAGCATAGAAATTTACATAAATCCTTTAGTAAATGAAGCTGAGCTACTGCAGAGCTCTCACTAAAATGGCAAATCAAAATATATTGTCTATTGTTTCAATAAAAACCTAAGGTTGGACAGCCCTGGCCTACATGGAAGAAATAACTGGTAGAATCGAAAAACTTGAATCTGCGGTGGCAAATCTCCCCAAAGAAATGAGAGAACAACTTAATGGGAAGACAAATATATAGAAGTGAAGGACAATCTGGAAGAAGAGAAGAAAAAAGCAATAGTGTTAAAAGAATGCAGGATCTCTCTGCAAGCAAAACAGTGATCTCAAAGATATCCTATCTACATATAGACAACTTACAGGTCATAGGTCTCCAGAAGAACATGGTGAGTCAAAAAAAAAATCAAAAACCATAAAGCTCACTAATACAGGGAAATTTCCCAGAATTTCTGAACACAGAAAACAAAGTGCCAACCAAAAGAATACAGAGATCACCTCCAGAATGAAAAATAGAATAAAAATAACCTTAGACTGACATGGATTGTATATTGGAGAATGACTCTTGTTCTTACATATTTGAATCAATTCCCAAATATATCTTAGAGGACAAACCTTAATCTGAGAAGTTGCTGCAAAGATTTTTAACACAATTAATTCTTTCCCTTCTAGTTTTAACTTCATTGATTTTGTTTGTCCAAAAAAAACCTGTCTTTAAAGGATCAGATTAACAATGTGCAGCAAGGGCTCATGACCAGGTTGGCTACTGGGTGATGATTTTTTTTTTGGCCATAGCAATTCTCAGTGTTTTGTGAAGCTCACATGAAATAATATATGAAAGAAATTTTAAAACTACTTTTCAGATATAATGATTATAGATTTAGAAACAGAAGGTGCCTTTTAGGTCAATGAATTCAACCCCCTCATTTTACAAATGGATTAACTGAGGCACAGATATTTCTACATCCAATATCACTATTATTTTCTTCAATGAAATTGCTAGGAACCATGGTGATGTGAAGTCCTAGATTTGTCAGGCCTTGACATCTCTGAGTTGAATTCTTACTAACAATGACAATAGCAGAGGTCATCATACCAAGAACTTAAAATCTTTAAGTTTCCTAGAATGAAAGTCTTTAATAAACACAGAGAGATCAAAATCGTATGGGAAGAGGATGAGATCCACAGTAACCTAATCAATCATCTTGTCCCTGCAATTGTACCAACGATGTTTTCAGTGAGCCTAGGCTGAATTTACATCTTAATACTTATTCAACTTAATATGATGTTCAACTACAAAATTCAGTTATTTTAGCCAGCTATGAAATAGTCAATGGAATATTAAATACAAAAGAATAAAAGCAGGACGGTGACTTGCCCCCAAACCATTTCATCTTCAACCCCCCCCAAAAAAGATAAAAAGGATGAAATGATGATGATGATGATGGTGATACAAACAACAAGAATAATAAATCACTTGACCTTTAAGCAGGTCCTTATGAGACTACTTTCAATCACAGATGTGAAAATACCTTTAAAACTTAAAAGGAGCACATACAGGTGAGGAAGTTAGTATTATCATAATTACTACATTGAATTAGAAATGTTAATTATTGAATTATTGCATTGAATTACAAATGTTAATGATTAATATATAAAAAATAAAGTGGGGGTAAAAAAGCACCTTAATCAAATTGACCTCTCTTCTCTCACTGTAGTATGAAAGTGATTTGGTTCTTGAAGTTAAGTCAGCAGAAAATCCTAGAACCAGATGGATTTATAAGTGTATTCTAGAAAACACTTAAAGAATCCCAATATCATATAATCCGTTTGAAAAAATAGGAAAAGAAAAGGTGCTAACAAATTCCTTCATAATACACATATGGTCTTGATGTTTAGAACAGAGAGAGTCAAAACAAAGAAAACTATGAAGCAATATCCCATAAAATGTTACCAGAAACTAAAGCAACATAATACAAAGATTACGAATGCACTATGATTAGTTTGGACTTACACCAGAGATTCAGGGTTGGTTTAATATTAGGAAAATTATAAAAATGATGGATTATATGAATAACAATGACAAGAAAAATCATATGATAGTATTAATAAACACTGAAAACTTTTTGGCAAGATACAACACACATTCCTGTTTATAAAAACACTGTAAAGCCTAAGAATAAATATATTTTTCTCAATGTGATGAATAATACCTATCTAATACAACCAGCATTATATGCAATGCTACCCAAATTAATGTATTTACTCAGTGTCATATCAATCACATTACCAAAGGATTACTTAATGAACCTAGAAAATAAATAATGCCATTCATTTAGAAGAATAAAAGGTCAAGAATCTCAAGGAAAATATTTTTAAAAGTGGGAAAGAAAGAGGCTTAGAAGTACCAGAGAGCAAATTATACTATAAAAGAATAATCTTAAAGATGACTTGGTACTGGTTAAGAAATAGAGAGGGTGATCACATTAGGTACACAATACACAGAAGCAAACACAGTAGCCGAGTATTTGATAAACCCAAAGATCTCAGCTGTTAGGAGAAGAATTTACTATTTGACAAAAACTGTTGGGAAAACTAGAAAGCTGAGAAAAGCTTAGGTGCCAGTTAGGTGGGATAGTAGAGTGCTGACCCTGGACTATAAAAGATCTGAGTTCAAATGTAGTCTCAGACACTTACTAGCTGTAAGATTCTGGGCAACTTACTTCACCACTCTAAAATACAAATGTGCCTGTTTCCTTTTGCCCAACAATGAGAACTAATGAGAACCTAAACCATTTTCTTTTTTGCCTTAACTCCTAAGAGATCGCTGGACTTGGTTTAAAATGACCTGGGTTCAGACACTTATTCTGTTCTTTGCTACCTCTGTGACCTTGGGCAAATCCCTTTACCTTTCTGAGACTCATTTTATCATCTGTAAAAACCTAGTGAAAGTGATAGAATTCCAGCTGAACTGTTTAAAATCCTAAAAGATGATGCTATTAAAGTGCTGTACTCAGTATGCCAGAAATTTTGGAAAACTCAACAGTGGCCACCGAAGTGGAAATGATCAGTTTACCTCCCAATGTTAAAGAAGGGCAAGCCAAGAAATCTTCAAATTCCTGAACGATTGCACGCACCAGCAAGGTTATGCTTAGGATTCTGCAAGCTAGGCTTCAGCAACACATGAACCAAGAATTCCCAGAAAAGCAGGATGGTTTTTTGAAGAGACAGAAGAACTAGGCATCAAACTGCCAACACTTGCTGGATTTGGGAGAAAGCAAGGGAGTTTCAGAAAAACATCTACTTCTGTTTCGTTGGCTACACTAGAGCCTTTGCCAGTGTAGATCACAACACAATGTGGCAAGTCCTTAAAGAGATGGAAGTACCAGGTCATCTTGCTTTTCTCTTGAGGAGCCTGTATGTGGTCTAAGAAGCAACAGTTAGAACTGAACATGGAACAATTGATTGGTTTGAGTTTGGAAAAGGAGTAAGACAAGGCGATATGTCATCACCTTGTTTAATTTAACTTATATGCAGATTACATCATGCAAAATGCCAGAATCAAAAGCTGGAATTAAGGTTGCCAGGAGAAATAACAATCTCAGAAAGTAAAGAAGGATTGAGAAGCCTCTTGATGAGGGTGAAAGAAAAGAGTGTGAAAGCTGGCTTGAAGCTTAACATCAAAAACATTCAGATCATGGCAGCTGATTATACCACTTCCAGGCAAACAGAGGGAGAAGAAATGGAAACAATGTCAGATTTTGTATTCTTGGGCTCAAAGATCATTGCAAAGTAAAAGACATTTGTTCCTTGGAAGGAAGCTATAGCAAATCCGGACAGCACACTAAAAACTAGAGACATCACCTTGACAACAAAGGTCTGCATAGTCAAAACTACACTTTTTACAACAGCAATTTATGCTGTGAGAGCTGGACTACAAGGAAAGCTGAGTGCCACAGAATTGACATTTTCAAATTGTGGTGCTGGAGAAGACTTTTGAGAGTCCCGCATACAGCAAGTCAAATCAGTCAATACTTAAAGAAATTAATTCAGACTATTCACTGGAAGGTCAAATACTAAAGCTGAAGCTTAAATACTTTGGCCACATAATGAGAACACAGGACTCATTGAAAAAGATACTGATGTTGGGAAGATTGAAGGCAAAAGGAAAAGGGAAGAGTAGAAGATGAGATGGATAGATAGTGCCATGGAAACAATGAACATGAACTTGGACAGACTTTGAGAGTTGGTGGAGGATAGAAGGGCCTGGTGTGCTGTGGTCCGTGGGGGTCATGAAGAGTCAGGTGTGACTCAATGACTGAACGACCAAAATGGGGGCAGGGGAGCGTCATACTGCCAAATGATCTCTGAAATTTCTTCCAGCTCTAAATTTTATGATTCCACTGCATCCAAAGTTCATCCTGGTGGAAACTTGAGAACAGACCCAGATCAAGCCACATTCTCCATGTTACTAGGCTACTTTCTAGGATTCTATTGGAATCTGATGCATTCTGATAAGTGATACATTCTGTCCAGTCACTTATCAGATATATTATGATTATATAGATATGAAATAACATATTATTGGCATGTAACTGGTCATTACACTCTATTGTTGTATAGTTGGTCATTGAATTTTAGTTGATCTTTATATCGTAGTAGGATAATAATAGTTATAATCTGGGGCAGAGGTGGGGCAGGGAAGGCAGACCATGGAACTTCCAGTGAGGAAACTCCCTCTTGTATTGAAGATCAGCACCTGCTCTGCAATAGAGGGTTGTGGTACTGAAAGAGTGACCAGGGTCACACAGCCAGTATTTGCTTTATATTGCCAGATTTGATCCAAGTTTGTCAGCAGGGTTGAGACAGAACCTTTGGATTCCCTGAGTCCCTGAGCCCAACTCTTACCTGACACTCATAGTCACGAGCCACGAACAGAGGCCAAGAAAAAACTTCAGGTGCCCATAGGGGAAAATCCAGGAGTGAAAGTCAATAAGTTGCATCCACCTCCAGTGGCCAAGATGACTCAGAGGCTATATTACCTCACACAACCAGCCAGAAGTCAGTGGACAGCTACAAAAAGAAAGGGGAAAAAATAACAGCAAATTCTGTTTGAGGCTATTCTCTACTTCTATAAGCAACAGGGCAAAAATGTGGAAGAAACAGACCTATAAGGCCTGGTGAGACATTTGTGGCTGGCTAAGAGCTGGCTTTGGGGTTGGGGACTGAGTTTCCAGACCACTGGAGCCCTAGATTGGGCTGCTGTCCCTCCATCCTCCTAAAGAAATTCCTCTCTTCCCCTTCCCTTCCCTACCCAAGGCGAGAAGGATATACAGTAGCCAGGGGCTCATCTACCTTCCAAATTGCATTTCTGAGTCCTCTCATCCTTCAATAGAGCAGCCCAAGCCTGGCCAATCCCATAGAGGTTGAGGAAACAGCAGAGATGATTCTCCTGATGACGTTAGGTGGGGGAGGCAGTCTGTAACTCTCCCAGGGGACAAGCAGGAGACTTAAGAAGGGGGAGACAGTGTTGAGGGAAGGGTAAATAACACATTTTGTTCTTCACCTTGGTAGGAGGTGGTAACAGTGGATAAGTAGTAGTGACCTATACTCATGAATACAATCGACTGGCTTGACAGAATGATGGTTTTCTCAGCCTGCTCAGAAGCCAATCTCTCTTGTCTCAGGGCCTGGAAGATAACTTTTCATTGATTCCTACTTTCTAGAATGTCGCATTTTAAAACTGGAAGAGACCCGTAATCATCTGATCTAGCCACCTTCTTGGAGCTGGAACTCAAATGCTGACATCCTAACTCCCAACCTCAAACTTCCTCAGCACTTAACGTCACAGCCATGTGGTTGTTGGTATAAGCCACACTCTTCCCCAAAATCTGCCTGGTACAAAACCTGTGTGCATCTTATAATGATGCTTAGTTTTACTCATTTTTATCATTTCCGTTTTTGAAGAGAGAAATGAGCATGAAAATAAGTGAAGCATTTGGCTTCAATAATTGAAGGAAAAAAAAACTTCACTGGAAATAAATGTTTTAAAGGTTATACAAGAGGCTGTGTGCTGTAGTGTGGTCAGTCTCTAAGTCAAGAAGACCCGCGTTCATATTCTCCCCCTGGAACTTTCTTGCTAGAAGCCCCTCGATGAGTCTTAACCTCCTGAGGTCCCCGGGCAATTCCATTCGGTTATCAATCTGCATTGATACTGTGTGGTCCTAATGCTACTACCAATAATAACTACCATTTATATGGAACTTGCTATGCACCAAGCACTTTATAAACAGCTCATTTGATCCTCACAACACTAGGAGGTGGGTGCCATTACTATTCCCATTTTACAGATGAAGCAACTGAGGGAAATAGAGGGTAACACAATTTTCCATGGTCACATACCTTATATGTATCTGAGGCTGAATTTGAACTCAGATCTTCCTGACTCCAGTCCCAACATCCCAACTGCACCACCTAGCCATAACAATGAAATCATAAGTCCAAAAAAGTTTTTTCACAATAATTTTATTTTCCTTTCAAAAGGATATCATTTTGGGGTTCCAATCTATATTTGGATCAACATAGCACATATCTCTGATGAAGGAGCTAAAGTGCCCCATGTGGGATCTTTCCAGATTCTATTACTGACTACTAGCTACAGAGTAACTTTGGGCATGTTCGTCTCTCTGGGCCTGAGTTTCTTTATCTGTGGAATGTGGAATCTGGACCCTTCTACTCCAAGGTTCTACTTAATTTCACCACCCTCGTCCTAGACTGTGAACACAATGAAATAAAAAACACAATCACATTTCTATTTATATAACCTTCTTTTGTCTAGAACAGAGTAGAAGCTTAATAAATGTTTGTTAAACACTCCAATGCAGTAACACTGGCTTCCTAGATGTTCTTCCCACACCATCTCCCAACTCAGGGAATTGGGATATTCATTTCACTCTTCTAATCTCTACCTCCTTGCCTCTCTGACTTTCTTCAAGTCTTAGCTAAGTCTCAGTTTCTTCAAGAAGCCTTTTCCAGTTCTTCTCAATCTTAGCACCTTTACTCTGAGATTATCTCTATTTTTTGCTGTATATGTCTTATTTGTATATAATTGTTTACATGCTATCTCTGCCATTAGACTGAGAACTCCTTGATAGCAAGGACTGTCTTTTGCCCTTTTTTTGTACCCCTAGCGCTCAGTACATATAGGTGCTTAATCCTTGTTGCATGAATACTTAATACTTGTAGATTTGAATTTAAACCTTCAGTGGCTCCAAAGTGGGGTATGTGCCTGTCAGAGGCTATGCAAAAATGACATATGGGAGTACAGGAAAGCTTTAAGAATTTATGCTTATATTTTTAACATAAAAAAAGAAATTAAGCTTTACTAACTTTAATACATGGATTGACGCTGGCATGTTCACTCAATTCATAAATCAGACATTCATGTGACAGGTATGGTATGACAGGTATCCTAAAAGAAAAGTAGGAATTTCAAAGCATGAATGAATGCATTGACAGTGGTGCCCAAATCGTTCAACCCCTTCCAACATATTGAGAAATATTGCAGTTCACATGTACCTAGCAAACAGGCCTACAGATTATATTACCAAGTTTTCACAAAACTAACCTTCACAAAATGAACAAACAGTTTAAAAAGATTCCTGCAAAGAAATGAAGTGAGCCCAAATGAATAAGAAAATGGAAGACTGACAATTCTACTCCTAGTATAAGCTCTTAGTGAAATTATGAGGTAACAACGAGGATGCTGTACCCTGATCTGACAAGAAGTGGGCCCTAAAATTTAAAATTATCAAGAGAATTGTTTGAAATGTGAATTTGCATCTACTTTCATTAACAATTACCTTCCTCCAAGCAGATGTTGAGTTTTGAAATGTTAGCTAGCGATAGTTTGAAGTTACCACAATTAACACAATATTTTTAAAACTAAGCTTTTGTGGTGTTTATCCCCTATAAAAATTCTCTTATCTACGCACCTAAAAACTTGGAAAGAGAATTTTTAACCTGTTTAAAAATCATCTAAACAGATGCTTCAGTGGTTTTTAAATTATTTGTTAGAATTTTAAAACTCAGCAACTTCCATTTAGTTTGTAAGAACAGCTGAGAAAGAAATTTTCTAGACTAATCTCAACAGAAAACCTTGCATAGCTGGTGGGTGAGATTGGAAAAATTATCATCATGATTTAGTAAGCACGGCCTACTATGAACTTCTTCTATCTGGATGCTAAGAGGCATCTCTTTCAGCTGACAGCCATTAAAGACAAGTATTGAAATAAAGTACACTTAGCACCAGAATTTCAAGAGCTTGTGTCACAAAATGTTAAGATTTTCAAAAACAATCAGGTATGGTGGTACTCAACTATGACAATTCCTGCTATTAGGGGAGGCTGAGGCTAGTGGATTGTTTGAATGTGGGAGTTCTGAGTTGCAGTAGGGATAAAACCAAGGGAACATCCTCCACTAAGTCCAGCAACAATATGATGAGCTGAAGGGGTAAAGTAGCCCTGGCTGGAAAAAGTTGAACATGTTAAGGTTCTCATGCCAATACACATTGAAGTCAGTCTGTGAGTGGCTGCTGCATTTCTAGGCTGAGTAAGATGAGGAGAGTCAGTCTCCCAAAAAAAAGAAACCCTAAAATAACAAAGCATATGTAATAATATTGCTATCACTAAAATAGTTTAAATTAATAATTT
>CM053624.1:253398928-253411428 GCA_028646595.1 Phalanger gymnotis | reverse complement strand
GTGTTTCCTCTCTGGGATATGATCTTGACCTCTTAATCCACACAGCTCCAAAAAGTGGAACTGGGTTCCAATGTGGCCTTTGGCAGGGGATGGATGGGGGTGTGAGGATGGGGAATGCACACTCCCTGGTCCTGTACGGAAACATAATTTATTTGTATAAAATTAACAAAAACCAGCTGGGCTGCATATTACTTCTCTTCCTGAATGGACATTTCCAGGCTCTCATTGTCATGCGGTTTAAGCTGGTAGTCTAACCAATGAGTCACTCATTCCATTTGCAAGGATCTTTTGGGCACCTACTCTTCACCCAGCCAGAATGGGACCTAGCCCAGTCCTAGGTACTGTGGGGGATATGAGAGAAAGAGAAAATATGGTCCCTTCCCCTAGGAATGGTTAGATTTTCTCTTCTCCAGATTATATAATTTCAATTCTTCTGACTTTTTTTCTCCCAAAGAAGTCTACTGAGTTCATCCTTCCAAACAACAAGAGTGGGCATAGACAGGAGCAAGCAGTGCAACTGTCTCTCCAAAGGTCTTAAGACAGAAGAAATTTTCATCTGCCTGTGGTTGATTAGGCTACGCAAGGATTCTATACTTTGTGGAAAAGAATATTCTACCCTCTCTCTTTTTCTTTCTCTCTTCCCCTTCCCTCAGTCCTATGGCACCCCAAATAATATTGTTGCCATGAGAGAAGAATCTGTACCCATAGATGCCTCCCTGAACAACAATCACAGCACTGTATCAGAGTGCTTTTTTTTTCAATCGTTCATTCAATATGAAGCAAAAGTTTTCAAAGTACGGCCCACAAGCCATTGGTAGCCTGCTGGATATTCCAGTCAGCAGCAACAAGCTCCTTGTGAAGATTAATATTTACTCAGAATGGTCAGCTATTCTGGTTATTTAACTATTCTAGGTAACTGAGAGACTATGAAAACATCCTGTATTGATTACTAATTTTCAAAGAATTAGAATATGTAGAATATGATGGTATAGACTTTGTAGCTAATTGTAGGCTCAGTAGAATGTAATCTTTAATGGTTTGAAAGGCATTGCTTCAGAATTGCTTCTAAGGACATCAATTCTAATTGTATAGGATTGCAAAAAAATTTTTTTTCCTCAGTCCTCTTTGAGCTCTTTCCAGTCTTCTTTTGAGCCAGTTTCCAGTCCCTTAGCACGTGCGTTTCTTAAAGGTTCGTCATTGTCTCTTTTCTCTTCTTTCCTCTTTGAGCTCTCTGACGCATTTGGCATTATTGGCCATCCTCTCCTACTGGATAGTCTATCTCTTCCCTTGTCTTCCAAGACACTGCAATCTCTTGGCGGGGGCCATCTCCAGTCATCTTGATCTATATCTCACCACTGGACCCAGATGGCTCTGGTGGAGAAAGTGAGACTGGTGACCTTGCCCAGCCCTCCCACGCTTAAATCCAATTCACTTGCAAGTCATGGCATCACCTTCCTGGTGTCATGGTCCTTTTCAAGAACAAAGGACAAACAGCAACAACAATCTTTTGACATTCTTCCTACCTTTTGAGTTGCTGCCTTTTCACTGTCTCTTCATTTTCATTTTCTTTGTCTGTCTTAAAGAAACTTGAATCTTTTGCCCGAATGACTGCTCTGCTAAGAGGAACGCATTTTTATTGATGGAATAACAAACCTCTTTGTTTTGTCACCGGAGTGTTTCCCATTGAATATCCTTTTTTTTGTCTATTTGTTAGGAGCTCTTTAAAAAAAAAATTGACACAACTGTTGGTAATGTGGTACTCAGCAGGATATCACATCCACAAGCAAGACGGATGATGTCACAGAGTGACTAGCTTGTACTCATCACATTAATTAAATTTGGTTCCCATTAAATGAAATTTGGTATCATTTTATAATTTGCACTAAATCAAATTTTGCATTATTCAAATTCATTCATCAAGACCTACCTGTAGCTCAACATTTTTGCTGATGCTGATTTTTAAATCCAACATATTTTCTAATCTTCTATTAGCACAAATAGTCGATAGCTGATTATATTAGTTCCAACTTGTATCCTCAAACCAATGTTTACGTTAACTTTGTACCCTCATCCTTGCCATTCTCACAAATAATTAGCAGGTGAGTAGGTAGTTAGGTAGGAAGTGGGGGGGGGGAGAAGAGAGAAAAATTCCTCCTTCACATTCTCCCCCTCCCTAATCCATCCAATGACACCTAGATATACTAAGGGACAGTCAGAACACAACACTAAACTGAAATCCCAATTTAATAGTATTTTCCTGAGTAAGTCAGAAGCAGGAAATCAACTCATAGTGCCTTTAGCAAAGGACCAGCCCTAAAGCAGAAAACGTGGGTTTCCAGAAGCTGATCAATGTTTCCCTTTATTCATATCCATTTTCAGGACTTTTTACTGGACATAAAAACATAGATTGGTCAAGTTAACCTAGGTGATAGCTTGTCTGTGTTTGCTTTGGTAGTGATGTACAATGGAAGTATTCAGAGTGGTAAACACACTGTCATTTCTAATACGGAAGAATTTATAGTCATATATCTTTTTTAAAAGCTTTATACCCTCCATTGGATTAATTAAGAGACTATTAATATTTAATTATATTTTCATTTTCTGATATCCCCACAACTAAAAGATTAACAGCTCCAGCCCTGCAGTGAATACTTACCCTTCTGTCATTTAGGTAGCCTAATATTTCCCATATAAAACTAGACAAAAAGTGAAATGTTGAAATATAGACACGCACATTTATATATTCAGAATAAAGTGGGGTTCTTAACTATGAGCAGAATTCAGTGATAATTAATTAATTAATTATTTCATTTTATCATAAAGTCTGAAAATCCCATTGTATTAATGAAATTGATGTTTCTTTCCACTAAAAACATTTATTATACTATGGTTTTGTATAGCATTTTAATATATATTGTGTTGGATGATAAATAAACATTTCCCAATATCTTCTTTTGAAAAAAAAAAGACCTAGCTGTAAATATTTGAGAATGAATTCATTTATTGGGCACCTACTAAGTACCCAGACCTGTGCTAGGAACTGTAGAGAAGTAAACAGTCCGATGCTTTCCATCTCATTAAGGAAACAAAATATACAGTGATGATGATGATGATGATGATGCTTGTTGATTGACACATGAAATAATCAATAAACTCTTCCAGAAGTCAGTTGATTAATTCTCTAAATGCTACTGTGAAGTGTAATAGGAGCTCAGAGGAAGGAAGATTAGCATGGCCTGGGGCACTTTGGTTGTGGGGGCCAATGATACAACTGGCCTAACTGGAACAGAGAGATTCTTGTTGGAATTTATGGAGAAAGAAAGCACTAGCCTTGGAGTTGAGACCTGGGTTTGAGAGGCAACATAGAGTACTAGCTAGAGTGCAGGAACCAGAAGCAGGAAAAGCTGTGTTAAAATTCCATCTCAGCTACCTAGTAGTTATATGACCCTGGATGAGTGTAACATCCCTGAGCCAAAGTTCTTGATCTATGAAGTGAGGTATTTGGACTAGAGGGTCTCTAAGATCCCTTCTAGCTCTTAATCCATGATCCTTTGAATACTGCTTCCAACAACTTACTAACCTTGTGATCTTCAGCCATCATTTCCTCTCTCTGAATTTCGATATCCTCATCTGCAAAATGGGGATAATAATATGTTCAGGGCCTACCTCACATAGTTGTTGTGAAGAAGAAATTCTGTAAACTTTAAAGTGCCTTAGATATGTGCATTATCATGATAAGGATTAATAGAGGTTTAGAGTTTAGATTCTGAATAAATGGTAATGGTAATCTTCAGTCACATGACAATGTTTATACTTTGGTTTCTCGTATGAATTAATAATTAATTTGTGATTCTCATTATTAACCTCTAATTCAAAGCAACAAATGTTCCCATCCATTATGGAGAGGGTGAGATTTTTCTCCACAGTAAGTGTTGCTGTTGTTGTGCTTGTCCTTTGTTTTCAAAGAGGACCATGGCAGCAGGGAAATGATGACATGACTTGCGGTTGACTTTGATTTGAGTGAAGAAAGGCTGTATAAGGGCACCAGCCTCACTTCCTGCTCCAGAGCCATCTGGATCCAGTGACCTGATATTCACCAGGATGACTGGAGATAGCCCAGGAAGCATTGTGAGACCCTGGCCCTTTTAGGCTAAAGTCTTTTCAGGTTCTCACTTAGATGAGGTAATGCCCATTCAGTGAGTAGGCCTCTTTAAGAGGTGAATCAAGGGATGGCTTTTTTATAGTAAGCATAACTGTGGAAAGAAGGGAAGACAGAAGCAAGGGGAAGAGGTCTATGGGATATTCCATTTTTGGAAAAGTGGTCCGTGAACTGAATAAGGCATCCTCCACCTCTTTGATAAGCATTGTCCTAGAATGTTGCTGAATGTCTTGGATAAAGGGGAAGGGAAGAAAGAGTTAAAGTACCAAGACTGTTGGAGTTACCATTGCCAGACATGCATGTTTCCTTCCTCATTCAACTCTGGCAAGCAGATGGAACCAAGAATAGAAGAAAGTGCCATTTCTTGAAAATGATTGACTCATTTTCCATTTTGTGGCAGATGGTCTTGCTCATTCAGGCTTCCTATACAGAGAAAAGTGATTCCTTTGAAATGAGAAGGAGGATTTGTCATTAGAAAGGAAGTTCATTTTGAGGGGAAAGAGTATTCCTACAGAGGGAAAGTGGACTTTTAACGAAACAAAAGATTTCAAATCATTCCTAATGAAAACACCAGAGCTTCATAGAAACTTTGAAATGTAATTACCAGAATCACAAGAAATATAATATGGCAAATATGCATGAATAATAATAAGGAACCAAACAAGGATAAGCTGTTTGCATTCTAATATGGGGAGATTATATATGTGTGTATGTATGTATGTATGTATGTATGTACATGGCAGTTAGACAATGCAATGGATACAGTACCAGGCCTGGAGTCAGGAAGACCTCAATTCAAATCTGACCTCAAATATTACCTATGTGACCACAGGCAAGTCATTTAATTTCTTTCTGTCTCAGTTTCCCCATCTGTAAAACAGGGATAATAATAGCATCTACCTCCCAGAGTTGTCATGAGGACCAAAAGAGAGAATAATTGTAAAGCTCTTAGAACAGTGTCTAGCACATAGTAGTAGCTGCTACATAAATATTAGTTATTATTTTCATCATTCTTACTAGCTCCTTCTGAACCCTATTGTCATTAGGAGTCATAGAACAAGTCCAATTAGACAGAAAGCCTGGGAGTGTTTCTGTTATCTTTTAATGATCTTAAAAGAAGAAAGGGAAGGGAAGAGGAATACACAGAGAGAATAGAGAGAATGGTTGGTGGAAATTATCTCAAGTAATTGGAGCACACAAGTAAAAGTCTATACAAACAAGGAGGAAGGAATGAGGGAGGGGATAACATTTGAAGTTTGCTCTCATCTGAATTCATTTTAAAAGAAGGAAGAATACACACATACAGTTGGCAACAGAAATACATTTCACTCAACAGGGAAAGAGGAGAGAAAATGAAAAGGGGAAAGGGAAGACTAAAAGGAAGAGTAAATTAAAGGAAGTGTTTGTCCTAAGCAAAACAACCCCTGAGGAGATTAAAAGGGTAGCAACATAAATAAATTAGAGGAGCAAGGAAGAAATTATCTTTCATTTCTACATATAGGGGGAGAATTCATGACCAAAAAAAGGGACAGAGATAATCAGAGAAGGTAAAATGGGCAATTCTGATTATATCAAATTAAGATGTATTTGCACAAACAAAACCAATGCAGCTAAAATTAGAAGATAATCATGGAGATAGGGGAAATTTTTGCTGCAATTTTCTCTGATAGAGGTCTCACTTCTAAGATACATAAGGAGCTGATTCAAATCTATTAGAATAAGAGCTATTTGCCAATCAATAGTCGAAGACTATGAGCAAGTAGCTTTCAGAGGAAGAAATCCAAGCTATGACTAGCCACACACAAATGCTCTAGATCACTAATAATTAGAGATACACAAATTAAAACAACTCTGAGCTTCCACCTCACAACCACCAGATTGGCAAAGCTGACAAAAATAGAAAATGACAAATGTTGAGGGGCTATTGGAAAATCAGATGCATTGTTGGTGGAATTGTAAACTGGTCTAGCCACTTTGGAAAGCCATTTGGAACTATGCCCCCAAAATTATTAAAATGGATATATCTGTTGACCTAGTGATACCACTATTGGTTCTACTGTACTCCAAAGAGATAAAAAGAAAGAGAAAGAGAACTTATATGTGCAAAAATAATTGTAACAGCTTTTTGTAGTAGTAAAGAAATGGAAACCAAAGGGGATATTCATCTCATTCCTGTTAGGGGAATACATGAACAAGTTATGATACAGGAAGGTGTTGGAATACTGTTGTGCTGTAAGAAATTATGAAGGAGATGGTTTCAGAGAAAACTGGGAAGACCTGTGGGAATGATTCAGAGTGAAATGAGTAGAATCGGGAGAACACTTTCTATGATAACAATATTGTAAAGACAAACAACTTTGAAAGGCTTAGGAGCTCTGACCAAGGCAATGACCCATTACAGAAGACTCATAATAAAACATGATATTTACCTCCTAAAAAGGGGTGATAGACTCTGAGTGCAGGTTGAGACTTTTTTTATACATGGCCAATGTGGGAATTTGTTTTGCTTGAGTCAGCTTGGGTATAAATAGTTGTAACAATTGTGGGAGGAGGGAGGGAGAGGGAAAGTGGGAAGGAGAAAAGGCAAAAGTTTGCTGATTGAAAAAAAATTGATTTTAAAAAGAATGACTACTGAAGCCTGGGTGCAGTTGGGATCTCACTTGTTCAAGGGACAAAATTACATACTTTGACATATTGACATATGTAAGTTAATGTAATATAATACTTTATTGCCTTGTTGAATCTGTGTGTTCATTTATGTGGATACTCATACCAGCAGTGCAGCTCACAACACTTTCAAGCCTTCTTATTTTGTGTTATTATAGTCAATAACTTGTCCTTGTCATTCTATAAACCTCTACCCCATGAAATGATGACTATTCTTTAGTCCCTTTAGTATTTCTGAAGTGTGTCCCCCAATTTTTAACAGAACTGGGAGGTAAGGAATTGGGTCTATCATGTAAAGTGTTGTATATAACGCCAGATTTTTTTTCAATGTTTTGGCCAGCTTTCTCTTCCTCCTATTTTAATTTATTTTAAAATTATTTGTTATAAAGGATAGTTCTTTGGGAAATGATAAGGGAGAGGATTCAGGGGGAAGTCTGTAAATGTAAATTTACAAAACAGAATGAAATGTAAAGACAAATGTAAATGCAATGTAAAGACAAAAGATAGCAGCAAAAGTCTGTTAAACATATTTCTGGTGTGCCAATATAGGCGTTAAACTGATCATCTGGTGTCTCAAATGCTCTTACTCCTCACCTCTGGCTCTTAGGAAGCCCTGATCCCTTTAAGACTCAGCTCCTTCTTCAGGAGATCTTTCCTATGTCTCCCAACTGCTGGTGCCTTCTCTTCAAGTGTACCTCCCATCTACTCTATACATATCATATATTTACCTATTTATGTACATGCAGGCTCTCCCATTAGAGCATAAGCTCCTTAAAGGAAGGGGCTGGCTTCACTGTTTTCTTTTTACCCTCAAAAATTATCCCCTCAGTGCCTGGCACAAAATTAGCATTTAATAAATGTTTGTTGATTGTCTCTTCTCCATACACGACCAGCTCACCTCCTTTTCTGATCTGTATTGGATCCTAGATCTAGGGCTAGAGAGGTCCTCAGAAGCAATCTAGTCTAACTCTCTCATTTTACATGTGAGGAAACTGAGACCCAAGAAGATTAGGTGACTTGATCAGCATCACACAGATAACCATCAAGGGCAGGATTTGAATACACATCCTCTGACTACACAGTGAAAATTCTTTCTTCTGTGCCATACTACCTCAACTATCATTGTGTGTGTGTGTGTGTGTGTGTGTGTGTGTGTGTGTTTCATGACATTTCTCATTGCAAATCATCATTGGAGATATGTTATAGGCTATTTACATTTCCCATAAATCTGTCCATTGCCCTTTTTGGTTATTTGTAATTTTGACTCCTCTGAAGACCATAGTAATTCCATGATTTGCAGCCTTTTGGCATCACCAAGAGAATATTAACAAGAAAGAAATGAGCTTTTGAAGTAGCAAACATTTTAGGATCGCTAACACAATACAACACAGTAACAAGATGTGTTTCTAGATAGACCCTTAGATATCACAGAGTCTGTCCATAACTTTATTTTATAGACAAGCCTAGAGTGTTTAAGTGATTTGGCCAAGGTAGTACAGTCTTTAATGGACAGTGGCTGGATTTGAACCCAATTCTCTTGACTCCAGACTTAGTACTTTTCCTACTTCACCAGTGATCCAACTCATTGATCATATGTCATGTCTGTCCAAGATGTAGCAAGCTAATTATATTATGATTGGGAGTAATTATTTAATGGCATGTTTTATTCTAAGCTACATCTGTTTTTCATTCACTTTGATTTACAGTTTGGATGGTTAAACCAACATCTTTTTTGCGTTACTATGTATTTTACTGTGGCTTTGTAGCATTGGGGTGCTTAATACAATTAGTACCATATCATCTGTAAGCACTTGGAAGACCACAGTGTCTATAGATTATTCCTCTTTTTGCTTGGACTATGTACACAACACCTACCATTACCCTGGCAAACACCTCAGAGATGATTGGGTTTAAAGGTGGAAGGGACCTTAGAAATCTAATCCAACCTCTTCATTTTAGTAATGAGGAAATTGAGCCTTAGAGAGATTGTGACTTGCCTTCCCACAAAAATCTTCCCCTCTTCCTAACTTCCCCATTTCTGTTAAGAATACGACAGTCTTCCAGTCAGAAAGATTCACAACCTGAATCATCCTCATATCTTCCTTCTTCCTCACTCCTCAAATTCAATTCACAGGCAAGTCTTATCAATTCTATCTGGACAATATATTTCTTATCCATTCCCTTCCCTCCACTCACAAGGCCACTATCCTACCTAGTTCAGAACTTCTCACCTTGATTATTTCAGCAGCCTCCTAATTGGTCTCCCTGCCTCCAATCTTCCCATTCTCCAATCCACCATCTACATAGCTGTCAAATGAATATTCCTAAAACAAGTTACTTCCTTACCCAGAGAGTTATAGTGGTTCCCTATTGTCTTTAGGCTGCAGTGCAAATTCCTCTGTTTGGCCTTCAAAACCCTTCACAAATTGCCTATGACCTACCTTTCCAAGTTTATTGCCTATTCCTTTCTATGATATACTCTATATTCTAGCCATACCATCCCTCTTACTGTTTCCCATACATGATATTCCATTTTCCACCTCCAGGCTTTTGCAGAGGCAGTCCCCCATGCCTGGAATGCACTCTCTCTTTACCTTCATCTTATGGAATCTCTAGATTCAAAGCTCAGCCCAGGTGCCACCTCCTACAGGAAGCCTAGTCTTTTCATCCCAGTTGGTAGAGTATTTTCCCTACCCCAACCTCGTTTCTTTTAAAAAATTAAAAATTTTTAAAATTTTTTCCTCGATTATATATTAAAACCATTTTAAATGTTTTTTTTAAGTTTTGAGTCTCAAATTCTATTTCTCCTTCTCTCCCTCCTTCCCCTCTTCCCTCCTTAAGATGTAAGTGATCCTATATAGTTTATACATGTTTATATATGTATAGATTTACATTATATATACATATATTTACCTGTTTACATGTTGTTTCACTGAACAATTCTGAGGGCAAAGACTCTTTTTTTTTGTCTTTTTATCCCCTGTGTCTAGTGCAGTGTCTGGCATGTGGTAGTAGAGACTTAATAAATGCTTATTGAATTAAACTGAAATAATTTGCTCTAGCTTACAGCAGTAATGAGGAACAGAACCAGGATCCAAAGCCAAATACTCTGATTGTAAATCCAGGGCCATTTCCGCTTAACCTCACTTGACATTTTAATACTTGTTGAACTGTTGAACAAAATTAGCTCCACACTTCTGCTTGTCGCTGAGTCTTAAATAATCTTAACATGTTCTAGGTATGTCAATGGATCTGTGATCTCACTAATATGGGGATTCTCTCCATTATAAAGATCTCAACCCTTCTTCACCTTCCTAAGCAAGGAAATTCTTGTCTACATCCTTTCATAAATCTACCCAGTGTGCTGGAGACCTTACTTAAAGCCTTTTTACACTTGATGGATAGTAGTGTAGTGCTGAAATGTCCATATTGTCCCTTGAATTCATTTCTTGCCTCGCTCATTTTCTCTTTCAATTACACACATTCTGAATATTAACCTTTGGGTTGCTTGTGAGTAGGTCATCATTCAGTTCCATTGAATCCAACGAATTCTGAAACCTTGTTGTGTTCAAGGCACTGTGCTTGGCAATGACAACTGTCATTCCGCTCTAAGCCTTGTACTTGGTAAGTGAGTGTTGGAACCTGGGTGGCCTGAGGGAAAACAGATACCTGTCTCTGATTTTCCCAGTCCCTAATAGAGGGGTGAAATCAGGAGTATGTGCTCTCTGAAAAAAAAATTGAGTTTAATCTGCATTGTTTATATTTTTTCCATAACTTTTCTGGGTCTGGACAATCAACAAAACAATAAATCATGTCCTGATTTTCATAGTTTGCAGATTTCTGAGGTGAGATGCTCACATTGAAATGAGTTAGTATAAGTTGGCTAAAGGACACCCATGGTCAAAGCCCAGAGTGTTTCGGTCACACACCTCCTGCATCAGATGGACAGTAGCCACTCTTTCCATGTACATGACTCTAGGTGTCTTCTAAATTTAGCCATACCAGAGGCAAAGCCTAACTAGCCCCAGAATGGTAGCCCCAGTCTGAGCCCATAGTGGTTTAAAAAAAAACCACACAATTTCCCAAATGCAGTTCAACTCATTCTTTTCCTCCTATTGAATTCTGGGCCCAACTTACTGTCTGCCTGCAGATCCTGTGCAAATACATGCACTGATGTGCTAATTAGACTAGTCTCATAATGGCATCTCACAAGCTGTACAATAGCCATCATTCATCCGTTTACTTTCTCCTATGTTGATAGACAAAGCTGTTTTGAGTAATAATCAGTTTCATTGAGGACATTCAGATTAGTTAAAAAAAAATAGAGAGTATAAAACATCCTGGTGGTGTTTATTATTTATAGATGACAGAGAAGCGTTTGACTCACAAAGAGACCACCTTAAAAGCTCTCCTTTAATGAAGACTCTCTTGTGCATATGTAGAACCTAAGGCACCCCATCCACTCACACTATTGTTCCCTCAGTCAAAGTTACCTCGAGGTCAAGACATTTTGTGAATATACATCCCTTACAACCATAGCTCCACAAACCCCCACCAATATGTTTACCTTTATTAATTAGCCAAAAGATAGTTTAAAGCAAATACATTTAGTGAAATAATATAATTAAGAAAAGTAGTAATAAAACATAAACCGGGGTACACTCTCCCACAAATAAACACACTGTCAGTGGGAAGAGTGAAATTACACAGGGAACATCTGTGGAGAGACACACACATATAACTAGGGTACTGGCTCAGAGGGGAAATTCACACCTCCAGTGCTTCAGAGCTACCAATAATAATGCCAGCACTTGGCAATATAATCTACCAATTTCTGTTCCCCACTAGTGGTGTGGGGTCTCTCCTAGGGGTATGAGAATGGCATGTTGTCTCTACTTGTGTTGGTCATGTGTGGCTGCTCCTTGACATTGCTCAGTTGGTCCTGTGGTCACTTTGTAGCTCTTCGGTGTTCTTAGCTTTCAGCTTTAGCTGAAAGTCAAATTAAATCTTCCCATAAGAGAAGGAATGTGCTCCTACACTGTTCTTTTAGCTTAAAGGTTCATGTTTTTCTACTACAACTTATATGAAAAAGGCTGCACACTCATACACCTACTAGAAGGGATCTGTCTGTTTCTCTGAGCCTTGGTTGTGGTGGTTGTTTCATCTCTGCAAGGAAATTCCTTATCCTAAACCCAAACCACTTAGGAACAAAGATCAAGGGACCCAGCAATCTAATACCTTTAGGCTGAAGTTTATTTTTGAAGCTCAACTCCCTGTTCCTCAAGAACAACACAACATTTCTGCCAGGACTCTTGTTTGACCTGTAGTCAGGAAGGTGATATAACTGCCTGCTTCACTTCCATTTGCTAAATTACTCTCAATCAGCTTCTGTTCTAAGCAAGGGTTAACCCTTTTTTGTACCATGATCACCATTGGTCATCTAGAAAAGCCTACAGAATAAGATTCTCTCAGAATAATAATTTTTTAACTTGCAAAATAAAACACACAGGATTGAAAAAAGAAGTAATTATATTGAAATGTGTTTATCAAAAAACACTTTTAAGTTTGCAGACCCCAGACTGAACCCTTGTTCAAAGGTTACCCTTTCAGCAAATTGCCAAAAGCTATCTAGATTTGGGGGCAGTTACTCAATCCCTCAAATCTTTTTTGGTTG
>CM053624.1:253373210-253398428 GCA_028646595.1 Phalanger gymnotis | reverse complement strand
GTGGAAGTTGAACCGCAAACTCCCATCCCTTCCCGCTGCTTTCCCCACTAACCTTTTGCTGTTTGTGGGTTGTGAGGTCTGGTACATGCCACACTCAGTAATTCTGCGACCTGGGGCCCCCTCCACTCCACTCCAGGTCTCGTCGGTCCGGGGTCTGCTGCCCCGCGCCGTGCCGCCTCGCGCACTGGGCTCTGCTTGGCTCAGCTCCGCTCCCCTCCCCTCAGCTGGGGGCTGGGAGTTCTGTTCGGGACAGACCTTACCCCGAGACCATCCAGGCAGACCTGGGCTGGAGTCCTGCTTCCCTCTGCCCCTTTGTGGGTTCTGTAGTTCTAGAATTGTTTCAGAGCCATTTTTTCATAGGTTTTTGGAGGGACTTGGTGGGGAGCTCACGCCAGTTACTGCTTTCCAGTCGCCATCTTGGCTCTGCGCCCCCTAGAATGTCCTCTTCTAAAAGTCTTTCTGCTCTCATTCCTATGCCCACTATCTAAAGTGTTGACTTAAATTCTTCATTTTTCAGAAGGGCATGGCTCATTTCCATCATATCTAATATCTGAGAACCCCTCCCCTATTCTGTGAATATCTACTTCACCCAAACTCATCAACATGCTCCAACCTCTATTCTCCAGCCTCCTTCCTAGGCAGGAATCTTCCTCTAAGTAACAGGATTTAGAGCCATAAATGACCACCTAGTGCAGCTCTTACATTTTGCAGAAGAGAAAACAGGCTCGGAGAAGTTAAGTGCCTTGTCCAAAGCTACAAGGTAATGATGATAATTAGGACTAATATTTAAATAACTAATATGTGCCAGGTGCTATGCTAAGAGCTTTACAATTACTATCTCATTTGATCCTCAGATCAACCATGCAAGGTAGGTGCTATTATGATCCCCATTTTACAGATGAAGAAACTGAGGCAGGCAAGTGTTAAGTGACTTACCCAGAGTCACCTAGTTAGAAAGTGTCTGATGCTGGATTTGAACTCAAGTCTTCTTGACTCCGGGATCATCCCCTTATGCACTGTGTCATGTAGCTGCCCTATTCCAAGGATCTTTTTTTTTTCTTTCTACGCTCTCTTTCTTGGCAATCTCATTAGTTCTAATGGATTTGATTATGACCTCTATGCAGACCTCAGATGCCCCAGATCTATATATTCAGCTCTCATCTCTCTTCCAAGCTCCTATCCTGTTTCTTTGGCTCATTTTTTGACATCTCAACTTGAATATCCTTGAAACTTCTCAAACTCAACATGTTCAAAACTATCTTTCTCTCCAAACCTCCCCCTCATTCTCGCTTCCCAGTTTTGGTCAAGAGTACTACCTTTCTTCCAGGTTTGCCATCCAGTAGTCAGTCTTGACTCTCTTCTCACTTACTCCTCACATTCAATCCTTTGCCAAGTGTTGATCATCCTACCTCCAAAACGTCCCCTGAATCCGTCTCTTCTACATCACTCACTTGACCGCTATGCCTTCTCTCTACTTGTTCCACAACCACTCTAATTTACACCTTCATCACTCCTGACTGATCTTCCAGTATCCAACCTCTCTCCTCTCCAATCTGTCCTCCACACAACTGCCAAAATGATATTCCTAAAACACAAATCCAACCACGTCATCCCCATGCTTAAGATGTTTCAGGGGTTTCCTATTGCCTCTAGAATAAACTAGAAACTCCCCTGTTTGTATCAAATAAGATAACAAGAGCTTTATAAACCTTAAGGCACCATAGAAAGGTTGCTATTATTAACCATTTGCTCTGTTTTGCATTTAAAGTCTTATACAATTTGGATAACTTTCCTTCTAGGTTGATCACACATTACTTCCTTCGGCTTATACTCTCTACTTTTCAACCAAATTGACCTATTTCCTAGTCTCTATACACAACATTCCATGTCATATCTGCCTGACTGTATAGTTCTTCTTGTGTGCTACTCCTTTCTACCTTGACTCTTAAAACTCCAAGCTCCTTTCAAGTCTCAGCATTCAAGTATTACCCTCTTGCAAGAGGCCTTTGTTGACTGATTACTCTAATTGTCTATATGTGGTGACAGTCCCCCCTCCCATAATAATAATTTGTTGTTGTCGAGTTGTTTTTACTCATGTTCAACTCTTCATGACCTCATTTAGGGTTTTCTTGGCAAAGACATTGGCATGGTACTTGTCTAGGGTCATACAGCTAGTAAGTCTCTGAGGCCAGATTTGAACGTAGGAAGATGGGTCTTCCTGAATCCAGGCCCAGCTCCCTATACTACTAGCTGCCCAATAATAATAATAGCTAACATTTATGTAGTTCTGGTTATGTGCCAAGCACATAACTAAGTACTTTGCTTAGCAATCATTATCTCATTTGATTCTTACAACAACCCTGGATGTTTGTTGAATTGAATCTGGTTCATTGTCCTGTACCTTGAATTTGTGTGTGTGTGTGTGTGTGTGTGTGTGTGTGTGTGTGTGTGGTGAGAGAAAGGAATAGTGACCTTTTGACTAGCCTCTTAGCCCTACCCACTCCTTTAATTTATACAGCGTGGGACAGTGGCAAGAATGTTCAATTTAGAGTTAGAGGACCTGGGTTCAAATCCTCATGCTGCTACTTATAAGCCATGTAATCTTCAGCTAGTCACTTTAATTCCCTAGGCCTCAGTTTCCTCATCTGTAAAATAGAAGTAAAAATACTTGTGCTAATTATTTCACAGGGTTGTTGTGAAGAAAGTGCTTTGCACTAATAAACATGAGTTATTATTATTTATTATTATTAAAATGAGTAAGTTGAAGTAAATGTTTTCCGAGGTTCCCCCTGGATCTAAGTCCTATGATCCTAATTTTTCTCAAAAATTTCTCAAAAATTTCCCAGTCCTCCCACAAAGGTTCTTCCTTTCAGTCATCCAGCCCACCTAACTACCCCCACATGGCTTAGCTTAAACTAACTCTCTCTGCCACCCTCTACCCCAGTCCTCCTGTAGCCTGCCTCTGGAAAGGAATGTTTCCCCTTATGAAGGGTCAGTTGCTTTTACTTTCTCCCTCTGGTTAATTATTTAGGTGTCAAATTTGAAATTACACCTTTTTCCTGGGGCCCCAGGGAAGAGAGGGGCAGGTTTGGAGGTGGTTGAAGCTGTTGTCTGAGATAGCTAGCTCATTAAAAGGAACCATGAGTGCAGAGGAAGGAAGAATGTTAGCAAATTAAACAAGTTCCCCTTTTCCTTTATACTTTTTCTATATGTCTGATGAATGAACAACATGGCAGAATTGGGGATGGAGAGGTATAGGAAAGGGGCACCTCTAGCTGAATTATCAATCATACACTCTGCTTTTGCTTTTCTCTGTACTACCCACCTTCAGAAAGCCAGGAAGATCCAGGAAGAATATCCATAGATCTGGAAGTCTGGGGTCAGGTTAACAGAGTCTGAAGAGATGAAAGGATCCATTGCATGGTTTGAAGGAAGATGGGAAAGCCATTACTCACACTGGGCTGTTCTCCTGCCCAATTCCAATGCTATCATACCATTCACTCCCTTGGGCCTTAAAGACTTTTCTGTTTTTCTGAGTCTCCTGTATAGAAGCAAAGAGCCCTGGGAAGGATGGCACATTAACCTCTACTCAGCTAATGCCTTTGCCCAAATGAGCCAGCTGAGAAAACAGCCCAATGGGAATGGGATATAGGAGAGATATGAGGAGAGTGACAGGAGTGCAGGATCTGGGAGAGGAGATTACCCTTCGCTATTGTCCTCTCCTTGAACCCTCCAGTTGTCACTATGATCTTTTGCCTCAAATATATGTTATGTCATATTCCTTCTTCCAAGTAAGGCCCTTGAGGGCAGATTTTGTTTTTGCTTTGCATGCTCAGCTCTTGGGACAATGCCTTAAATAGATGTTTTAAAAAATGCTTTTGAAGGGGTGGTGCAAAGGGTTGCCAAAGATAGACTTCTCAGATGATCATTTTTCTTAGAGGTGGCCCTAAGGGATAGTAAGTTGGGAGGAGATAAAGAGGAAGATGATGACAGAATAGGTTGGGTTCCAGGGATTAAAACATATAATGACCACTTTCCCTCATTTGAAATGCCTGGGCAGTTGTCAGATCACTTCTCTCTCCTTCCCTCCCATTCTACTTCATCCCAACTCCTCTGACGCTCTTCAAAGAAAACAGCCTGAACTCCCTCTAGTTGTTCTTCATGTCTGTCTGACTGCTTGGCCTTTCCTAAGAGATGTTAATCTCTGCCCTTGGGGTTGACACAGGTATATTCCCTGAATTGAAGCCCTGGTGTCTAGTGCTTAATAGGTGTACCAATGGATCAAAACTCTGCCAATGCAGGGAGTAACGTACTTCAAATGAGCTCACAAATATTCTTCTCTGGAATCCCTCCAGAGCCATAGAGATGTGGGGAGAGTGGCCTCATGCTATAAATGGGGAGGCTGAGGCCCAGAGAATGGAGAAAAAATTGCATAATCTTAGTTGTTCAAAATCTCAGCAAATTTGCACTTGAGATACTCCATTCATTTTGGCTGTGCAGTAGATAGAGAGCTAGGCCTGGAGTCAAGAAGGTCTATGTTCAAATCTGGTCTTATTCACTTACTAGGTGTGTGACCCTGAGCAAGTCATTTAATCTCTGTCTGCCTTAATTTGCTCAGCTGTAAAATGGGGATAGTAACAATGTCTACTTCCCAGAGTTGTTGCAAAGACGTAGACAAGATTTGTAAAGGACTTAGCACAATGCCTGACACACAGTAGGTGCTTAATAAATATTTGTTTCCTTCCTTCCTGTGTGTTTTAGTTTCCTCATGTACAAAATGAGGAGATTGGACTACAATACTTTCCAATTTCGAGTCTATGATCCTATAAAATTCATAGAGACATAGAGTTGGGGCCACTAGGTGGCGCCATGGATAGACCACTCTTCCTGGAGTCAGGAGGACTTGAGTTCACATCTGTCTTCAGACACTTAGTAAACTGTGTGACCCTGGGCAAGTCACTTAACCCCGAATGCCACCAAGAAAAAACATAAAGCCAAACATCTTAGAGAGAATTAAAATGACTGACAAGATTGGGTAGCTTCCTTGCAAAAAAAGTCCAGATGGTGAAATGGAAAAAGCAGAGGGCCAGGTGAAGCTAGGAAACCTAGATTTTTTTAGTCATAGGTTGGCCACTAGCTTTATGGGTGACCTTAAGTTCCTGCCCCTATTTGGACCTTTGTTTCATGAGATCATAGGGTCACAGATCTAAAGTGGGAAGGAACCTTGTAGACCATGTCATCCACCCTGTCATTGCACAGATAAGAAGACCGAGGTTCAGAGAGTTTAAGTGATCTGCCCAAAATCACACAGTAAGTATCAGAGGCAGGATTTAAACCCAGCCGCTCTGATTCCAATAACTTAGCACCATGTTTCTCATATATTATAAACAACAATACTGAACTAGGTGGTCTCCAGATCCCTTCTGGCTCTAATACTCTGTGGTAGAAGATGGCTGGGCCACTTTAACAGAGAAAGATGGAATCTGAGAGGGTCAAAGTACAACTCACCCTGCCCAATACCAAAAGACAGGAACCAGCAAGAGTGGGCATCTATTCCTTGAATAAGAGAGGAAAGGATGAATCAGGCCAGTACCCAGTTTTACCCAAGGTCAGGCAGAAGAAAACTGAGTTGCTGATCTCCCTGGATGAACCTTGTGTGTCTCCTCTGAGAGGAGTCTCTGGGGAAGGGAAGGGGGACCTACACAAACTGAGGTAACAAACTGTGGCTTGTTGAGCAGTAGTGTGAGACCACACCAGCTGCAGAAGCAGCACTCTGCAAAAAAACAGATGCCTGTTTACCCAGCCTTATGTTGCCATGGAGGGTTTTTTCTTTTTCTTTTTTCCAAACGGCTAGTTAGTGCTTTCAAATCCTAGATCTTGCTCGGGCCTCCACCAGCTTTTTGAGCAAGACAGGGATATATTAGCCAGAATATTCTTAGAAATTCCACTTCAGTCACTTTATCCACCACTGGGCTAGTCTACTGAAGATTGTGTGAAAACCTAAGACACATGCTACCTCATCACAAGGGGAGCCGATCATCTATAAATCCTAAAATGAGAGAGAGGGGGGCAGAAATACAGAGAGAGAGAGAGAGAGAGAGACAGAGAGAGAGAGAGAGAGAGAGAGAGACACACACACACACACACAGAGAGAGAGAGAGAGAGAGAGAGAGAGAGAGAGAGAGAGAGAGAGAGAAAGGGAGCAAACCTTATCTAAGCTCCGCGGTTTTGATGGACCATTTGCTGGTAAGGCATTAAAATGGAGTGATTCAATTTCCCCTGCTTCCTAGCCTTTCCTTCCTTTGTTTGTTTGTTTGTTTTTTTGCAAGGCAATCAGGGTTAAATGACTTGCCCAGAGTCACACAGCTAGTCACGGTTAAGTGTCTGAGGGTGTATTTAAACTAAGGTCCTCCAGACTCCAGGGCTGGTGTTCTTTCCACTGTAGTACCTAGCTGACCCTCTTCCCTTTGTTTTTAAAAACCAAGTCTGTTGAGCTCAGATCAATTAATCAGTAGACACTTATTAGGTCCCCATCATGAACCAGGCACTTTTAAATTGTCAATATAACATTGAGACAGTCTCTGCCTTCAGGAAACTTACACTCTATCAGGGGAGGTAATATGGACACATAGATATATTAAAATTAAATACAAGGGCTTTTCTGGGAGTTATGGGGGAGACATTAGCAGCTGAGAAGGTCAAGAAAAGCCTACCATTGAAAGCAGCACTTGAGCTGAGCTTCGAAGGAAATTCAAGATTGGGTGAGGTGGGGATGGGAGTCAACCTGTGTGAAGGCAGAGAGATGGAATGTTGTGGGTGAAAAACAGTGAGAAGACCAAGCTTGATCCTAAGGTATGTGAAGGTGCAAAATCCACCATAAGGCTAGAAATATAAGCAGGTTTCAAAGGGTTTTAAGTGTCCCATGAAGGAATCTGTATCAACTCTATCAAGTGATATGACTAGATTTGCTCTTTAAGAATATTGCCTTGGAATAGCAGAGGCAGCATTGCTCCCCAATCTCCAGTCACTGATTTTGAGCATGGGAGAGACATTGTACCACTCAGCCCCACCAGAACGGCCCCTAGGCTGTCCAAGACTCTCTTGATGACACCAGAGTGTGCCATACACACATAGAGGGGGTGGGAAAGAGAATAAACCCAGAACTCCAAAGATGGGAGACAAGATTAGCAAGAAGAAGGAGTACAATATAAATGATGAGAAAGCTAAGGATGAAGCCAAGAAGGCTAAAGAAGCTGGTATAGAAGAAGAAGAAACTCCTAAGGAGAATGATGACAACCAGTGGCAGAGACCACAGATGTGAAGAAGAAAACAAAGTGGGGACCAATAAAGATTTACAGATCATTACTAATAAGGCTGGAGACAAAGAATCAGAGAAAGATGCAGTGGTAGGCAAAGAGGCTCTGAAATCAGAGCCAGAGAAATCCTGATGCAAAGGCAGAACAGCAGAAGGATTTGGAGTGGGAGCAGCCTCTTTGTCTCTGCTACATCAACCAGTAGTGATGTTTCTGACTGCAGCATCTGGCACTGAGGCAAAAGTCTCCCAGTCTTCAGAAGCCACAGTAAAGTAGATGACAAGAGCAAAAAGGAAGGGGAACAAAAACACTGAGGTTTGCCTAAGAAACTAAAAGTGAACTGACTCCAGTTCAGACTAAAAACCTAGCAGCAGAAAAGTTACTGTTTCTTCCAAGGAGACCCCAGAAGCAATGGTAGCTCCCAGTGCTACACCTAAGGCCCAGGAACCTGTAGTACCAGAAGAAGGGGTTAAAACTTGAGGCTCCTACTGCTAATTCAGTTCAAACCTTAGCAGTGAATGAATATCATGAACATCCTACCGAAATTAAAATAATAATAATAACCACTTAATAACTCTCTCTCTCTCTCTACCTTTCCCCTCCCAGCTATACTAATTCACTTCAAATCTGAAATAATGATATGTATTGCTCCCCCACTTCCCCCCAAAAAGGATATCTCATCAAGGAAGGGAAGGAGGTTGTAGAGGAGAGAATCCAAATAGTATTTTTGTGGGGAAATATCTAATATCCTTTAATTAACTTTCCAAATAAGTCCTGGATTTTAAAGACAGATTCTGAAATTTAAAGACAGATTTTGTGCCTGAACTGCTATTAGATTCACTCCACTGATAAATCAAAATCACTTTTCTTCTGTAATAGTGAGAGTGCCATGTTTGTTTCTGCCCACAGAACCTGTGCCAAGGCAATCAGATCTTTATGAAAACAGTATTTTCTGTGTTGTTTCTAAATTTACAGCTTTTCTTATCTTGATATATTTTTAAAGCCAAGGATCAATGCCAACTTCCAGACAATACCCACTTAGCTGTCCCCATTTTTTCTCAATACCAATTCTCTATTCTTCCTCTACAGATATTTTTGGGAATAACAAACATTGTCATTCCACTGAGCCTATGTAGGTTTCTCATTACCACTTAATGTATGTTTGTGGTTGGGTGCACCTGTAGTTCTATTTATTGGTCAGTGGAGATGAAAAAAAAGTCTACATTCATTGCAGTTCAGTTTCTCTTCCCTTCTGTGTCATAGACACCAACACACCATTCATTGGAAAATGAAAAAAAAATACACACAAAAAGAAAAAAGTATTATGGATGCATTGAAATTATATATAATTGTATAAATGGTGCAACAGGAATAGCAATAAATAAAAAAAGATACTACTTTGACAGCTTGTAGAGAAAGTGGATTAGAGATGGGGAAGATAAGGCAAGGTCACCATTAGGAGGCAAAGATGATTGACAACTGGATGTGAAAGGCAAACTGTGGTATAGGAGGTTGGAAGGCTGATGGTCACATGATTTTAAAAAGTTGTAGATCAGAGATGTAGCTAGGTTATGAGAGAAAAACAAATGAGGGAAAGATCACAAATCATAGCCTCTCGACCCTCTCATAGGTAAGAAAATAACTTCTCTTTGTATTTTCCAACTTTGATCCCTTACAGTTCCTTAGCCATTACCTCATCCCTGGACTGTTAGTACTACACACATTAACAACCCCTACACAATTGCAACAAAAGTTCAATAGAATTTGATTCAACAAACACAAAGCACCTACTGTGCTCAAGGCATATTGCTAGGTACTTCGGACATAAAAAGAAAGATGAAAGACCTTCCCTCAAGGAGCTTGTATTCTACTAGGCTAGGGGACACAGCATGTACACAGTGCAATAAGTAATAGAGTGCTGGATTTGAGGTTAGAAAGATGTGGGTTCTTATGATGCCTCAGTCACTTACCTAGTTGTATGACCCTCAGCAACTCATTCAACCTTTGTGGGCCTCAGTGTCTTCATCTGCAAAAATGATGGGGTTGGACTCAACGATCTCTAAGGTCTCTTCTAGCTCTAAATCTCTTGTGTGATGAAGTAAACAGAGAGGACAGAAAGTAATTTCAAAGAGAGAGAGAGTGCTACTAGCTAGGGAAATCAGAAAAGGTCCCACATAGGAAGTGACTCCTGAGCTCTATCTTGAAGGACACTAGGGATTCGAAGAGCCAGAGATGAAGAGGGAATAAATGCTACAAATGCTAGACCCTCTTCACACAAAGTCATAGAGGCAAAAGACGGTCTTTCATATGAGATGCAGGTAGCAGACCAGTTTGAGCAGAACTAAGAATATTTGAAAAGGAGTAACATAAAATAAGATCGGAAAGACAGATGGGAGCCAGACTGCTGAGGACCTCAAGTTGGGTATTTTATATTTTATCCTAGGAGCAACAGGTAGGCACTGAAAATTTTTTGAGTAGTGATATAGTCAGAGCAGGGTTTTAGGAATACCACTTTGGTAATTGTGTGGAAGATACTGGAAGTAAGGGAGCTCAACCAGGAAATTATGACAATATTAGAGTGAGAACATTTGTTCTAGATTGTCTAAGTGGATGGAAGGGATTGATGTGAGAGATGTGGAAGTTAAGACAAAAAATGATTAGAAATGCTTCTGTAGAGAATACTCAGAACTGCTTCTCCTGATTCCATGTGAGAGCTTTGGGGCCTGCTTCCAGGCATGCATTGGCCCACCTCTTATTGGCGAGTTCCTCTTAGGACTCCGTTTTTGGGAGGGGTCCAGGATGGCCAGCTTGGTTTCTCTTCCAAGACTTTTCTGACTTCAACACCATTCCTTGCCTGGATACCTTCATCTCACCCTCCCTAACTTTTCAGCTCCTTTTCTTTTTTGGTTTTGTTTTCCTCTAACAGAATGTAAGCCTTGAATACAGAGACTATCTTTTTTATTTACTTTGTATCTGCAGAGCTCAGCACAACACTTGGAACATAGTTACCTCTTAATAAATACTTGTTGCCTTGTTGTCTTGCCCTGGGGTTGGGGTTCAAAGTCAAAGAATAATAAAAAAGAGAGCCTAATCCTTTTCATTAGAAGCAAACTCTGTAGGACTGAACCGGGTCTATGCTACTTGTCTAGGTATAGGATAGGAAGTCGGTGGGATATCCCAGTTCCCTGGGCCCAGTCGTGGTTTCCTCATGGTAAACAAGAAAGGAAACCAAAAATAGAAATATAAAATGAAAGTGAAATTTCCAAGCCTGGAACCACAGAAAACAATTATCTCAAATTCTGATCCTGAGTTATCAGCTTCCCACAGGTTTGTGTCCCAACTTTACCTTAGATTTAGCATATCCTCAACCAAACTCATCTCCTCCACAAAACAAATAAAAAAATAGTTTTCCTTTTACAACTTCCCTAATTCCATCTTTTAGTCTCCTAGATTTGAAACCTTGGAGCCAGTCTCTCTTCACATCCAATCTGTTGCTTAATCCTGTTCTTCCTTATTCCAAAGTGTCTAAGATTCACCCCTTCCTTTACATTTACACAGCTGTCACCTGGTTCATGCCCTAATCACTTAATGCAAGGTTTGCTGCATCTGCCTCCTTCCAATCTACACAGGAATTTTCCTAAAACTGGCCCTTCATCAGCTCACTCATATTCCAAGTTCTCAATCCCAAGTGGTTCCATGCTGCCTATCTGGGGAAATCTTAGCTCTTCTATCAGAAATTGAAGGTCTTTTACACCTGGGCTCACTGTACCTCAACTACCTTGTCTCCTATGACTCCACAGTGCTAGTCCTGAATCCAGTCAGGTGGGTCTCCTTAATGTTTGCCTCTTATGTCTTATTTTTGAACAGTCTTTTGTTTCTGCTCTTGTTACCACTCATACTGCTTTCCCGAGTCCGTTCTGCCCATCCCTCAAGGCAAAGTGCAGAGCTCAGCACAACACTTGGAACATAGTTACCTCTTAATAAATACTTGTTGCCTTGTTGTCTTGCCCTGGGGTTGGGGTTCAAAAGTCAAAGAATAATAAAAAAGAGGGCCTAACCCTTTTCATTAGAAGCAAACTCTATAGGACTTCTTTCCCTTCTTTCAACTTTAGCTACATTTATGAGCCTGTAATTTCACCATTTGGTGCTTGATAATTTAATTCTTCTCTGTTTCAGCATTCCAAGGTTTTTGAGGGCAGAGAGCTCATTGAATATTTCTTCAGACAGTTCACAATTCCTAGCACAGTACCGGGCACATAACGGGTGCTCAGAAAACGCTGGGACTGACTAGTTCTTCCTGTCTTTGTTTTGGAAGGTGCTCTGCTCCAGGGACTCGGCTTGTCTCTCCGGGAAGGGCTGTCAGACTAGTGTCTACGGCCAGATTTGAACTTGGGAAGATGAGTTCGTCTGACTCCAGGCTCTGCCATCTATCCATGGTGCCACTTAGCGGCCCAAATTGCAAACATAAGGGGCAATATTTGAATCCAACTTCTTCTCCAGAGCCAATTTAAAATCTCCCTTCATTCGTGGAAAATGAAACCAGAGTGGCATTGTCGAAGTGGGACTGTCTTTGGGAGCCTGGGAAGGCACCACTCACCTTAACCTCTATATCATGTATTTTTCCCTCTCTTTTGCCGTCGCTACCTCCCCCTTCCCCCTTTTTTCCTAGTTAGAATTGTGGTGGGGCGGTGCGCACGGAAAGCAGAGAGGAGGACGAGCGCGGTGATGGACGGAAGTTCAAGTATGGAGAGGCTTACCAAATTGGAACGTTTAAGTCACAGTCCTTTTCCTTCCTGCCCCTCCCCCGTCCCCAGCCTTTTTTCTCCACCTTGTAGCCACTCCACCCTAGACTCCAGAAACCCGAACTCCCTCCAGCAACCTTCGCGGGGCATTGTTTGGGTCACTGCCACAAGCGGCTTGGCCATCACCCAACCCCAGCCCAGCCGCTTCTCCCGGCTCCCCGGGTGTCTAATTTCTCTCCCTCCAATGCACCCTTCTCCGCTCTATTCTGCTTCTAGAACTCCAAAATCCAGAGGTCTCTCAGACCTGGAGATTAACCCAGGGGGGGATGACCATCTTGAGTGCTAGAAATAGCGCCGTCCAGCACCGTCCCTTACTTTGTGACACTCCCAACTCCCAGATTTTCCCACTGGAAGCATTATCCTGGGAGATTCCCTGGAGCCAGTTGTCCTGTTAACAACGCTTTGAAAACGCCTGTCCTAGGCTTATAGCATTTGGGTGGGAACTAAAATATAGCAAGGTTATTTTGGGAAGTCTAGACTCCCACGATTTTATATTCATTGTGGAAGCCTGGAGCATTTTGACAAAGTGCTGCACTTGCAGTCTGGGGGATCTGAGTGCGGATTCGAATACACACTAGACTGTATGACCCTGGACAAGTCAATTAAACTCCGATTCAATTTCCTCGTCTGTAAAATGGAAGAGTAGGGATGGACTCGAGGACTGCTGAACTTCCAGCTATGAAGTTATGATTCTAAACAGACAGGTAGACTGGTGGACAGATACAGACACAGACAGACACACAGACACACAGACACAGACACACACACACACACACAGACACAGACACACAGACACACAGACACACACACACACACACACACACACACACACACACACACACACACTGCTTCTCTGGCTACAACCTGTGATGGGCGTGAGAGCTACAAATTGGAAATCCATCCACATGACTTGGTCAGCTTCGTCCCGCGCCCGCACCTACCACGTAACTGTCGCATGCTCTCTCCAAGTTGCAGCCAGGACTTGCGCTCTGGTTAAGGCGAAGGCTGCCTTTCTTCTGCCCTGTGGCACAGATTTAGGCCAGAGTTAGGCGGAAACTAGCCCCTTTCACTCCTCCTTTCCGCCTCCCTGGCTCAGTGCCCACCCACCTCTCCTACACTCACATCCCTCCCTCAACGCCTGTTCAGCGGGCTGGCCTTTATGTTGCATCTACTCAAACTCCTTTCACTTTCTACTTCAAGATAAACCTTCTTAAAGCTGCTTTCAGGACCGGGTGGGGTGGGGAGTGATGATTCTCGGAACTGAAGAGCACATAGTTCCTTTCCCCGCCCCCCTCCTCCCAAGCAGTCACCCAAGGCCCGCACCCTCATGTGTAGGTGCTCCTTCTACTTTGATTGAATCTGTCCTGCATCAAACTCTGTGCTTTGCACACAATAGAAGCTTATTGTCGCCTTAATTGAATTAGCTTGAAAGGAAAACCCCCTCTCACCCAAAGTTCCAGTTGCGTACACTTTTACACTCAAAGTGGTACCCCACTCTTCACACTCTCACATTTGCATGCTCTGTCCCATCTCCCAGAGTGCCACTCCCAACTCAAGTCTTCCTGCAGTCCATCATCTTTCAACTCAAAACTTCTGCCACTTTCAAGCTCTCCTGTTATCCCAAAGGCGTGGAGGTTGGAGGCACAGTTCGAAAGGGATGCAGAAAGAGGGGAAAGAGTTTAGCTTTCTCACAGTCCTTCAGGACTATCTCTCTTGGAGAGCTCAGCTCAGCTTGGAATGGTTACCTCCGTTACTGCCTCAGAGTTGCCCTTTCGCAGCCGTTCCAGGGCACTGCCAGGGTGACCTGCCACGCTACTGGGCAGTCCCAACACCACCTCAACCCTCTTTCCCCACACACATACCCTACCCCAACTTTGACTGCAGGTAGACAGGTGATGTGCCCTGGAGTCAAATACCTCAGCCTTAGGAAACCAGGAAGAAGCCACATCTGTGCATCCTCCTAAGAGGGTCGGAAGGTTCTACGGATAGAAGGATTAGATGAACACAGGCATTTGGTATCAGAAGCAGTGGGAGTCAGATCGCTGGGGAGAAGACCTCAGGCATTTGCAGTCAGTGCAATCAGTCCTCCCAGTCGCTGGAGAGCCCCTGTTCTCGACAAAACCCCAATTACTTTTGAACTATTGAGTTAGAGACTCTATCGTGCCCAGGTGCAAAGTTTCAAAACCTACCCACTACTGGCTCTTTGTACCATGCTATGGGCAGGCACACAATTAAAACTGTAACCTAATGAACCAACATGAAATAGAGAATAAGAAAACTTAAGAAAATAATTCCTTGAAAACTGGAATTGGATGAAAAGAAGCTAATGACATTCGAAGACACCAAGAAATAATAAAACAAAATCAAAGGAATGAAAAAATAGAAGAGAACGTGAAACATCTCATCAGAAAAGCAACTGATCTGTAGAACAGAGCAAGGAGAAATAATATGGGAATAATCAGACTACCAGAAAATTACAATTAAAAAGGAATTTTGATACAATATTACAAGAAATTATCAGGGAAAGTTGTCCTGAAGTTTTAGAATGAGAAGGCAAAGCAGGAATAGAAAAAAATCACTGATCACTACCTGAAAGAGATCCCAGGAGGAAAACTTCCAGGAATATCATAACAAAGTTTCAAAACTCACAGGTTAAGGAGAAAATATTGGAAGCAATAAGAAAAAAAAAACAATTTCATGGAGCTCCATGTATCATGGAGCTACAGTATGGATTACACAAGACCTAGCAGCTACTGTGCTGAAGGATCACAGGTCTTGGAATACTTACTATATTTCACAGAGTAAAAGAGCTACGTTATGACCAAGGGTAACTTACCCAGCAAAATTAACTATAATCCTGAGTGGAAAAAAATGGATATTTAATGAAGTGAAAGACTTTCAGGTATTTGTGACAAAAGCAGCAGAACTTAAGGAAAAATTTAACATATAACATCCAGAGAAATATAAGGTAAACATTAAATACCAATTATAAGAGACTCACTAAGGTCAAATTGTTTACTTCTTATATGGGAAAATATTAACAGTACTCTTATGACTGTCATAATTATTTGAGTAGTTTGAAAAAAGGGCTTGAGCTGAGCTGTGTATGATGATGTGATTCTAAAAAAATTAAACTATATAGAGAGATAAAAAGGAATAATTATCTCATGCAAATGAGGCCTAAAAGGAAAAAAAATGATACAGAAGAAGCTAGTAGGGAGGAGGGCAGGTAGTGATGGAACTTTACTCTCATCAGGAATGGGTTTAAGAGGGAATAGTATATATAATACATATATATATATATATATACACATATATATGTATTATATATATATATATATCCAGAAATGTAAAAATGTCTTCTAAACGCAGAAAGAAATAAGAGGGCAAGGGGATGGGGGAAGGAGAGGGTAAGGGAGGAACTCTTGGAGGAGTGAGTAGATTAAGGTATAAGAGGGCAATTAGCTGATAGAAGTAAAGCAGAGGAGTGAAGAGGGATAGGAATAGAGCGAGAGTGCTAGTGAGGAAAAGAGAAAGGAAGAAAATACACAACAAGTAATTATAGCTTAGAATGTGAATGGGATGAATTTACCCTGAGCTTCCACTTCCTCAACATTAAAATGGGAAAATTTAGGGACAGATGAGAATTAGATCCTGAATATCCCTTCCAGCTTTTACATTCTATGCTTCCAAGTTATTTCACCTTTATGGGCCCTAATTTTCTCATCTGCAAAAAAGGGGTTAGTCTTGCATAGTGCAAAGAGCATGGTGTCTGGAGTTGGAGGACTTGTGGCCATCTCCTAGCTCTATGTCCTGCTTGTATGGAGTCTCTTTTCCTGTCTGGGTCTCAGTTTCCTTATCTGTAAAGTGAAGCAAGCAGGCCTTGATGATTTCTAAGATCTCTTCCAGCTCAAAATGCAATGATCTTAAGTAGATGGTCTTGGACTACAATAATTTCAATTCAATAATCCACCTACTGTATGCCAGACACCTACTATGTTCCTATGTTAGGAAATGGAGACACAAAGGTGGATAACAACAAAGCCCACAAGGAGCTTATAATATATTGTAAATATATTTATATTATTATATTATTTATAAATAAATAAATGAAATACAAGATAAGAGTGTTGGAGCGGCCAAGGAGAAAACCAGGCAAGATGCTGGAAGATTTCTAAAGTCCTTCCCAGCAGGCCCTGAGGCAACATCTATGTAATCTGGGCAAATAACTTCAGCCTGACTCAGTTTCCTAATCTGTAAAATGAGGGGCTATACTAGGTGATCTCAAAACTCTGTTCTAGCTTTAAATCAATGACAATATGACATTCTATGATGTCTTATAGGCCTTAAGATCCTCTTTTCATCCCAGTAAAATAATACCTAGTGCATCTCAATTGCCCCCCTCTGAGATACCAGCAAAGTACGGACTTTTTTTCTCCCAACCGTCATTAGGTAGATCTCCTAAGCACTTGCTCTTCCATATGGCGAACATGTGAAATTCAAGCCTGAAAACAAGGTTATTATAGGCAAGGAAAGAAAGGCAATATTTTGTCTTAGTACACCTGACTCAGGGCTGCACTGGTCTGGAGAGTTATGCTGCCATCTGGGCTTTTCTCTAGGACAAGATATACTTGGAAATGCAACTTCTCTCTTATAGCCAAATCATCTTTTCCCTCGTGCGATGGAAAATTTTCATTCCACTTCCTTCTACCTCTTTGTTTTCTTTCTTAATTTTTAGCTTCTTACCCTTAGTCACCAGATCTAAGTGAGTCACCTGAGCACCTGGGACCGTGTAGTTGGCTCTAGCATACTTGACTGATGAACTGGAATGTCAAATACTAAGGAGAGAACCCTCAAAAAGCCACTAACTCAGGCCATTACTGAGTAGGCACTACTCAGCCCTTACTAGCTCCCTCCTTTAGCCAGAGCCCAGAGCAGAGAAACCAGCTTGCAAAAGAGACAACCAAGGAATCAGTGGATTACTCATGCAGCGAGCTAAGATCTTCTTGCCCAGCTGTCTAGACAAGTCTCACTTTGCTGATGCTCCTTTAAACTATTACCTGAGACTAGAGTTTATTTCACTTCACTGTTGCGACTCTAATGGATGACCAGAGAACTTTGCTATCTCTCCTGAGTACAACTTGAAATTTAAATCATGAAATGACTGAAACACAGACAAATCCCAAATTGGCATCAGATGCCTATGTCTACCTTTGTCAGAATGACATATTTGGGAAATGGAAATGAAGTGTTTGGGAGTGAATAACCATGACATGATTACTGTAAAGTAATAGATTAGATGTTTGTAGAACCTGAGAATTTTCTCTAGGTGAGTGAATAGTTCTTGGAACCATAGACTTCCCTCAGAATAACTACATCTTTCTGTAATCTCTATCTTCAGGGCAATTTCCATTGAAATCCATTTAAAATTGTAGATAATATACCTGTACGGGCATGTTGGGGGCAGCCATTTATTTTCTGATGGCAGATTGCACTATGAATTGAACTTCACGTCTACAGTCAGACCCTAATTAACATGATTATTGGGTGAAGAATCAGAAAACCTGACTTCTAGTCTTGGCTCTACCCTTTACTTACCCTTTCCGGGCTTCACTTTCTTCATGTATAAAATGGGCATGATAATGCCTCTTCTGTGTCATATCTGAATTTACCCAAAAGCACTTGAAACTTTCAAGTAGCATTGTGGGTAAGGATGATGGAGAGATAAATGAGAAATGCCAACAAAGTAAGTTGAAAAAAAGTACTTTGTACATCAAAATAGTAAAGGAGCAGAACGTCCAGAGTTCAAAAACTGAAAAACCCCACACCCTGCATCCTCTTTTTGGTAGACCCCAAGGGAGAATGGCTTCTACAGTGTATATTGTACACATGTATCTGGTTTTACTAATAATAACACCTAGCATTTATGTAGCACTTTAAGATTTGCAAGGTATTTTACATGTGTAACTTCATTTAATCCTCAATACCTAGTGAGGTAGGTGCTATTATTATACCCATTTTACAGATAAGAAACTGAAGCTGAGAAAGGGTAAATGATTTGCACAGGGTCACACACCTAGGGAGTGTCTGCGGCAAGTTTAGAACTTGTCTTCCTGACTCCCTATTCAAGTTGCAAGTGGCGATGCTATCTTTATGTCCTGAAGGTGGTCTTTCCCACACTAGTGGAAATTCATTCTCTGTAATTTACGCTCTGGATTGTGACTGCGGTTGCTTTTTTTCAAGTTTTTTTTTTTTTTTGTAATTTGTCCTTTTGCCTCTTTGGCTACTCCATACTTTAATTTCACTTGCTCTTCTCTGGTGTTACAGGTGTCTACTATGCCCCCAAAATGAAATTATACTCTGATGTGTCCTAATAATAGAGAATCATTTTTGAGTTGAAAGGGATCTCAAAAGGTTCCCTGGTCTATCTGTGCTTCCAGGAAGGACTGTTCATTAGCTATCCCATTAAGATGATGAAAGGGGGATAGTTGGTATTTGACCAATCTATTTCTATACTGTTTCTGCTATTTGTGATTACATCAATTACATTCATGTAATCACAGATAGCAAAGGGTAGGTAATAGAGGTAATGAGGCGCTAACAAAGTAACTAACTGTAAAAATTCTGCCATCCCTTATTATCTTTTTATGAAATATGAACACATTTCTTGACTGAATTAGAATGAGAGACTAGGCATTGGCCAAACAAAAATTGGTCATGCTTGAGAAGGCCTTTAAGTAGTTAAGCCTGCCAGTCTTAGAGTCTGTTGATGAAATCCATTGCCAGCCAGTCTAGGCTGGGAGCAAAGACTAGGTGGAGTGGTGGAGTGAATGGAGGAAAAAGAGATTTTCTTTCCTACCTCCTCCCCACCATTGGCCATGATACTACTAAGTAGTAGAACTACTTACCAATGACGAGACACTGATTTTATCAGGGAGCATATAAATATAGATATCTTTACATATGTCTATATCTATACACATAGATATAGACATATATATGTGGATACATATATATTCGTACATGTACATATACATACACACATATACATATACACCCATATACACCACACACACCCTCCAAACAGAGAGAGGCAATATTCAAAAGCACTACCATAGACTTGAGAAGGCTAGCCCTGGCCATCAAGAACCCAGATGTAGAGAGGAACAGGTCTTGGGACCCTAACTGAAGGATTTGGACAGAGATACTGTGCCCAGAGGTGAATCTGTAAAAATCTCCATGAGGAGAAAAAGAAGATTGAAGCCCTACAGATCCCAGAGGCATGAGCTGCCTTGGTCATATGTGTTTCTTACATGAATACTCTAAGTTTGTGCTCACTCATGTATGTTATGTGTATCTATGGAACCTTGTGCCTAAGGTTTACAGGAGAATGTACTAAAACTATTGTTACACCATCTTAGAAAATGCCTTTAATTTGTGACTACTGGCTAATGTTAAGGGGAAGCCTCCCCATGGCGGGTGGTTCATAAGCTGTAATTTCAGAAAAAGAGGGAACCTGTTGTGGGTGTTCCAGTGAGCACTATACCTGCTCTCTCGAGGAGTGTAATAAAATGCCTTCGTCTGCCAAAAAAGAAAAAAGAAAAAGAGGGAACCCACAGAATAACCCTTGGAATTCAAGGTAGCAACAACCCTCTGGGGACTCAAATTGTCAGTGGTAATGCAAGGGGGCAGTGCCCAGAGGGGTGCTACATGAAAATTCATTTTGATATTAAAGATTGTCAGAAAAGAATACCTCTTTCCCTGAGTACCTTTTTTTTTTGCAATGTTTGACATCATCACGTGTCAGGAAAATCTTTTTATTATCTGCAAATGTTCATTATATGTAGTATCTGACATCTTTTCTCTCGATCTTTCCTCCATGGAATGAAAAAGAAGGGCTAACTTCCACTCTCTAAATAATTGCCCTTCAAAGATTCACCTTCAAGTTGCTCCCCAGGCAACTCTTCCTAAGTTACAAAGTCCCACTCTAAGGAAAAAAAAAGTCGATATTGGAAGGCACTATGGAAATTAGCCATAGAATTATAGAACTTAGAGATAGAAGGCCCTTGGAGGCCGTGTATTTTATCTCCTTCCTTGTACAGACATGGCACTCTGGATAAAGTGTGAACCCTTAGCCAATTTCATATGTGCTCCTCAGACTTGTGTTCTAATCCAATTCAACCCAAATTTGTTAAGCCCCTACTATGTGCAAGGTCCTGGGAATACAAAATTCAAATGAAAAACAGTTCCTGACCTCATGGAGCTTATATTCTACTCGCTATGACAATTAAACCAGGCCAAACCTGTCAGTCCCTATCCCCCCAAACCACAACACGATGGAAGTTTCACATTGTTTTGGTTATTCTGATTGTGATGCCACACATACTCTGCTTTGGCTCATGCTTCAGTTTCTAGATCCCGGTTTGTCTCGACTCTATTAACTCTGTAGACTCCAAGCTTGAACCATTGGCTGTACATTCATATTGATTGATTACTTGCTGTTACCCTATTTTGTTTCATGGTCCTTGGCTCCTGTCCTTGTGTCTCAATCCTAAGTGACTTCAGACCTGGTTCTAGAGGGCTCCTATAGATCTTGGTTTTCATTCCTTTACTTGCCTCCATGACAATCCTCAGGCTCTTCATCATGTCTCCCACCAGGTGTGAGGACCAGGCAAAGATATGGCTAGGTTTATAGCAAATGTGATGGGAGGTAGATTTTCCCATACCATATGAAATATCTCATTAGAAAAACAACTGATTTGGAAAATAGATTGAGGAGAAATAGCAAGAATTATTGGACTACCTGAAAGCCACTATCAAAAAAAAAGAGCCTAGACATTATCTTTCAAGAAATTATCAAGGAAAATTGCCCTGATAGCTTAGATCCAGAGGGTAAAATAAAAATTGAAAGAATCTACTGATCCCCTCCTGAAAGAGACCCCAAAATGAAAACTCCCAGGAATGTTATAGCCAAATTCCAGAGTTCCCAAATACAAGAGAAAATACTTCAAGCAGCCAGAAAGAAACAATTCAAATATTGTGGAGTCACGGTCAGGATTACACAAGAGTTAGAGGCTTCCATGTTAAAGGAGAGAAGGGCTTAGAATACAATATTTCAGAAGACAAAGGAGTTAGGATTATAACCAAGAATAACCTATTCAGCAAAGTTCAGTGTAATCCTTCAGGGGAAAATAGTTGTATATTTATTTATTTAATCACTCTTTTTAAAAAATGTATTTATTTATTTTTGGTTTTCAACATTTGCTTTTATAAGATTTTGAATTCTAAATTCTCCCCTTCTGCTCCTCACTTCCCAAGACAGCATGCAATTTGATATAGGCTATACATGTATGATCATATTAAACATATTTCCAAATTAGCCATGTTGTGAAAGAAGAATCAGAATAAAAGGGAAAAACCATAGAAAGAAAAAAACAAAAAACAACAAAAGAAAGGGAAAATCATTTGCTTCGATCTGCATTCAGACTCTATAGCTCTTTCTCTGGATGTGGATAGCATTTTCTATCATGAGTCTTTTGGAATTGTCTCAGATCATTGCATTGCTCAGAAGAGCTAAGTCTAACAAAGTTGATCATCAAACAACGTTGATGTTACGGTGTACACTGATCTCCTGGTTCTGCTCACTTCACTCAGCATCAGTGCATGCAAGTCTTTTGAGAGTTTTTTCTAAAGTCTGCACGCTCACCATATCTTAGGGAACAATAGTACTCCATTACATTCATATACCACAACTTGTTCAGCCATTCCCCAATCAATGGGCATCCCCTCAATTTCCAATTCTTCGCTACCACAAAAAGAGCTGCTCTAAATATTTTTGTACATGTGGGTCCTTTTTCCTTTTTTATGATCTCTTTGGGATATAGACCTAGTAGTGGTATTGCTGGATCAAAAGGTATGAATAATTTTATAGCCCTTTGGGTGTAGTTCCAAATTGTTCTCCAGAATGGTTGGGTCAGTTCACAACTCCACCAACAATGTGTTAGTGTTCCAGGAAAAGAGATATTTAATGAAATAGAGGACTTTCAAGCATTCTTGATGAAAAGACTAATACTGAATAGAAAATTTGACATTCAACCACAAGATTCAAGAGAAGCAAAAAAAAAACCATGAAAGAGTAATGATAAGGGATTCAATATAATTAAAGTGTGTACATTCCTATATGGGAAGATGATACATATAACTTCTATTTACTTATGATTATTAAGGAAATTAAAAGGAGTTTACATAAACAGAGGGCATTGATTATATTGGAATGATCTCCAAAAAAGTGAAGGGGTGAAAAAGAGGGATGCGTTGGGAGGAGGGGAAGGGAAAGGTAGAATGTGGACAATTTTCTCATATAAAAGAGGCAGATAAGGAAGAACTTTTACAGTGGTTGGAAAATGGGGGTGGGTAGGCAATGCTTGAACCTCACTCTCATCAGAATTGGTTCAAAGAGGGAAGAATATATATGTGTATACACACACACATATATGCTCACTCAGTTGTATATGGAAATGTAACTTAAGCAATAGGGAAATTGGAGGGGAAAGGGATAAGAAAAAAAAGGTATGATAAGAGGGAGGGAAGATTAAGGGAGGCAGTGGTTAGAAGCAAAATAGACTTTTGAGGAGGGAGAGAGACAGACAGACAGACAGACAGAGACGGAGAGACAGAAAAGAGAGAGGGAGAAGAGAAGGACGGAGGGAGAGAGAGAGAGAGAAAGAGAGAGAGGGAGGGAGAGAGAGAGAGAGAGACAGAGACAGAGAGACAGAGAGACAGAGACAGAGAGAGGGAGGGAGAAAGATGGGGGGAGAGATAGATAGAGAGAGAGGGAGGGAGAAATACAGGGGGAGAGACAGATAGAGAGACAGAGAGAAACAAAGAGAAACAGAGGGAGAGAGAAGAAACAAAAGAAATGGGATGGAGCAAAGTAACTGTAGTTGGTAATCCTAACTGTGCATGTGAATGGGATGAACTCACAAAATGAAAGTGGACAGCAGAATAGATTAAAAACAGAATCAAACAGTTTGTTGTTTATAAGAGACACATTTGTAACAGAAAGATACATAGAGCTAAAATTAAGAGCTGGAGCAGAATCTATTATGCTTCATGCAGCTGAAGTAAAAAAGGTAAGGGTAGCAATTATGCTCTCAGACAAAGCAAAGATAGATAATAGACCCAATTAAAAGGGATATCAGGGAAGATGTATTTTGCTAAAAGGTTCTATAGACAATGAAGTAATACCAAAATTTTTTATAGCAAGGTTTTCTGATAAAGGCCTCATTTCTCAAATATATACTGAGTAAAGAACGGAATCAAATCTATAAAAATAAGAGCCATTCCCAAGTGATAAATGGTCAAAGGATATAAACAGTTTTCAAAAGAAATCAAAACTATCTATGATCACATGAAAAAAAAAAAGTACTCCAAATCACTATCAATTAGAGAAAGGCAACTCAAAACAACTCTTAGCTACCACCTCATACCTATCAGAAATGCCAAATGCTGGAGGAGATGAAGAAAAAAGAAGTATCCTAATGAATTGTTGGTGGAGTAGTAAACTGGTCTAATCAGTCTAGACAATAATTTGAAACGAGGCCCAAAGGGCTATAAAACTGCGCACACCCTTTGATGCAGCAATAACACTACCAGGTCTATGTCCCAAAAAGATTAAAGAAAAAGAAACAGGACCTATATGTACAAAAATGTTTATAGCAGCCCTTTTTGTGGTGGCAAAGACTTGGAAATCAAGGAAATGCTTATTAGTTGGGGAGTAGCTGAACAATTTGTGGTGTGTGATTGTGATGGTGTACTATATGTTGTGCAAAAAGAAATGATAAGGGAGCAGGGTGGTTTCAGAAAAAACATGACAAGACCTATATTAATTGATGTAAAATGAAATGAGGAGAACTGAGAGATCTTTTGTGCACAGTAATGACAATGTTGTAATGATGACCAACTGTGAAAGATTTGACTAACTGATCAATACAATGATCCAAGACAAGTCCAAAGGTCTCATGACGAAAAAATGCTATCCATGGGGCAGCTAGGGGGCACAGTGAGTAGATCACTGGCCCTGGAGTCAGGAGAACCTGAGTTCAAATCCGGCCTCAGACACTTGACACACTTACTAGCTGTGTGACCTTGGGCAAGTCACTTAACCCCAACTGTTCTGCCTTCCCCCTCCAAAAAAAAGTGCTGTTCACCTCCAGAGAAAGAACCTATGAACTCTGAGTGCGAATTGAAGTATAATCTTCTCACTTTATTTTTCTTGCTTTTTAAAAAAATACAACTAGTATCAAAATATATTTACATGATTTCACATGTTTAATTGATATGATTTGCTTTCCTTTTTAGTGGGTGTGGGAGAAGATGATAAGAGGAAGAGGTTTTGGACCTCGAAATTAAAAATAAATAAATAGTATTAAAAAGAAGTGGAGCCTTTTCCCGGAAAAGGCATTGTGAAATGGTTAGTTTCACTTTCTTTTGTTGTTGTTGGTTTTTTTAAAACTAGGATAAGTGTAGTTAACCATTGCATTACTGCTCCATGAATTTCATTACTCAAGAAAAAGACAATATGAGGGAAATGGAAGCACATATTCATCAAGCCATTTCTTTGGTTGGAAGCTTAGAACTGTAGTTGGGAGAACTGATTCATTTTTATGACTTCCAAAGTGACAAATGTGTGAGCAGTTTTGAGCAGTAGTATTTGTGACAAGCTGGGACAGGTAGGAGCAAACAAGTGATTCGGATGCTTTCACCTCCCACTTTGTCACTGATGTGGGTGCGAAAGAGAAATCAATCCTTACTCAGAGGTAGAGATGAGAGCTTTAGTGGGAAGGAATTGACCAAGCCACAACCACAAACGAAGTGGGGGGGGGCAGTGAGGAATGACAAATCCCTCTTGCCAGCCAGCATAACACCACACTGGTGCTAGACATTTATCAAAGAATCTTTTATGATCTTAAAATATACATAAAGGCAGGTTCTTAATGAATTTCTATATACATAAATGTTGCTAGCTCAAACATATTTTCATGGCAACCAAAAAAGATTTGAGGGATTGAGTAACTGCCCCCAAATCTAGATAGCTTTTGGCA
>CM053624.1:253361954-253372710 GCA_028646595.1 Phalanger gymnotis | reverse complement strand
AAAGATTCCAAGGTCTGAGACTGAATCTGAGTGCGTTTTCACTGCCTGGCCATATTCCCAGCAAACTCACTTGACCCTTGAGTTTTTCAGCAGGGTATGACTGCTTGTAGCGTAAAGAGTACTTTGTTCTAAGTTTGAGGGGATGCACTGTTGATTTCAGAGCAATTTCTATACAGCCAGCTCTGCCACACCAGGAATCCTCCTTCCTCAAGAACCACCAACCCGGACCTGACGAAAATCTTCAGCAGGCTCTGCACTCCTGCTCTGATCCGCCACTTAATTCCTCCCACCAGGTGGGCCTGGGGCCAGAAGTAACTGCAGCCATAGTTCTGTAGCTGCACCTCCCCCCACTGCCCCTGGGGCAGTGGCCGAACTGCAAACTCTTTTCACTCTGTCCCCTGCAGCTTTTCCCACTAACATTCTCTGTTGTCTTTGGTGTTTGTGGGTTGAGAAGTCTGGTAACTGCCACAGCTCACTGATTCAGGGCACTAGGGCTTGTTCCACCCAGCTCCTGGTCTGGTTGGTCCTGCTGCCACTGGCACAGGGCTCAGCTCCCCTCCGCTCCATGCATGATAGACCTCATCCAGTGACCATCCAGGCTGTCCTTGGCTGAATCCCTGCTTCCCTCTGCTATTTTGTGGGTTCTGCCCCAATCTAATTTTCAAAGTAGTATTTTCTTCAGTGGTCTTTTGGATTTCCTTTTCCATTTGGCTAATTCTGCCTTTCAAGGCACTCTTCTCCTCATTGGCTTTTTGGAGCTCTTTTGCCTTTTGAGTTAGTCTATTTTTTAAGGAGTTGTTTTCATCAGTATTTTTTTCAGTATTTTTTGGGGGTCTCCTTTAGCAAGTCATTGACTTGTTTTTCATGGTTTTCTCTCATCCTTCTCATTTCTCTTCCCAATTTTTCCTCTACTGCTCTAACTTGCTTTTCCAAATCCTTTTTGAGCTCTTCCATGGCCTGAGACCAGTTCATGTTTTTCTTGGAAGTTTTTGATGTAGGCCCTCCCTTTGTCTTTGTTGACTTCTTCTGGCTGTATGTTTTGGTCTTCTTTGTCACCAAAGAAAGATTCCAAAGTCTGAGTCTGAATCTGAGTCCGTTTTTGCTGCCTGTTCATGTTCCCAGCCAACTACTTGACCCTTGAGCTTTTCATCAGGGTATGACTACTTGCAGGGTAGAGAATATTTTGTCCCAAGCTTGAGGGGCTGTGCTCTTGTTTTCAGAGCTATTTTTATTTCAGAGCTATTCAGAGCCATCTCTGCCACACCAGCACTCCTCCTTCCCCAAGAACCACCAACCTGAACTGAACTTAGATCTTCAGCACGCTGTGCACTCCTGCTCTGATCCACCATGTAATTCCTCCCACCAGGTGGGTCTGGGGCCAGAAGCAACTGCAGCCATAGTTCTGTAGCCGCACCACCCCTGCTGCCCCTGGGGTGGTGGCTGAACTGTGAACTCCTTTCACTCTGTCCCCTGCAGCTTTTCCCACTAACATTCTCTGTTGTCTTTGGTGTTTGTGGGATGAGAAGTCTGGTAACTGCCACACCTCACTGATTCAGGGCACTAGGGCTTGTTCCACCCAGCTCCTGGTCTGGTTGGTCCTGCCGCTGCCGCTCCCAGCTCCATGTGCAATAGACCTCACCCAGAGACCATCCATGCTGTCCTGGGCTGCAGCCCTGCTTCCCTCTGCTATTTTGTGGGTTCTGCAGTTCTAGAATTTGTTCAGAGCCATTTTTATAGGTTTTTTGGAGGGGCCTGGCAGGGAGCTCATGCAAGTCCCTGCTTTCCAGCCGCCATCTTGGCTCTGCCCCTGAGAGAAGAATCAAAAAGCTTTTAATAAACCATATGTCAGTGTTGGGCACTGTGCTAATCACTGGAGATACAAAGAAAGGACAAAAACAGAACCTGACCTCAAGACATTTCCATTCTAATGGTGGAGATAACATGTACATTAATATACAGTAGAGCTGGGCAGTGTTAGAAATATTTTGATAACTACATTGCAATATCGTTGTTTTCCTTTGTAAGCCTATGTATTTTATTTTATACATTTAAAAACATTCCAAGCAGGGGGCCATGGGTTTCACCAGACTGCCAAAAGGGTCCATGACACATACAAAGAAAAAGTGAGGAACCCCTGCAGTAGAGTGAAGATAACCTCAGAAGGCAAAGCACTAGAAGGTTTGGAAAAGGTTTTCATTTGACCTAAAACCGTAAGGTTTCTAAGAAGGAGGAATGAGGAAGGAGTCATTAGAGATGACCCATACAAAGATTCCAAGACAAGAGATAGATCACCTTGTGTGCTTGATGGTGCAGAGGCCACTGGGTCTGGATTTTAGATTGTGCGGAAGTGATTGGTATGTAAAAAGACAGGAAAGAGGTAAAAGGTCCAGATCATGAAGACCTTTAAATGCCAGCTATAGAAGTTCATATTTGGTCTTAAAGGCAACAAGGAGCCACTGGAGCTTGTTGAGTAGGGCTATTTCTTATGACTGTGCCTTTAGTCACTACAAATCCCTCTTCTTCTGTTCTTTTGTTCATGGTCTTCCCTCCTCCCCTCCAAATGCCCAATCTCTTTTTCACCAATACACTAGAACATTTTAAAATATTAGAGGCAGCTAGGTGGGACAGTGGATAAAGCACCAGCTCTGAAATCAGGAGGACTTGAATTCAAATTTGACCTCAGACACTTATTAGCTGTGCAACCCTGGGCAAATCACTTAACCCTGATTACCTCCAAAAGAAGAAGAAGATTAGAGCTAAAAGGGACCTTAGAGATCCTTTAGATTAAGACTTAGCTCAAGTTCTAGCTCCTCCATAAAACCTTCCCTCCAACCTCCATTGATTTCTTTTCTACATTTCTGTAGTACTTCACATCTGGATCCCACTGTATAACACTTGAATATAGAGAACACAGACCATCTTGTATTGTTCTTTGCTTCATGGGTTACTACCTTATCTCATAGCTAGATTTTAAATTCCTTGGATGCAAGGATCATGAGACTCCTAATTCTTCTGTGTTCTACAGGTCCACAATATGCACTTAATAAATATTTGTCTACTTGCCTTGACTTCTGTTACCTATTATATCCCAATGGGGTGCTTATGGTGAGTAACAGACTGACTCAATGCTGTATTGCTAAGAGAGTATGTTTTGTTTGTTTCAGCTACTGATCAGTGTGCAGCCATGGAGTCTGGGCCATTGGCAGAAGGAAGCTACCTGGGGCTCCTCCAAAGTGACATTAACCCCCTACAACTTTTCCACTTTTATGACCAGCCCCATGCGGCAGAAGAAGAGATTGAGTACTCTTCAGGTGAGTGATGCTTCCAAAAGACTCAAGTACCTTACAGCCTCCTTACACCCCCACCCCCGCCCCAGCCTTTAGCATGGTTTGGTGGGAAAGGCATTGGTTTTGTAACTGGAAGATCTTGGTTGGCGTATCAGATTTCCCTTGTATAAATATTAATGTAGCCAAAGTAGCCAAGACTAGAAGAAAATTGAGAGGGTGGGAACCTTCATAGATGATCTCTTAGACAGGATATGATTGTGTTGGAATACATCTGTGTTATAAGAAATGATGAACTAGCTGATTTAGAAAAACATGGAAAGACTTGAACCTATGAAGGAAGATGCTATCCATCTCCAGAGAAAGGAATGACAGAGATATGCACAGTATGTTTGTGTGTGTGTGTATGTATGTGTATATATATATATATATATATATATATATATATATATATGTAGAGAGAGAGAGAGAGAGAGAGAGAGGTATATATACATATATACATATGTGTAGTATATGTATATATGATATATGTGTAGATATTTGTAGATATTTATGTATATGTAAACACCTGCATTTAATTGTAACCTTGAGGGGGAGGAGTTGGGAAGTGGAAAAAATAAAGTAAAAAGTACACAGCAAAGAACAAAAGAAAACCTAGAAGGAAGAAAAGAAAAGCTGGGTAGTTTTGAAAACAAAATGCATTATTTATTACATAGATTTTCTTGAAATGGAAACTTACTGCTTTATATTGAATCCTCTTATGTTCTTCTGTGTACATGGAAATGTTCTTTTTTTCTTTTCTCATTTCGTATTTAAGTTTAAAATAAATAAAACAAATTTACACACACATACAAAAAAAAGAAAATTAGATGAAAAGAGCTGGAGGGAAAAAAAGAATATCAGATTTCCTACTAATCACCCATGTGCCCATTCATTTAACTTCTCTGTGCTTTCATGAGCTGTCAAATGAAGGAGTTATATAAGATGACCCTTATAATCTCTTGTCAGCTACAGATTGTATGATCCTCCATGGAATCCTTTGCAATCAGAGGAAACCATATTGTTGTCAATCAGTTTAACAAGCCTTTATTAAACATCTATTTTTTGCAAAGCAATGTACTTAATTTAGTGCTGGGGATACAAAGATAAAATGAAAAAAAATAGTCTATGCTTTCTGGGAGCAATAAAACTAACCAAATCATTTTTTTTCCCTCAGTAAATCAAAGCAGTCTTTTTTCACCCTATCTCTCTTGACTGAAACGCGAGGCTTTAATCCATTTCTTGCACTTGCTGTATGCAGAGCAATGCTCAGTGGTAAGATACAAAGACAATAAAACTAACAGATAAGTAAATACATAATAATTTGAGGAAGGAGAGAACACTAAAAACTAGAGAAATCAGGTAAGACTTCCTATAGGAGGTGGTACTTGAGTTTTGAAGAGAACTAAGTATTCTAAGTGGATGAGATGAGAAGGAAGTACATTACAGGAGGTATGGGGGACAAACTGCAAAAAGCAGAGAGATGAGAGATGGAATGCTGTGTCTGAGGAAAAGCAAACTAGCCAGTCTGGCTGGAACAGAGAATGTGTGAAGGAAATTAATAAGAAATAAATCTGAAAAGGTAGGCTGTAATCAGGTCAAGGGAATGCCCATCAATTGGGGAATGGCTAAACAAGTTGTGGTATATGAATGGTGTATGGGGAAGATACATAATAACCTGGAAAGACCTACGTGATATGATGCTGAGTGAGAGGAGCAGAACCAGGAGAACATTGTACACAACTACAGTCATATTGCTTCTGTGATGACTAACTTTGATAGACTTGGCTCTTCTCAACAATACAAGGTTCAAAGACAGCTCCAAAGCATTCGTGATGGAAAGAGCTGTCTACATCCAGAGAAAGAACTATAGAGTCTGAGTGCAGATTGAGGCAAACTATTTGCTCTCTTTTTTTTTTCTTTTCTTTTTTCTCTTTTTTTGGGTTGTGTTTCTTCTTTCTCATGATTCATTCCATTGGTCATAATTCTTCTTTACAACTTGACTTTTGTGTAAATAAGTTTGATGCAAAGGTATATGTAGAACATATATCAGATTCCATGCTGTCTTGTGGGGAGGGGGGAGGGGAGGGAGGGGAAGAAAATCTGGAATTCAAAAACATGCAGAACTGAGTGTTGTAAACCAAAAATAAAAAATATCTTAATTTTAAAAAAGTTAACTTCCAAGCTGAGTTGGTATTTTATCCATGGGACAATACAGAACTGCTGAAGATTCTGGAGCATCTGAAAAACATGTTCTTCCTCGTTTCTTAGAATCAAGAATGATAGATCCACAAGGATCTAAGTCATCCAATCCAATTAATCCGTGTAATGTTTTTTCAGATAAGGAAGCTAAGTCTCAGATATGTCAAATTTTTTGCTCAAAGTCATACACCTAGTAAGTGATAGCATCAAATCTTGTATAGAACTAGAGATCTTCTGATTCTTATGTCTAGTTATCTTTCTACTGTACCATGTTGCTACCCTCCTCATCTTCTGCTTTCTAACTGTTTTTGATCTGTTTCACCTTCTTATGGCAAGAAAAAGTAGAAGGAAATAAGCATTTATTAAGTATCCACTGTGTACCAGGCACTGCACTATGTACTTTACAGATTGAGGCAGGTGGAGGAGGTCACACAGCTAGGAAGTGTTTGAGGCTAGATTTGAACTCAGTTCTTCCTAAATCTAACTGCCTCTTAGCAGTGACTCCAAACTCTAAAAGATTCTTAGCAATTACTCCAAACACTTTCTGATTGGTATGATTATATAAATTGTAGGGGTCCAACTATGGCACTTAGAGGCCTAGAACAAAGTTACAGGGTTCAGACCCAGCTCCTGTTTAAGAGCAAAATCCTTCCTGGAGGCTAGGCTACTTGTATCCTGGTAAGCATGGCAGTACCTTGGACAGCACCAAAAGGCCATCACAAAGGTAGCACTCATTAACTGGAGACTGACTTCTACTTCAGCCTCACCCCTGGCCTTCTTTCTATTTGTCTGTTCCAGGGATTCCTCACTCCCTTGTTGGCTCATAGGCTCATAGACTCATAGGATTTTGACCTGGATATTAGAAGCTATCTAGTCCAATAGCTTCATTTAGTCTTGTCCGACTCCTTGTGACTATTTGGGGTTTTCTTGGCAGATACTGAAGTAGTTTGTCAATTCCTTCTCTAGCTCATTTTACAGCTAAAGAAATTGAGGCAAACAGGGTTAAGTTATTTGCTCAGGGTCATATAACTAGTAAGTGTCTGAGGCCAGATTTGAACTCATGTCTTTATGACTCTGGGTCTGGCACTCTATTCTCTGTGCCACCTAGCCGCCCATAGCTTCCCTTTACAGAGGCTCAGAGCGGTTAAATGACTCGTCCTAAGTCACAAAGATAGTAGAAATGTAGGGATTTGAACTCAGGTCTTCTGGCTCTTGATTTGGGACTCTTTTGATAGAACATTATGTTGCTTCTCTTTCATTAAGTCATCTTTTCCTTCCAGATCCTGATACTGACACAATCAACTGTGATCAGGTCAACAGGCTGTGGAAGGCCATAGAAGATGAGGGGACAGGAGAGGCCTATGAAAGGATAGGTAAGGGGGCATGGATAGAGGTGATGGTGGTGGTGGTGGCATTTTAATTTGTGGGTTGAATTTAAAACAACAATAATGACAAAATCCCAAACACCAGAGAAATCCTCATATTCTTTTTTTATTTTCTTGTCTTTGATCTATCTTACTTACCTATTTATTGTGAACCCAGGCCAGAAATGTGACAGAAGGGTTGGAGGGGATGGGAGAAAGCAAGGGAAGGGCACATAATCTAAGGAAAAAGTATTCTAAGGAAGGGCATTGATGGTAAGGGCCATCAGAAGGGCCTGCTCCCCTCCCTTCCACCCACCCAGAAGGTATAAACAGTTCAAGGCTACACTGTAAAGCATGTATCTATGGTCTTTGTTCCTCCACTCTTCCCTCTTGGCTTCCTCTTTCACCCAAGGAACACAGTGCCTCATGCCCTTTCCCCCAAGTATTGTACCCAAAACTTCTGTCAGAAAAGGATCTGGTAAAACAAGTATCACATTGAGTTGTGATATCTCTCCAAGGCACCCAAATTTTATTAGAGACTACAACTTGTTACAGCCCTATCTTTGACACATACTGGTTATGTGACCCTGAGTAAGTTTCTTAACCTTTTAGAATTTTGGGCAACTCTCTAATACTGTAAGTTGAAAGGTGTTGATCTACCTTGGTCAGGCAGGCTTCCTCCCCTTGGAGCTTCCTACACATTGAAACTTGACTCTAGCATAGTGATGTCATTTTGGTCGTCTTTGAGAACAAAGGACCACAACCAACCAACCAACCTACACCAATGAAATCACTGCTCTAAGGAAAGGAAGGTAATATTTTAAGCATTAATTAGCTGGAAGGGAGAGGAAGTCACGTTCCTCTTTATACTGCCTATGTGTGAAGGGAAGCCTTTTCTTTAGGCTACAACCTAGAGAAGGCTGAGTCAGATGCAGACCCAAGCTACATAGGGCAGTATGGGGATTTGCTGTCACAAGCAGATCTCTCCCCCTTGGATTACTATGGAATTACTATAGAACCAAATACCTATTCCATGATCTGATAGTTATCCATAGGACCACTGGATTTAGAGCTGGGAGAGACCTTAGAGATCAGCTAGTCCAAACACCACATTAGAGGGGTGGTCACTTCCCTCAGGCCTCACAGAAATTAAGTAGCCAAGCCAGGATTCTAACCCATGTCATCTGACATTAAAGATCTTTTATGCAGTGGCCCCACCTTGCCTTTCCAGACTTATTTTCAATAGCATTTTCCGTCTGTACCTGGCATGGACCCACTTATGCTCACTCATGCCCTTAGCAATCAGGTCTGTTTGTTATCTTTCCTCCTTATGCCTGGTGCTCTCTTTTCCAGTATAAATTCAGAAAATTGAAATAAATGTGGTTTTCGTTAAGCACATATCTGACCATGTTACTCCTCTACTCAATACACTTCAATGGCTCCCTATTGCCTCCGAGATAAAATATGAACTCTTCTGATTAAGCTTTTAAAGCTCTTCACAACCTGGCCCCAACTTATCTTTCCAATTTCATTACATATTGCGTTATACATCCAGTGTTCCACTATCTAGTTAAACTGGATCTCTTTCTGTTCCTCACACATGCCCTCCATCTCTAATCTGCATGCCTTTGCACTGGCCATCCCTCAATATCTTGGATGCATGCCCTTTTCACCTCTACTTCATAGAATTCCTCACTTCCTTTAAGACACAGTTCAAGTTCCACCTCTGCATGAAGCCTTTCTGTGCTGGTGTTTTCCCCTTTAACTATTTTGTATTTAACTGCTTAGGAAAAAGGAAAATAATTGTGATTTCATCAGTATTGTATTTATTTTTATCTATTCTCTTTTATATGTATTTCTATATAGTAATATATGTACGTTATGCCCCATGTAAACTCCTTGAAAATCAGAATTATTTTATTTTTTGAATTCGTATCCTAGTCCCTGGCAAAATACTGGCACATTGTAAGCATTTAATGAATGCTTGTTGATTCGTTGATAAATGGTACTGAACCAAATCTAATCATTGGCCCTTTGTCAATACTACCTAAAACTGGTATCATCAATGGGAGGGCACTGGGTCTCAAAGCCTCACATGTAGTCTCTCAGAACTCAATAAACAAACCAGACATACCAACTTCTGCAGTTGCCCTTGATCCATCTTATTCACCTATTTATTGTGAACCCAGGCCAGAAATGTGATGGAAGGGTTGGAGGGGATGGGAGGAAGCAAGGGAAGGTCACTTAATCTAAGGAAGAAGTATGAAGGAGTTGATGGTGAGGGCCATCAGAAGGGCCTGCTCCACTCCCCTCCACCCACCCAGGAGTATAAACAGTTCAAGGCTACATCATAAAGCATGTATCTATAGTCTTTGTTCCTCCACTTTTCTCTCTTGGCTTCCTCTTTCCCCTTCAGATCATACATAGCTCTAGAGATAGAAGAGACCTCAGAGACTATCTAGGCCAACCCCACCCCTTCATTTTATTAATGAGGAAACTGAGACCCAGGGAAACTATTTTGCCCAAGGCAACACAGGGAATTTGTGGCAGAGGTGGGATTGAACACAGGTTTTCTGACTCCAGAGCCAACATTCTTTCCACTGTAGGAAGTTTCTATGCACCTCAAACTCCCTCTCTCCCTTCTTCCTTTCTTCCTTCCTTCCTTTCTTCCTTCCTTCTTTCCTTTTTTCCTTCCTTCCTTCTCTCTCTCTCTCTCTCTCTCTCTCTCTCTCTCTCTCTCTCTCTCGCTCTCTCTCTCTCTCACACACACACACACACATATACCTGCACCTTCCCCTATTCTAGTATCTTACACAAACCCCCCAAGACTCCCAAGTTCCTGACATACATCCTAAATTGACTTTCTCTTCTGACTCTATACCAATTTACAATCTGTTTCTCAAAAGTTTTTGACAAAATACAACACCTATTCCTATTATTTAAAAAATCTAGAAAGCATGTGAATAAATGGAGCTTTTATCAAAATAAGTAGTACCTATTCAAAACTAAGAGCAAGCATTGTTGTTGTTGTGTGTTTGTCCTTTGTTTTCGAAGAGGACCATGACATCAGGGAAATTATGACATGACTTGAAGTTGACTTTGATTTGAGTGAGGGAATGCTGTGCAAGGTCACCAAGCTTCACTTTCTCCTCCAGAGCCATCTGCATCCAGTGACCCGATATTCATCAGGATGACTGGAGATGACCCAGGATGCAATGGCAGACCCTGGCCTTTTTAGGCTAAGGCCATTTCATGTCCTCACTTAGAGTGAGGTAATGCCCATTCAGTGAATAGGTCTTTTTAAGAAGTGAGTCAAGGGATGGCCCCTTTAATTAGAAAAAAAGAAAAAAATCATGCTGGTAGGGGAAGACTCTGAGGGTTCCAAAGAGAAACAGTTACCATTGACATTCACTCTAAGCCAGGAGGGCCCAAAATACAGCCATTAAGTGGAGCTTGGGCAGGGACCTATTGTGGTCCAATCTGTGAGCTTCAGAGTGAACTGGGTTTAAGGTTTCGTAGAAGAAAGGAAGAAAGGAAGAAAGGAAGAAAGGAAGAAAGAAAGAAAGAAAGAAAGAAAGAAGAAAAGAAGGAAGGAAGGAAAGAAGGAAAGTAGGAAGGCCGAATTTATAATCTCAAATATAATCATGTATATGTTTGAATGGTTCGAAATCGCAAGGTATGAGAGATTCTCTAAGTAGGACACAACAAAACATTTATTTAGGCCCCACCACAGCAGATCTGGAAACTAGCCTCCCCATTCCGACATCTTGACAAAAAGACTCCAGGCCCAGAAAGCCCACCTCACAAGAGTAACCAGGAGGCCACAGAAAAACAAGATAGTATTTAGCCAAATCATATTTACTGGCC
>CM053624.1:253338585-253361854 GCA_028646595.1 Phalanger gymnotis | reverse complement strand
AGAGAAAAAGAGAGAGAGAAATCTACCCAGTAAACCCCAAGTTAAGTGGGCAGCTTCTGGCCATCAAAATTTACTGTACTTTGGAGAGGACAAGGAGAAGGAGAGGGAGTTGAGTTACTCAACTAACTGGGTCCCCTTTAAGGCATCTCCGTCTACTCACAGGTTGCGTTTGTCCTTTGTTTTCAAGGAGGATCACGACATCAGGGAAATGATGACATGACTTGCAGTTGATTTTGATTTGAGTGAGGGAGGGCTGTGCAAGGTCACCAGCCTCACTTTCTCCTCCAGAGCCACCCAAGAGCAAGCATTATCTATAACGGGGATAAACTGGAAGCCTTTCCGATGAGGGCAAAAAAAAAAAAAAGCAATAATGTCCATTATAGCCATTATTATTCAATATTGTTCCTGAAATGCTACCTACAGCAATAAGATAAGAAAAAGAAGTTGAAGGAATAAACACAGGCAATAAAGAAATGAAACTATCACTTTTGGCAGGTGATATGATAGTATACGTATAGAACCTTAGAAAGTCAACTAAAAAACTAGTCAAACAATTACCTTTGGGGAAGTTGCAGAATATAAAATAAACCCAATTAAATCATCAACTACAGGTAAAGGAAGAGTGCATTCCAGCCATGGCAGACAGCTTGTGAAAAAGTATTGACTCAGCTCTATACTCAGCATATATTTGAGAAATGAGGCCTTTATCAGAGAAACTTGCTGTAAAAATTTTTGCTATTACTTCATTGTCTATGGTACCTTTAGCAAAATGTAGTTTCCTTGATTATCCCATTTAATTAGATCTTTTAATTAGATTAATAAGATCATTTAATTAGATTTTTGCTTTTGCTTTGTTTGAGATTATGATTGCTACCAATGCCTTTTTTACTTCAGCTGAAATATAACATTCTGCTCCAGGCCTTTATTTTAATTCAGTGTGTGTCTTTCTGTTTCAAGTGCATCTCTTACAAACAACATATTGATTCTGGTTTCTAATCCATTCTGCTATCTGTTTCTGTTTTGTGGGTGACCTCATCCCATTAACATTCATAGTTATAGTTATAATAACTAACTGTGTATTTCCCTCCATCCCACTTTCTTCTGTTTCTTCCCCTCCCCCCTTTTATTCTGTTCCTCTTCAAAAGTTTATTTTGCTTCTCCCTTAATCTATCCCCTTTCTAGCTATATATTTTTCTCTATTACCTTTCCCCTTCAATTTCCCTCCTGGATAAGTTAACATTTTTAAACACAATTGATTTTATACACACACACACACACACACACACACACACACCTTCCCTCTTTGAACCCAGTCTGATGAGAGTGAGGTTTAAGCACTGTCTGCCACCATCACCCCCATTTCAGCCTCCATAGTAACAGCTCTTCTTTGCATGCTTCTTTTATGTGAAAAAATTCCCGCATTCTACCTCTCCTTTTTCCCTTCTTCCAGTGCATTCCTCTTTTTCACCCTTTCATTTTTTAAAAATCATTCCAACATAATCAACTCACACCCTTGCCCTCTGTCTATGTAAACTTTTAACTGCCCTAATAAAGTTCTTAGGAATTACATGTATCATCTTCCCATAAAGGAATGTAAACAATTTAACTTTATTGAGTCCCTTACTGATTACTTTTTCATGTTTACCTTTTTTGCTTCTCTCAAGTCTTCTATTTGAATGTCAAATATTCTATTCCATTCTGGTCTTTTCGTGAGGAATGCTTGAAAATCCTCTATTTCATTGTTCCTTTTTCCCCAGGAGGATTACACTCAGTTTGACTGGGTAGGCTTTTCTTGGCTGTAATCCCAGTTCCTTTGCCTTCCAGGATATTACATTACTAAGCCTCTTTGTTCCTTTAACTGGAAGCCTCTAAGTCTTGTGTGATCCTGACTATGGCTCCATGATACTTGAATTGTTTCTTTCTGGCTGCTTGAAGTATTTTGTCTTCGACCTGAGTGCTCTAGAATTTGGCTATAATACTTCTGGGAGTTTTCATTTGGGGTGGATTTTTTTTGATTTCTATTTTATCTTCTGGGTCTAGGATATCAGGGCAGTTTTCCTTGATAATTTCTTGAAATATGATGTCTAGGCTCTTTCATTGATTATGACTTTCAGGTAATCTAATAATTCTTAAATTTATCTCTCCTCAATTTATTTTCCGGGTAAGTTGTTTTTCTTATGAGATATTTCACATTTTCTTCTCTTTTTTTCATTCTTTTGACTTTGTTTTATTGCTTCTTAATGTCTCTTGGAATTATTAGCTCATATTTGCCCAATTCTTATTTTTAAGGAATTATTTTATTTAATGAACTTCTGTTCTTTTTCCATTTGGCCAATTCTGTTTTTAGGGCGTTCTCTTCAGTGAATTTTTGTGCCTGCTAATTCTTCTTTCATAATTTTCTTGCATCACTCTCATTTCTTTTTCCAGTTTCTCCTTTACCACTCATCTCTTTCTTTAACTCTTCCAGGAATTCTTGTTGGGTTTGGTCCAATTAGCATTTCTCTTTGAAGACTCTTTTGGTAGCTGTTTCATGTTGCTGTTTTCTTATGAGTTTATATCTTGGTCTTCCCTGCCACCATAGTAGCTTTTTATGGTTCTTTGTTGTTGTTGTTGTTGAGGTTGTTTGCTCATTTTCCCAGTCTGCTTCTCAACTTTGAACTTTATGTAAAAGTCAGGCTCTGCTCACCTGAGGCTGAGGAGACATACTAGCCTATCTCAAGTTTCAGGCTTTTTCTTGCTACTGTTTTCAAAGTTAGTTCTAGAGGTTTGCAAATGCTTCCAAGGTGGTATTATCCTGGGAGAGGTATGGTCACTGATCTCCTGATCTGTGCTCTGGTCAGGAAGGGCCCCTGGTCCCCTGTAGCTGCAAAAGCTAGTGTTCCTTTTTGCTTTAGAACTGTGACCAGGGTCCCTGTTCCTTTGTGACCAATCTCCAGCACTCCTCTCCACCCTAGAACTGCTACCCAGAACTGTATATGGGCAATAGAGTTGCCAGTCAGCACTAGCTGTACCCAGTGCCAGCAAAGGGTTCCCTATAATCTCTTTCTGTGCAGAACTTACTCTCTCTGGGTTGGGAGCTCCTAAAGCTTCCACTGCTGCCACTATTGCTGTGGCCACTATTGCCACTGCCAGGTAGGTGGGCCCTAGACAGCCTTCCACCTGATGCCACATACTTCTCCTGTTGACCTCTTAAGTTTTCTTTGCCTGGAAAAAATGTCTTACCCCAAACTTTTTTGGCTCTGTTGCTCCAAAATTTGATTTGAGTTGTTATTTTAAAGGTATTTAGAAGGGAATGCTGGAAGAGTTGGGTGGCTGCCTCAATTTGCCATCTTGGCTCTATATCCTGTATTTTTTAAAAGCTGCTCAAAGTTTATTAGTTTCTGTTGAATGCAAACTAAACAAGTTTCCAGAGCTGCTGGAAAACATATGAGTGACTTGGGAAAGAAAGAAAGAAAAAAGGAAAGAAAGAAAAAAAAGAAAGAAAGAGTAGCTTCTTGTCTTTTTTTTTCTGGTGTTTTGCTTCTGTTTTCCTTTATTTAAAAAAACATACAAGACAACTACTGTTACACTTAAGTGACCCACCTAACCTAAAGGGGAAGTTGGAAGGGGAAGGGGAAGAATTGGGGGGTTGGGGAGGAATGGGCTCTGATGCTTAGCATATTTCAAAAGTGTGAGGCGGCAGGGAGAGTACTGATAACACTCATGAGGAAGGCCCAGAGCTTGTTTTGCTGGGCTCACTGACATGTTGCTTCGTCATGGACGGCCTCCTGAGCTAGGTCACAAGTGATCATGCCATGAGCGATTTAGAAAATTCCTGAATGCTCTGGAGACCATAATACAGTTGTCATGAATGAATGACTTGACTTCCCAAAGAAGAGGCTTGCCCACCAATGGCCCTGGCCTGATTTTGGAAGACCAGGATGGTGAGGAATCGCTTCCTCGGAGCACTTGGCACTTCTACAATAGCTTTTGTAGAAGTGTAACCCAGATGCTTTTGGGAGTGGTTATGGGTTGCTACAAGTGAATATCTGGACAGGATGGCTACCAGGTTGCTTTTTCTTGCTTCTTGTGATGATGCAAACCTTAGTAATGCCTCTTGAGCAGTCTCTATCAGGTAGTAGGCTGAGGCAAACAATCGCAAGGGACTTGGCTCAAGGAAAGGGGGTGTGAGGCCACAGATTCCATTTGTACAAAAGACAATTCAATGGTATTTCACGTCGATGGGGAGAAGAAAGCTTTTTGATAGATTATTTTTTTCTTTCCTCGGCAGCGGCACTAGCAGAATACATGTTCTCAGATCGACACTTAGAGACAGAAGGCATTTTTGGTAAGTTTGGAACATCTTAGTTTAAGCCTTGTGTTCTTGCTTATTCTTTCTGGGAAGGCCATTCCATCTGCTCATCGTAAGCTATACTCTGATGAGTTTGTAAGACTCCCTTTGACATGGTGGAGACATCATTCAGAGATCAGCTAATTTTCTCTCTTTTTTGTTTCTTTGCTTGTACTTGGCACAGTGCCTGGCACATAGTTGGTACCTGATAAATGTTTATTGACTGACTGACTTTCTTCCATTTTAGAGAACATTGGCCCAGATGAGGTGATCAGCGAGAATATAGATGTATTGACTGAGATACCACAGAAATCACAGAAATGTCAGAAAAGATGTAAGTGAATGACTAGCAGTTTCCACTGGGAATGGCAGTCATCCTCTCCCTAACCCCTCCCCAAACATCCTTGACCACTTCATTCTATCCTTTGCTCAAGAGTTAGGACCATCTTTCTAAAACACCACTTGGATTAAAATACTCCCTTGGGACTGCAAAATCACTGTCCTGAAACCTGCAGTGTCTTCCAGTTGCTACTTCCATTTAGTTCCTTTGCATAGAGTTTGAAGTACTATACTGTACTATAAAATTCCACTTATCTAATGCCACCACTGATGGCCCAGACAGGTTAAAGAAATACTTTTGGTGAAGTCTCCTTTCACAAGGTAGCCAAAATCTGGACACCTAGAGAAATTTCTATCTTCTAGCAGCTTACTTGTTCTTTTCTTCAAAATTTATTTCAACTAACAAGAGTTTATTTTCTCTCCTTCCCACCTCTCTCCAATTGAAAAGGAAAAGAAAAAAAAACTATTGTAAAAAAACAAGCATCGTCTAGCAAAACTCATGCCCACATTGACCACGTCCAAAAATATACCTCAATCTGCTATCTCCCTCTAATCTTTCTCTGTCAGGAGAGTTCACGTGTTTTCTGCTACCCATTTTCTTATTGCCCTTTCATGGGAGTTTCGAGTTTCTGTCATCTCTTTTCCAATCATGATTACCACATCTCAACCTAAGATTATTCATTTAGGTAATTACCTCTTCCTTCCCACAATGCCCAGCCTGAAACAGAAAAACTTGTTTTGACAACCACTTGCTTTCACCTTGGAACATTAACACAAAGTCATTCTCCTATCTTCTACCTTCCTCCTTTTCCCTGCAAACTCATATCCCTCCCACCCTTGCCTCCAAATTTTGCCTTTCCTCTAGAAATTAATCAATCAATTAAGTGCCTACCATTTACCAGGCACTACGCATTGAGGACATAAAAAGAAGCAAAATATAGTTCTTGCCCTTAAGGGATTTAAAATCTAATGGGAAGCTTACAATATAATGAAAAACTTTCTATATTGTTCAGTGCTTAGTACCATGCCTTGCTCATAACAAGCACTTAAACATTTTTTTATTGATTGAATTAATTCTCCCTATTCTGCATTTTCTTCAGCACCCATTAAATGTTGATAACTATAGTACCTTACGGTGGTGTTGGCTGGTCCTGTTTTGTATATAGTCCTTGCCTATAGGCATTAGATTTTTCTGGGATATATTGCCTTCTTCCTTAGCTTATAACCTCCCCAAGCATGGGGGCCACGGCTGCTACTTTTCAACTACCTCCAGCAGGTTACAGAGCAAAGTTTGTCCATAGTGGGTCCTCAGTCCATACTGTTGATTGATATAATCTTATCCAGATTCTTGATAATTAAAGCTCATTCACTCAGAAATCTGAAATGGATGTGTAATTCTTGAAACTAAGATGGGGTGGTACAAAGTTTACTTGCCCAACTTTGTGTCTTCATATATTCCCTTCAGTACTTGGTACCCAATTGTGGAGGTCTTCCAGCTCTCATTTCATCAATCTTTTGGTCCCATGCCTTCATACTAAATTGGTCCCGTGCTATATCTCCCATCACAGGGCAGTTCCCCAATTGAGATGACAAGTTAGCATTAGGACCTTCTTGACCTTTCTGCTGTCAAGCAGAATAGGAGTAGGTATGGGTCATCATTAAGTTCTGGGCATGCTAATGAGCTTTCTTGGTTTGGAGATATCAGCCTTCATTGTCCATGGGAAGCCATAGAAGGGGAGCCACTGGAGTCATCTCTCCAGACTGTGTATGGTTACCTTCTCAAAATGAACCACATTCAAAATTTAGAGCCCAAAACAAATTCACAGGACCCAAGTAATTCTGGAGGCACTTCAGTAGTTTAGGTAATAGGAAGAAGAAAGGAGAGGCAAGATAGGCACAAGTAGAGATGCTGAAAATGTTCCTTGTGAGTCATAAGAAAATGGATCCTTTCTACTACATGGAGACTTTACAGGCTTATGATTTCTTTCAAACAAATGGGCCTAACTCCATCTAACCCAGAGCTTACAGTGAAGACTCACTCTAAGATGGTTTTCTCTCTACAGTGTTTCTGGATAACTCTGAGCCTCAGTCAGACAGTTGGGAGGCCAAACGCAGAAAGCCAGGTGAGCACAGTCATCTCTAACTCAGATTTTGGGTTAGGTTAGTCATTTCAAACTCAACCTGCTTGTTTATTTTTAGTTTATAGCCCAGATCTATTTATGATGCCATTATCTATGTGATCATTCAATTATATATTACTCTGAACAGGGGGACAAGAGACTATATAATATGATTTGAAGGATAGGTAATAGTCCAAAGCAGTGAGTTTGGGATTTCTGGATGAGGGGACAGGAGAAATGGGTTCTTTCCTTTTGGCCATGTATGGTTGGCAGTGGTTTGAAAGTAGCTCTGTTCCTGGTGGTCTCTGCTCTTTCCTAGGTGTCTGGGGATCTGGTGTTCCAACCTCCTTTTCACCCTCGCTCTTATCTTCCTCAGTAATCAAAGCTCAGAGACAATTGTGACCTCCCTTTTGTTGAGTATTTGAGATCAACCAGACCTTAAAAACCATCCAATTCAGCTTCCCAATTTTGCAGATGAAAACCCTAGCTATGTAACCCTGGATAAAACAACCACTCTGAGCTTGCTTCCTCATTTTTAAAATGGAGATGATAACACTTGCCTTTCTTCACGGCATCATTTGAAAGAATCAAAGATAGGATAGGTACAGGCACTGAACCTGTGGTTTCATTTAGTATAGGGAATTCCCAGAGGAGGAAATTCCCTTCCCCAATGCAGGTCAGTACCTATTCTGCGAATTAAGGTATTAGCGAGTTGCCAAAAGGGCAAATGAGAGATTAATCATCTTACTCAGAAGATGGGGGTCTATCTCTGGAGGTTACTATTCTAATGGGAGAGTTAGGATGTATAGCTGGGAAGTGAATAGGAGGGCATAGACAAAGAAGCGTTTGACCAGGTTCAAGTTACCATAGTGTAGACTGTGTCTTTAAGTGATTATTATGCTCTCTGAGTAGGAATTCCCCTCAGGGGCTCCTAAAGATGTGGTGACTGACAAGTGACAACCAAACCCAACTCCTACTCAGCCCTCTCATGGAAGCCCACTTTAGGGGCTAGGGTTACAAATGAATGAATCAAAAGAGACTTGTCAGGGATGGAAGAGGAAAGCCCATGAGCTTCCTGATAATTAGAGACAGAAAAAAATCCTCCTCTAGCCATAACCACCTCCTGATCACCCTAGTTTGCTCAGAAGGTTAACCTTCATTCACTGAATGTTGCTCCTCACCTACATCTGAACTACAACAGGAAAACTGTTGTCTTGTTTCCTGGATGCTGACATCCCACTTTTTATAAGCTGCCTTGGGTTGGGGTGGGATGGAGGAGCCTAGCCTTCATGAAATACAGCTTTTTCTCTCTTCACAGAGACATCCCCAGCTATTCCATTGGTAACCAGCAATTCAGTGACAGAGTCTTCCAGCAACAACTTAGTCCCGAAGGGCTCTCTGTCTCCTCCCCCAGGCCAGGTTGCCAAGCCCAGTCTGCTCTCCGTGGAAGAAACCGTCCTGGTGCCTAGTATGTGAGGGGATTTGGCAAAAGTGTTGTGTTTATGTTGGCCATAGTTAAAGAGTCCTGGGGTTATAGTTTCTGAGCAGTAGCTTGGTCTTTGGCACTGAGAGATTAGAAATAGGACATGAAAGCAATTTCTTGAGAAGTAGCTTTGGAAAGAGTACTAGATTTGGACTCAGAGGTCATACTACCCATGTGACTTTGGGTCATCTAGTCCAATCTCTTCATTTGGCAGCTAAGGAAACTGAGATCCAGAAAAAGAAAATATCTTGCCCAGTGACACATAAGTAGTGAATAGCAGGAAGTTAGAAGTCAAACCTAAGTCCTCTGACTCCAAATACAGTTCTCTTTCTCCTACAATACACTGCCTCATAAACTAATCCGAAACTCCCTCCTATGCCTTCAGCCTAAACCCTCCCCTGCCCAAATTCTTCTTCCTACAGGAGAATTGTAGGGGTGCAGACACTGAAAACAGGTCCTAGCCCAAACTTTATAGCCCTAAGCAAGTCAACACTCTCTAGGAAATGTAGTCCTTTGAAAGTTATTTGGGAATCCCCTCAGGACTAGCGAATTCATGTCCACAATGGTTAAATCCCAGAAGATTCTGTTTACCCTGTCTTCCTTATTATCCTCAGCCAGTCCTGTTCTTGCCTGCCTGAACTTCAATGGGGGACCCATCCAATTCATCCCTACCCTCTCTACTCTGCCCCAAGGTGTCTTACACTTCACAGTGGAAAACGGGGTCTCCAACATCTTCTTATACCCAGGTAAGTATATCACAGATGTCAACCCCAGCTTCACTCGCACCATTATTGGGCAACTCAGCCTGGATGAAAAATGAGATACTTTTCTCCCTGTATCTATCCTCACCTCTCAGGACACTTGCCTATGTAGTGAAGCCTTTTTGGTTTTCTAGGGGTTCTCATATTCCTCCCTAATCAGTATCCCTCTACTCCAAACAAAAAACCTCCAAAAAACAAAAATGAGGAACTGAGGCAACAGAAAAAGTGTAATCTAACAGGAAGAGGCTTAAATTGAGATTAGAGGTACCTGACTTTCCTCTTCATGATAATTAACTGCTTTCTTGAGCCCTTGTTTCCTCTAACAGCAAAGTAGGTGAACTAACCATTGCCAGCTTTGGTTGGATGTGATGAATAGAACCACTAAGCAGTATGAGCACTTTGGTTAGGGGAGGGGGAATGGTATTGAAAGGGAAATTCTGTGGGAGTAAAGGATTATTGTAATGAAGAATTTTTAAAACTCTCTTTCTACTTTCCACAATTCCCTAAAGCCTCGTTGCCCAAAGTAGGGTATGTGGGGATATGAGAATGACCAATGATTGGGTGGGAAAGTCATTTTTAGCCTCAGTGTTTCAAGTTCTTCCAGCTGGCTCACTTAAGACCACTTTTGATTCCCAAGCCTCATCAGGGGGTGATGTCATCGTACAGAGCCTCCCAGTATCTCCCGACAGGCATGGCTCCACCAGTCCATTTGCTCCATCAGCAGCAGATATGCCCAACATGCCTGAGGCTTCAGCTCTAACCTCACAAGATGGAAAAACAGGTATGTATTTGGGGGACACAACATGCCAACTAAGGGCATATTTGGCCCCTGGAATAATAGGATTTGGGAGGAATGGAAAGGCAGAACTCTACATGTCTTGCCCTTGTCTTTCTCAAGACAATAGAACTTTATAGAATTTAACTGAATCTATTAATAGAACTGTTTCCTTTTTGTCTTTGTATTACCAGCATCCTGTTTCTGCAACTTCTTAGCTCACCTTAGGTGAATCATTTACAAGGGTGTGCAGCAGCCAGCTCCAGCTGGCCAATTGTTAAATATTCAGTGTGACCTTTTACATCTCAGAAATCAACAAAGATTGTGAATCTGGAATTGATTTATTGTTTTGTCAGTTGCCCACCAGCAGTGCTTCTTAAACTGTGGGTCAAGAACCCTATATGTGGGTGCAGAAAATTTGGCAGCAGTAAAAGTTTTTCAAAAATGCAATGACCAAAAATTAATTCAAAATCAAATACATAATGAATCCAAGGTGTTTCTGGCAGTGCTTGCCCATGTTGTATCCAGCAACTTCACTGCAGCCTTGGTTCTGATCACAAAGCATGCGCACCTTGCACTGCACATCCCCTCAGGCAGTTCAATGCCAACGGGAAAAGGGTCTCAAATGGAAAAAGTTTAAGAAGACCTGGTAGAGACGAGATGTCAACCTCGAGGCCTGCTGGCCTAGAGTGTGGTTGAACCAGACTAAAATGTAGTTGGAAAATGATTAAGAAAATAAAAATACAATACAGCATAGATGATGTTAATTTGTGGTTTCCCAAGTCAACAATGCAACCTGTAGAGCTCCATTTCTATTTGAGTTTAAATACTGCTGGTCTAGGCTTGTAAAAGTGATGGACAAAATGTTAACAATGCAGATTAAACTTAAAAATGTATATTGTGTACATATTTTTCCCCTGGAGAGACAGTTGTTAAACGTTTACCAGGACACCCTTGTATTTAATCCCTCTGAGCCTCAGTTTCTTCATTCGTAAAATGAGGAGTTTGTACCAGATAGCCTCTAAAGTTCCTTCCTGTGTAGATCATTATTGCCTTTCCTGCTCTGTGTCCCAGGATCCTATAATCTTGTTGGGGGGTCCAGGCTCCATACCTAAAACGGTAGAGAACACAAGATTGTATGAAGTCAAGTGCTAAATTATACGACAGAAACAGTAAGACTTAAGAAAAGGGAAAGATGGGCTGGAGGAATCAGGGAAGGCTTTATCTCTAGGTGGAGAGGAAAGTCAAAAACCAGCCTGCTATGGTGGTTGAGGGGTAGCTATGGAGTCATTTAAACTGAGATAGCAGTGTGGGGGAGTCATTCAGATGACTGGGTTACCAATTTCCCTTTGGGCTTTTGCAGAATCTGTGGAACAGTTCTGTCGTGCTCTTCACAAGGCTTATGCAGATGTTCCAGAAAGTCCCAACAGCCATTACATTGATCTAGACCTCACAAGAACCCAGGTGGAGAAAAACAGCAAGTATCTGGAGAAGGAACTGGTGATCCAGGACTGGACAGAGAGACAGAAGGCCCGTGTGGGATGGAGAGAGGTGTTTGCCAGCACCAGAGGGCAGAAGAGGGAGACCCAGGTGATCGCAGTAGTGGGTAAGGCTGGTCTGGGCAAAAGTACCTGGACCCAGGAGGTCTGTAGGAACTGGGCCCAGGGCCAGCTTCCACAGTATGAATTTGTCTTTCACTACAAATGCCGCAGCCTCAACTTGCCAGGGAACGACTACTGTTTGAAGGATCTGTTTTTCAGACTCTGTAATCACCCACTGGAAGAGAATGAAGAAGTCTTCAAATACATTTTGAAGCACCCAAATCGCATTCTGATCATTCTGGACTCCTTTGAGGACCTGAAGGGCCAAGACGGCTTTCTGAACTGTCCCGCCAGTCCCTTTCCTGGGGAGTCACGGCCGATCAAAGGGCTACTGGCTGGCCTCTTCCAAAGGAAGCTCCTGAGGGGCTGCACGCTGCTGATCACAGCCAGGCCAAAGGGAAGGTTTAGTCAGTACTTGGCCAAGGTAGACAGCCTCCTGGAGGTGCAAGGCTTCTCTCCTGAGCAGGTGGAATCTTTCTTTGACAAATACTTCCAGAGTTCACCATCAGACAGGGATGAGGCCTTGAGGCTTGTCCAGGCCCAGCCCTACCTGCTCAGTCACTGCTATAGCCCTACTGTGTGCTTTTCCCTCTGCCAGCTTTGTGAGAAGATCTTGGCCACAAAGGATCCAGCCCAACTTCCCTCCACACTCACGGGCCTCTTTGTCAGCCTCCTCTGCTCAGTACTGAGAGCTAGGGAAAAGGGGCCATCTGAAACCTGGCCCAGCACCTGCCTGGCAGGCTTGGCAGAGTTGGCATGGGAACTAGGTCAGAGGCATTGCAATGTCCTGAGAGAGGACCAGTTCCCCTCCACAGAAGTGAAGGAATTTGCCGTTTTGGGGGATTTTGTGTGGCCACTCCCAACAGCCAGGGAACCAGAAATGGCCTTCTCTACCTTTCTCCTGCAGAACTTCCTGGGAGCTTTGAGGCTGGCACTTAGTGGGGAAGTAAGAGACAAAGAGCTCCCCAGATACCTAGCCCTGACCCCTAGAAAGAAGAAACCCTATGACAACTGGCTGGAGAGGGTACCCCACTTCCTGACTGGGCTTCTCTTCCAACCCCTGTCCTCTTGCCTTGGACCCCTTGGTGGGATTAAGCAGGCTGGGCTTGTATGTAAGAGGCAGAAGGTACTCTTGAACTATCTGACCCGACTACAGCCTGGGACACTGGGGCCTGCGAGGCTCCTTGAACTGTTGCATTGTGCCCATGAGGCAACTGACAGCCACCTATGGCAGCACGTAACAGCTGGACTACCCTCCTGCCTTTCCTTTTGCGGAGTACGCCTGACCCCACCAGATGTGCATGTTTTGGGTGAGGCCCTAAAAGCAGCTGGCAAAGACTTCTCCTTGGATCTCAGGAACACCTCCATTGACCTGCATGGCCTAGGGATCCTTGTTCAGCTTGGTTGTGTCACCTGCTTCAGGTGAGGCCCTGGGCAGGAGAAGGGCTGAAATGGGAGGGCAGACAAGAAGCAATAAGAAGTCAGTTGTCCACCACCTTCCTTGACATACCTCCTCCCCCTGTCGCTCCCCACCCCCCACATTCTCAGAAAATATTCTAGGATAGAATGGAAATGTAGCGACAGAATAGTGAACCTCCTATCTCATGCTACATTGTACAGTATCCCTGTCCAAAGCTCTTGTCTTCCACATGAAGGCACCCCAATGCAACACATACGTACATACACACAAACACAGAGTTTGAGTTAGACAAGGCCTTAAAGGTCAGTTAGTCCAGTCCTCCCATTTTATAGATAAGGAAATTGAGGCCTAGGATATGCTTAAAATCCTACAGCCAGTTTGTGGAAGAATTGTAGGAGCAGAAGCTAGGCTTTGTGTTTCCTAGTAAAGGGTTCTTTCCTCTGTATCATACTTTTACACTCTAAAGCAGCCATAAAATAACGTCATCTTCCCTATGTGAGAACGACCTTTGAGTTGTTTCTCCATCTCTCACCTAATCTTCATTATGACCTAAGACATTTTCAAATGGCTGGCTGGAGTGGGAGATGTAGCCAAACATTAAACAGCGTAAAATTCACTACCATAGGGAGTAAACCTTTGAACTCATTGACACCATCCTCAAATCTATTAAGTTAACCAGCCACAGCTCGGTTAGCAAGATTTTTTTAAAATTACATAGCATTCAAGGTCACGATTACAGAATCTCAGATCCTCATACGTACATGCAATGTCATATATATCCTGTGAGAAGTACAGACTGCAAGTTCTGGTATCTTCCTTTTCAACTGATAATGATTTTTCCCTGGGCATAGTTAGACAGGTTAGAAGTAGTTAAGTATAGTTTTCATGATTAGTTAGACAACCCCCTGGAACATGAAGGGATTAAATACTACATACCACAGTTTTTTCATAGGTTCCCAGAAACATTTTCTTTGATATGGAGTTCCTTTGGTTCATCTATGTTCATTACACGAGTTTTTATTGAGCATTGATGGCACGATGCTATGGAGATATGAAATCCTTGCCTTCCAAAGTCTAATAATATAGGGGAGACAGGAGATATATATGTATATATATATATATATATATGTATATATATGTATATGTGCAACCGTGAAATAATAATACCATGCTAATATAGGATAAATACCAAAATAAATGCTATGGAGGAAGGGGAGATTGATGAGGACTGGAGTAATCAAGGGCATCCTAGAAAAGTTGAATTCTAAAGAATGGTTGAGATTTGGATAGGCTGACAGTTTCTTGCAGCGAATTGTTCTCCTCATGGGTTGGGACCTGGCTACTTTGGGAACCTAGGGTCCACTCTAGGGTTTTGTTCCCTGTGGGAAGTTCCTAGATCCCTGGGTCTGAGGACTTCCATCCACAGGGCATCTCTGAGTGACACAGTGTGGCTGTGGGAATCCCTTCGGCAGAGTGGGGAATATGAACTATTCCGAAGGTCCACTGAGAAGTTCACCATTGATCCTTTCAAGGTCAAGTCCATGAAGGATGTGGAGGACCTTTGTAGCCTGGTGCATATCCAAGGGTAAGTGGCTTACTTACTAGCATAGGACTTTGATAGCTCTTGGTGGGAAGGACAAAAGGGCCTTGGAGAAGGCCACTAGAAAAAAGAACCCACTAGAGAGACAAAGAGGAACATGAGATTTTACTCAGTCACTGACCTTCAAAAGGTAGAGAGGGGAAAGGGGGATGTCCCAGATACAAGTAAGAACCAGCAGGGTAGAAAAGCAGAAACCCTACAGTGGAGCCTGGAAGAACCTAATCCCTAAGTGTCTAGAGCCCAGGGGTGGCCCTCTACATCCTCAAGTGCAGCTGAATCTAAACTTCACTGGTTCCCCACCCCTGGTCAAGACCAATGAGTACTGAAAGAAAACCCAATAGGCAAATTCTCCCATTCTTATTCTCTCTCTAGTTTGGATAAATATCCAATGCCCCCTTCTGGCCACCCCAGGAATAACAGACACATGCCTATCAAATTCCTTTTCTTTCAAAATTTAGAAATATCTAGAGAAGTGTGAAAATCTTGTAGTCTTCTCCCTTTAAAATAGCAATAATGACCACACTGATAATGAGAATACTTCTGGCCACCTTATCCATTAGACGAGCAAAATGTGCTGATTTTCGTTCCTCCAAGGTTGGGCAAAGTCAGAGCCTGGCAAAATTATAAGGCAAAGCTTATTAGAATACTTTCTTCAACTCTTTACCCCTTCATGGTACCAATGGTACCCACTCAGTCAACAAGTACTCTCATGCTAGCCCCAGATTTCCCTCCACTGTAGCACTTCACCTTGGTAAGACCCAGGACCAAAACCATTCCCTTAATCTCTCTTTGTCCCCCCTCAAAACAATCCTATCTAAATCCTATCTTAAATCTCATTCCTTCTCATACAAAGCTATATGGTAAGCTAAGCTGTCCTAGTAAATGACTTAATGTATTACCCCCGAGGAAAGACATTTTAACAGGAATATAGCACTATTTTGCCTCAGTGGAATAAATCTCAAACAGTGACGTGTCAGCTACAAGTGTAGACAGTCACCAGTAGCAAAAATGGGGAGGGGACTACTTACTTTCAAATCAAACTATTAGACAGAATACTCTGCTCCTAAGATCAGCCCTGGGGTTGTAACATCACTCGTGTCATATTCTTGGTAGCTCAGAAAATGGTCCTACAGAGGCCTGTGATCCTCTTCCTGCTGTCAGAGACCTGAAGAAGCTTGAGTTTGCGTGAGTAACATTTCTGATTGTCTTTGGGTCTGTAGTTTCCCGTATATATTCCCATCCAAGCCCAGCAAGTCCTGAACTCTAAACTCTTACTGATGGCGATCCACAATACACCTACCACATCTTGTCTCCCATTTCCTGTTTTGACTAATAGCATTCATTTGTAACAAAGCTGGCTAAGGTTAATGGGGCAGTCTTTGATCTCAGTGTTTTTCTGGTTATGATCTTAGCACGTGTTCTATTCAACTACACCAACTGACTTAAATTATGACTACCTAATAGCTCCTGGGAAACAGGATATAGTGCTCAGGAACTTGTGGCCTAAGAAAAAAAGAACCATATCAGGTTGGACCTGAGCTTCTCTAAGGGAAAATGCCTCTGCAGGACTGGGTTGGGTCTCATATTATATTATTGACACCATCTATTGAAGCATTAAGATAATTTCCTCCTCCTCTACCTAAAACACAAAAAAATCTTGTTTGGGGGAGGAAGAAGAGGGATGAAGACAATGTATGGTTAGTGCAGAACTAAAATTATTACAGAAAAGAGGAAATTCACGAGAAAAAAAACACCAAGGGCCACTTCTTTTGAAAATTATTTTAAGCATAAAAAAAATTGCTGCTCTCAAGATGTCTCACTCACTTCAGATAAGCAGCAGATGCTAGACCAAAAATGCAAAATGCAGAGTCCTGGGCAAAATAGAAAGCCCTAGATGGGAGGTGGGGGGAAGGAGGAGGCCAAGGGGTGGTGACTAGGTTTCTTCATAAAAACTATATAGAGGAGATGAAGAGGATATTTGCAGATTCTCATATTTTAAAGGCAAAGTTCCCCAGCAAACATTGCACATTTAAAAAAAAAGTACTAGACTCTGGGCAAGCTAGGCCTCAGTTTCCTCATTTGTAAAAATGGACTCCACGGCCTCTAAGGTTCCTTCCAGCTCTTTCCTATGATCCTATGACCTGTAGTCAGGAGACCTGGGTTAAAGCCCTACTTTCTGACATTACTAGATCTCTGATCATGGATGAGTCGCTTCACTTGAGTGAGCTGCATGTTCATCATTTTACAGATAAGGAAATTCAAGCATTTAACAAGTGACTTAAAGTAATCTCACTGAGTTGTCATGAGACAGACATTTTGGAAACTTTTAAAATGCTTTATAAATATGGCCTGGGGTCCCTGTGATATAGAAGTGTCGGGGACTCTATAATGTTCCATCCCATTGGAGAGAAGGCAGCAGAGTCCACAGTTGCTGTGCCTGTGATCTAGCCCATTGGGGGTATGTTCAGTGGGCTCTGGGATTGTCTCTAGGTGTCTCAAATAGAAATCTAGTGTAAGCAGGGAGGACTCAGGGTCACTGGCCGATGGGGCCAGGGCAAGGTGAAAGAATTTAGAGCAGATGGTTAGGAAAGGTAAGGAGACAGGCCTGCGGGGATGACTATTACATCACAGAAAAATATTTCTGTTTTATTCTGAGCTTTACCTTGGAAAGAGGCTGGAGATTGAAGGACAGAACTGAGAAATAAGGGATCAATAAACTCATCTGAATCTTATAGCATAGAACTTGAAGAAACTGCCTCTATCGATTTAAGTTGGCGCTTTCTCTGCAGTCTTAGAGAACTGCCTAGAGTACTGAGAAGTTAAGTGAATTCCCTAGGGTCACACAGCCGGTATGTCAGAGGCCATACTTGAACCTGGATCTTCCCGACCTTTGAAGGCCAACTGCCTCTGGTTACTATATCATGTTGCCTCTACCAACTTTTGGGAACTCACTTAAGCTGTTTCCTTCCAGGCTTGGCCTAGTGTTGGGTCCCCAGGGCTTTCCGAAATTGGTTAAGATACTTGCAGCTTTTTCATCCCTTCGGCATTTGGAGTAAGTATGTGCTGCCCCCATTCTGTCTTTGACTAATAATTAATAATAATAGGAGGAGGAGGAATCAATGAACAGCAGCCCCATCGTGGGGAAGAGTGGGAGAGCAATACTGAGGAAACTGGCCATGGTCTGGTTTGGGAGCAGAGACCAGATGTGGGGCTGTAGCTGAGGCTCCTCAACTAAATTCCTATTAAATCTTTAAGCAAATGACTTCTACTCTCTAGGCCACTGTTGCCCCCTTGTGGAGACACAGTTTTATGCTCATTTCCAGAAAAGTCATCATGTAATCTTGATACACACTCAGGTCTGGGGAGTTAAAAAAAAATTAGACTGACAACCATCAAACACACCAATCACTTGGGAAAAGTGGGGCCCAAGGAAATGTTTATTTTTTTTTTTACCTCTATACTGGATCATTTTCTACTGCTTACAAACTTGTCTATGTTTTTCCCCTACTCTGAAAAAACCCTAACTTGATCCTTCTATCTCTAATAACTATCCTTCTATATTTCTTCTGGCCTTTGTAGCTACAGTCCTTGAAAAGGTTATCTACAATAGGGGGTCTGCATTTTCTTTCCTATCACTCTCATCTTAATCCCTTGCAGTCTGGCTTCCAACCTTATTATCATTCCACCAAAACTGCCCTCTCCAAAGTCAGTAATAATCTCTTGGGTGCCAAATCCAGTTTTCTCAATCCTCATCCTCTGTGACCTCTCTGCAGCCTTTGTCACTGTCACTCACTGTCTTCTCCTGGATATTCTTCTCTCTCTAGGTTTTTGGGACAACACTGTCTCCTGGTTCCCCTCCTGTCTATCTGACTGCTCCTTCTCTGTCTCCTTTGCTGGATCCTCCTCCAGATCACGGCTTCTAACCATAGCTGTCCCTCACTTTTCTGTCTTGGCCCCTCTTCTCGTCTGCTTCTTAGTGATCTCATCAGCTTCCATGGATTTAATTACCATCTCTATGCTGATGATTCTCAAATCTACCTTTCCTGCCCCAGTCTCTCCGCTGATCTCCAATCTTGCATCTCCTGCTGTCTTTCAGACATCTTGAAACTGGATGTCCAGTAGATAGCTTAAACTTACATGTCCAAAACTGAACTCATCTTTCCCCCTAAACTGTGCTCCCACCCCCCACACATACCTCCTACCATCTTCCCAGTCCCTCAAGCTCACAACCAAGGAGTCATCCTAGATTCTTCACTATCTCTCACCTTCCCCCACCCCAAATCCAGTCTGTTGCCCATTTCATCTTTGGAACATCTCTCAATTATACCCCTTCTCTCATCTGTCACTGCTACTACTCTAGGACAGACCCCTCATTACCTTGTGCTGGATTATTGCCATAGCCTGCTAGTGGGTCCAGCAGCCTCAAATCTTTCCCCACTCCAATTCATTCTCCATTCAGCCACTTAAGTCATTTTCCTAAAACTCAGGTCCAATCATGTCACCCACCTCTGCCCCCATCCAATAAACTTCCAGAGGCTTCCTATTGTCCCTAGGACAATGTTTTGTCTGGCATTAAAAGCCCTTCATAACACCCCTCTCCTACCTTTCTATTCTTCTTGCACCTTATTGTCCAACATATAATCTTCAGTCCGGTGACACTGGCCTCCTGGCTATTCTGAGAACAAGACATGCCATCTCTCAGTTCCAGGCATTCTCTCTGCCAGTGCCATATGCCTGGAACACTCTCTTTCTCTCTCACTACTGACCTCCCTGGCTTTCTTTAAGTCCTAACTACAGGAAACCTTTCCAACCCTCCTTAATTCCAGTGCTTTCTCTTTTTTAATTATTTCCTGTTTATGTTTTATGTAGTTTGCTTTGTATATATTTGTTTGCATATTGGTCTCCCCCATTAGATTTTAAGCACCTTGAGGGCAGGGCCTGGTTTTTGCCTCTTTTTTTATCCCCAGTGCTTTGCACATAGTAGATGCCTAATAAATGTTTATTGACTGAGATATTAACATCAGCTTGACAAAAGGAAACATTAGAAATGGATTTTCCTCTTAGACATTTTTCCTTATCCTCAGCTTGATTTGTTTTAACCCAGGTTGGTAGACTGAGTTACTTACTAAGCCCAGTTATACCATATTGACTGTACAGACTGTGGCAAGGCTTAATTTCCATGAATATGACCAGACTTTTTAAAATTTATTTTTCATTTTTAGTTTACAACACTCAGTTCCACAAGTTTTTGAGTTCCAAATTTTTTCCCCCTCCCCCTCAAAATGGCATGTAATCCGATGTATCTTCTACATATACTTTCACATTAAACTTATTTACACAATAGCCAAGTTGTAAAAAAGAATTATAACCAATGGAATAAGCCATGAGAAAGAAGAAGCAAAACAAAAAAAAAGAGAGCAAGTAGTTTGCTTCAATCTGCATTCAGACTCCATAATTCTTTCTCTGGATGTGGATAGCTTTTTCCATCATGAGTCTTTTGGAGCTGTCTTAGAACCTTGTATTGCTGAGAAAAGCCAAGTCTACCAAAGTTAGTCATCACAGATACAGTGTATCTGTAATCATGTATAATGTTCTCCTGGTTCTGCTCCCCTCACTCAGCATCAGATCATATAAGTCTTTCCAGGTTTTTCTGAAGTGCACCTGCTCATCATTTCTTATAGCACAACGGTATTCCATTACATTCATATACCACAACTTGTTCAGCCATTCCCCAATTGATAGGCATCCTCAGACACTTTTCAATACTTGATGTTCACCTGTCCAGACTCCCCAGCCCCATCTTGAATGAGAGAAAGTCCAACTAGAGCACTATCAATGAAGCATCTATAGAAAGAATATTATGGATTTAGAATCAGAGGACCAAGGTTAAACTGCCTACCTGCTTCTTAATACCCATGTGACCTTGGGTAAGTCATTTTTCTTTCCCATTTCTGAGCCTCAGTTCTCTGATTCTTTGAAAGGAGAGTGCCTCAAATGAAAGTCTTTCTTCCTTATCTCTAATCATTTATCCTAGGAACCTGATATGAGACCAGGTTAGTTTCCTCATTCATTTAGAGGTGGAAAGAATCTAGAGAATATTTCTAGTCCAATGCCCCCATTTTTTATGTAGAGCTTAAGGGACTTGCCCAAAGCCACACAGGTCTTAAGTGATGGACCTGGTTCTTTGACTCCAAATTCAGTACACTTCCTCTGCTTTTGACTCAGATTTTCATTTTAACACAAGCCTTCAATTCTTTAACCCCAAGGCTGCAAAAGGGAGTTTGTGCACCTTCAGCAAACTGTTGGCAACAGTGTTAACTATTGGTCAAACAACCACCTTTCCATACCCTTTACTCAGTCCTTAAATCACCAAATATAAGGGAAAATATTCTGAGTCTGGAGTCAGAGGACCTGGGTTCAAATCCTAGCTCTTCAGTTTTCTACTTGTGTGACTTTGGGCAAGTCTGAAATCCTCTGGGACTCAGTTCTTTCATCTGTTAGATGAGGAAGTCGGACTAGATGTCCTTTAAGTCCCCTTCTACCTCTAAATGTATATGACCAGATGATCTTTCTACTTCCCAGGCAGAACTTCAAGGAGGTAATCCATGGTCAATGCGTTGCTATTGTTCTCTAAACTTGGCAGTGGAAAGAATGTTGAACTTGAGTCATAAGGCTGGACTAGAGTTTGAACCCCAGATGTTCCACCTACTAGCTGTATCACCTTAAGGAAATCTCTTAGCTTCCCCAGACCTCAGTTTTCCCATCTCTAAACAGAGAAGATTGTACCAGTAGGCTTCTATAGTCTCTTCTAGCTTTATGAGCCTATGGACTCGTTTGGATTGGGGCTGGCTTTTAATTCTCTTCTGTTTTTGGCTCTGCCTGAAGAAGGAATTCAGCCAAAGCCAACCTGGGGCCCAGTTACCACCATAATGACTCAAAACTCTGCTCCCTGGAGCGTTGTTGGCTCTAGGAAAGGCCATTAGAGAACATCTATGGTTCCTCTCTATCACTGGGATTTTAATACCAAATTTCCCATTTCCCTTTCTCCCTTTCTCTCTGTCTGGTTCCTCAGGGTAGTGAAAGACATCAAGTGAGGCTACTCGAGGGAGAACTCTCCATTTAGAATTTTAGCCACACTACTTCTCGAATGTGTGGAGGTACATTTATATTTCAAAGTACTTTCAAATATATAATCTCTCTTTCTCTCTCCTTCTTGCTCTTTCTTCTTTCTCTTTTTCAATTTCCTCTGACTCTCTTTCTCTCTGAGTCTCTGTCTCCATCTGTCTCTTTCTCTGTGTTTTTGTTTGTCTCTCTGTCTCTGTCTCTATTTCTCTTTCTCTCTCTGTCTTTGTCTCTGTCTCTTTTTCTGTTTCTCTGTCTCTGTCATTCTCTCCCTGTCTCTCCCTCTTTCTCTCTATGTCTCTGTGTCTCTGTCTTTCTCTGTGTCTGTGTCTCTGTCTGTCTATCTCTCTCTGTCTCTCTCCATCTCTGTCTGTCTGTCTGTCTCTCTCTCTCTCTCTCTGGACTAGATGTGGGAATTTCACTCTACCAATGCAGACTAGCCTACAATTTTTGGTCTTAGAGGATAGCCTGGGACATTGAAAGGTCATGTCCAGGGTCACACAACTAGAGAGTGTCATAAGTAGAACTTGAATCCAGATTTTCCTGCCTCTGAGGCAAATCTCTCTAACCATTAGAGCGCCTCTTTTATGATAATAAAAAAATTAAATGAGAATCAAATACATGGGCACATTTGCTCCTTGCAGTATCCGTATGAGGTAGGCAGGGCAGATATTATTGTCCCATTTCATAAAATACATAAACAGAGACTCAGAAAAGTTAAGTTACTTGCCCAAGGTCACCCAGTTAATTAGTGACAGGAAGAGTCAGAGCTCCAATCAGTTTTCCTGTCACCTAGACTGGTATTCTTTCTACTATGTTGCAGTTATCAATCACCGAATTTATCCTTGTATTCTTGAGTGAGCTTTCAGCTCCCTTTAACCCAGCTGTGTACACAAAATAGACTAGAAGCAGTAGGGGAAGAACATTATCAATCTCCAGAGAATGATAGTTTATAAGAAGGAAATCCCCTCATTTCTCCTCTTGGTCTAGGCAAGGGAGAGAAAGCAACAGGGGCCAGAAAGGGCTCCTCTCAGAATCAAGTTGATGGTTTTTGTGCTTGGTTCATTCTTATAGCCTGGACACCCTGAGTCAGAACAAGATTGGGGACGAAGGTGTGTCTCAGCTCTCTGCCATCTTTCCAGAGCTAAAGGCTTTGGAAACCTTGAAGTAAGTGCCAAATCATGCCCTTTGTCATTCTGCCTCTACCCCTAGCTTCAGGGTAGTCCAAAATTTAGAGCAGAAAGCCAGGTTGGTAGGGTGGAGGGCTGGTAGGTGGCTTAAAGGGGACAGAGAATCAATTTGGGCTATTCCAAATCTCCCCAGAAGCAACAATTACTCTGATCAGCACTCCTGATCCTTCCTATCCATCCTTCTCACCCCATTCTGTTTCCCTCAGCTTGTCTCAGAATAGCATCACTGATGTGGGAGCCATGGAGTTGGCCAAGGCTCTGCCATCGCTGGCAACATCCCTTGTTACACTGAGGTGAGTGAGGGGCCCTTCCTGACAAATTTTGGAAAAAATTAGTGGTTTGGGTGCAGAGAGCTCTCTGTCATGACAGCAACTTGGCACCTTGGGGGGCTCTAAAAACTCTGAAGTCCACTGGCCTTGCAGGGAGTCTTATTTGTGAGAAAAAGACTTAACCATACCCCAGACAAATGGTGGTCTCTCTCTCTCTCTCTCTCTCTCTCTCTCTCTCTCTCTCTCTCTCTCTCTCTCT
>CM053624.1:253301740-253338485 GCA_028646595.1 Phalanger gymnotis | reverse complement strand
CTTTGATAGTTTCACCACTGAATATATATAAACAATACCTCCCACACAGTAGTGCATGATTGGTGGTAACAGTTGGGGGCACAGTGGTTAAGACAGTGTGATTAGTAATACTCATCTTGTTAAAGCAATACTCTATAATGACTGTGTAACCATTGTTAATAACTCTGATGGTATGAAAAGTGACCCCTAACAACATTACACTACATTATAGGTGTTGGGCTACCCCAGTGACTGAAGAGACAACGTATTTGTCTTTTCTCCCAGCAATGGTGATCATTGTGATAGTAAGGCACAGTGAGACAGAATTAGAGGTTCCCTTCCCCATACCCCAAGTCCCTAAGCACCCAATGATTCCTCCTCCCCCTCTGTTTTTGGCAGCTTGTACAACAACTGCATCTGTGATACTGGAGCCGAGAACCTCGCTAGCGTGCTTCCCAGCATGGTGTCCCTGAGGGTGCTGGAGTGAGTCTGGGAGGTGCCGGAGGATTAGAGAGGGGCAAGACTGGGAAGCAGGGGGTGCGGGGGTGGTGTGGAGGGAGTCTGAGACGAGAGGTTTTAGAGGGCTGGCTTATGCAACCTGCAGCATCTCCTATAGACACTTTGCAGACAGCCTGTCCCCGATGTAGAGTCTCCAGGGAACCTCAGCCCTCAGAGAGGAAGCCTCAAGAGGAGAGAGAGGAGCTATAGATGCAAGTCCCTTAGGGATGATGTGCCCAAATCCCAAAATCCTTTTTGTCCCCAGCATGGGAAGGGAACCAAAGGACTCTCAAGAGAGCCCCATACCACCTACTGACCAGCAAATGCATAGTTTTATTAGGGAGCAAGAAGCGCAAAATACACAGGGACTCCTAGGGTGCTGGAATTAAATGAGTACCAGGTTGGGGAACTAGAGGAGGAGGCTGAAAGAGCTACCTTCCCCAAAGGAGGCTGGACAGATCCCTTGGAGGCCAGGGTATTAGGCATAGAGTATAGGGAACAGGGCCACTGCTACTCCCTGTCCCCAGGAAAGTAAAAATAATGCCATCTCCTCTGTTGTTCTGGGGAGAGACCTACCCTGAGCAGCCCTCTGATGTACCACGGATGTGGGACAATGGGCAATTAGACTCCAGTCACCCAAACTAATATAATGCCCCTAGCCCAGAATTCTGCCTCCCTTGGATCATAGGTAGGCCCTTGAGCTTTCATAACTTGAGGGTTTGCATATCAGCAAATCTGGTGCAATTGTATCATCGATTTAGAGCTTAAAGGGATTTTAGATGTAATCTAATACAATCCTTTCATTTGAAAGATGACTAACCTACAGATTAAAGGAGTGACTTCCTTAGATTCACAAGGGTTGGAAGTGACGGAGATGGGATTTGAATCCAAATCCCCTGACTCCAAACTCAGCATCCTTACCATTGTTTCATGCTGCTGTTAGATTTGTTAAGAAAGAGAACCGAAGAGCACCAGTTCTGGAGTCAGGACAACCTGAGTTCAAATCCGGCATCAGACACTTGACACACTTACTAGCTGTGTGACCTTGGGCAAGTCACTTAACCCCAAATGCCCTGCCTTCCCCCCTCCAAAAAAAAAGACAGTAAGAAAGCGAACTGACTCTCAATATACATTGTAAAGGGTGCCATAGTGTGGGTGGGTGAGTTGGTGGTTATTTCTTACTTCTGTAAGAGCTGTTCCCTGCTCATAGGAAGTAGGGCCTTGCTGAGATAGCTGCTCCCTGGGCTCAGACCCAAGATCTAGGGTTGTATTCTTTGCCATCATAACACTGAGCCTCCCAGACTAACAACAACCAATGGGTTTTTCTCCACAGTGTCCAGTACAACAAGTTCACAAGGGCAGGAGCCCAGAAGCTCACAGCCAGTCTGAAGAAATGTCCACATATTGAGACATTGGCGTAAGTCCTGATGGCCTGAGGTCTGGATGCTAGGTGTGGGAGAGCTAATGATGCCCTAAACTAGTTAGCACTTATATACTCCTTTTAAAAAGTATCTCTCTCTCTCTCTCTATATATATATACATATATAATCTCATGTGAGCATTCCAATAGCCCAGTGAGGTAGCTAATATAAGAATTGTTGTCACCATTTACAGGTGGTGAAACCAAGGCTCATAAAGGTGAACTAACTGGCCCAAGGTCACAGCTAGTCATATAGCTGAGCTTAGAATCTGAGTCTCCTCATTTCAAATAGGAATGATAATAATAGCCAGCCCATATTGCCTTTAAAGTTTGCAAAGTGCTTTACATATATGTTAATGCTTCACAATAACCCTGCATGGCAGGTGGTAGTATTATCCCCATTTTACAGATGAGGTAACTGAGGTAAACAGGGGTCAGGTAACTTGCCCAGGGTCATATAGCTAGTAATTGCCTGGAGGTGGATTTGAACTCAGTTCTTCTAGACTCCAAATCTCCCACTCTATCCATTTGACTACCTAGTCTAGTACTTATCGGCATTAGATCAGGAGACTGCTAATTAGGAGTAGGGGGGACGCTTCTATTCTCCTTACTTATGTCTGAGAGATGATGCAGAAAACAAGCATCCGATAGTGCCATGGGCTGTATCCCACTTCTCTTTTTCTAATCTTTGTCTCCTGCCCTCCCTTTCCAGGATGTGGAACCCCACCATTCCTTATGGGGTTCAGGAACGTCTACAACAGCTGGACTCCCGAATAAGCTTGCGGTAACATCGTATTGACTGTTCAAAAAGGTAATTGGGGAAATATTTGGTGATCATTAAGGTGAAGGAGAGAATGCGCCGTATCCAGTAGTTAGAGTTTTGGGGGGATGGGTTTGAGTCTATTTGGATCCCCTGGTGGAGAGAGGGAGGAAGTAGGAATATCAGGATCAAAATTGTTTTTGTAGGCAACTTTGAATTGACATAGAACATGGAGACTTAGATTCAAGTCTATACCACCTAAGTCACCATTGGCAAATCAGTTGGCCTCTCGGTACCTTACTACTAGGAAGTTGTTTCTTTTATCATCTATAAATGGATGATGCTGACAAATGTCAGCCAGTTCGGTTATGTCCTGACCTTCAATGGAGTGGCCTTAACAAATTCACTCCTTGGATCTCCTGCATCTGGCCCCTGTAGATACCCAACTTCCCTTCACCCCAGATTCTCTAGCCGTCTTCCCTCAGTCTGCTTAGTTCTCAAAATCGTCTTTTCCTTTTGTTGATAGATCCTAAGTCCAGAAGCCTTTCTGGGATTCTCAGACTTCATCCATCCATCAGGCCTTCAGCTCAGGGACCCAAACCTCCGCTAGAAGAGTCTAACTTGGCTGCCACCTTGGTTTGTAGCCAGACATCTCAGACTGGTCAACATTCCTCTTGATGTGCTGCCAACATAAGGCCTCTTGGCTTGGCAAAAGGCTGTTAGATCAGCATCGGGGTGAAGGTGAAACACAGCTCCTGACTCTCTGTGATGTATTCATTTGGTCTGGAAGGTGGACTAAAGGTGGCAGCATTTCCTCTTTCCCTTGGCTGCCCTCAGGAGGCAGAGGAGGCAAATGAGAGAGACACTTCTAGCCTGCTTCCAACCTCGAATGCTAGAAGCCTAAGAGAAAACTGTGGATTCCGGGTGTCTAATTCTCAAAGATGCAGAGAAGCTGGTTGCACTGTGGCAACTGCACTTTGGCTGTTAGACACGTCATTTTGCACTGACTTTCCTAGCTGAAGAGTCTCAAGGCAGAAAACTGGAAGCTAATGCTGGGATAACCAAGAAACACTTAAGTAATGAAACATTATAGGTAACATCAGTAGTAGTTGCCTTGGGTAAATGTTACACTAATTGGGGGGATGGGTTAAGGGTGGGGATGGCTGCTAGTATTTCATTTGTAACAAAATCTATTACTTTTTCAATCTGAAAGGAAAGCCCAGGGATGGAAGGACAGAAGTGGGAAATGAGGATCTCATGTCAAGATGACTGGAACCAGGAGGAATAAAGGGCTTCTTAGGGATGAGGTTGTAGGGTCAAGTAAGAAAGGGCATCTTTCATTGTAACTCACAGGATAAGCGGCTGAGTGTCATCTGACACACCTGAATGGAGAAGTGAAAATCTTTTTTCTGACCTGAAAGAGGGTAAATTTCTAATTCTTCTACCAGCTCTTTGACAGAATGCTTGGGCAAATACCCCCCTTACATTTGTCCATTGCCCAAACTGACGGAGGTGGGGATCCCCGAGGAAAAGAGAGTGTAGCAGCTGTGTCTGATTTCCTCTTTCACACTGCTGGACTGGATGCTAATCTAGGGATGATTTTTCCTGTGTCAAATGATAAGATGGCAAAAAGAATGACATTCTCTTTGTACCATGGGGACCCTGAGGCTGCTCTGAGAGTAAAATACATCTACACTGGAAATAAAGTGTCTTCCTGGTAGGTCTTAGGTCCAGGAGCCTTTTTGGGATTCTCAGGCCCTATCCACTCATTAGGCCTTCAGCTTAGGGACCCAGATCCATGATGATAGAGTCTAACTTGGCTGCCATTTTGGTTTGTGTGCAGGCATCTCAGTCTGATTAACTGGGGAATGGCTGAAGTAATTCTGATATATGAGTGTAATATTGTGACAATAAATGATGACTATGATAAATACGGGAAAACATAAGAACTGAAGCGGAATGGAGTACACATAAGCAGGAAAACAATATACAGTACTACAATAAAGAAAAAAATAATAAAATGAAACTGAATGCTGTGTGATAATAATGATAAATATTAGACCTAGAAAAGAAATAATAAAATTGTGCTTCTCTCCTTTTATTAAAAGGTGGGAGATTATGGGTGTGGAATGTTGCATTTGCTTTCAGACTTGATCTCTGTGTCAGTTGTTTTTTTTTAACTTTTTCTTTATTACAAGGAGAAGACTCATGGAAGAGTGAGGGGAAAGAGTAAAGGAGAGGTGTATCTGGAAGCACCTGATGTAAAAACAAAATTTGTCAATACATTTTTTTTAATTTAACACAGGACAGAACCTTACTAGCATAAGATTCTCTGGGTTTTGCTATTTCTCTCCATTTCCTGGTCTGCTTTGCACATCAGTCATCATTACAGATAGATAGATAGATAGATAGATAGATAGATAGATAGATAGATAGATAGATAGATAGATAGATAGACAGACAGACATATGTATATACATAGATAGATATATACACATGTATGTGTGTGTGTGTGTGTACAAAACTGGCATCACGGGCCTTCTAAAAAGGATTTAGGGTTAGGTTGGAGATAGGCTCCATTCTGGCAGTAATTCTGAGTTCAAGTTTTCTCCTTAAAGAGGATCTGGCCTAGTCTGCCATTGGGAGTCTAAACAATGGGCAGAACCTCCAAGCTCAAACAATTTATGACCTGTGACTATCAACATGGGTGTTGGAACGGTGACATTTCTAGAGGAAGGTGAGTAAATAGCCACAAGAAAAAGAAAAACTTGAATCCCCACCCCTACTCTCTGAAAAGCATCTTTTCTTCTCTCTGGTTATTCAAAGAAGTGTGACAAAGATGTCGTTTCCTTATGAGATAGTCCTACGAGCATTATACTACAGAGGGGCAGACTATCAGTAACTAGGACTCTGAGTCGACTTGTCAAGGGAATGGAAGCTCTGGGAACGCTCTGGGCCTTTAAGAACATTGTGCTGAATGAATTCCATCTTCAGGGCCAGCCTTACACATATTCATTGTCAATAAAGGGAGGCAGCTGCTTACATGTTTTGACTCCAGGGATTCCAGAAGGTCTTTTTAGGCATTTGGCTAACATCTGGATTAGAGAACCACTATTAGAGAGCCATTCCTTCCAGGTAAGGCACTGTTCCCAATTAAAATGCAAATGCCTCCAAAAAGAGTAAGCTGTTAGTAGAATTTGAAATTGATTTAATTAATTTAAAAATTAAAATGAATTATAAAGAATTAAGCTGCTACTTGTCATTAACATCTCAATTTAGGTGAGTTTGTCAAATCCTTTACTAGTGACCATTGACAATGAAATGATAAGTGAACAGTTTGGTTAGGAGGATAGGGAGAAAGAGCCACAGCATGGGGTACTGCCCAACCATGATAATCTTCTGAAGGGAAGGACTCTGGGACCTTGGTAGAAGGTGGAAAGAAGGCACTGAGAAAGAGGTGGGAGGATACCCATGACAAGTTTTAAGGATTTCTTACTTTTGCCTGGGGCTGGTCCTATGTTCACTCTCTCTTAAAAAAAGGTCAGAAGTGGGCTGACATATTTTTATCTTCGACTTGTGAGCTGTGAGTACCACATATGCCTGTGGCAAAGTACAGACAGTACATTTTTGGAGACTTATTACATATGCCCTGTGGACTGTACTGGTTCACCTTGCACAGCTGAAGCCTAGGCTATCTGGCTAATTCCAGCGTGGGTATAGTGGAAAGAACTCTGGACTCTGAGGATCTCTGAGTCTCCACCTCTGTCTCTGTGTCTTAGTTCCCTCATTTGTAAACCAGGGATAATGACACCTCACGGGGTTGTTGTGTGGATCAAAGGAGAGCATGTGTGTAAAGTTTACCATCAGTCTTCAGCTTGGGCCATTCCTGGCTGACCCTAAGTTAGGTTGCATACATTTAAAAATTGTGTTGACAGCAATGCTTTCTTTCTAAAAAAATAAATTTATTGTTAGGGTCAAGAGGCTAATGAGAGCTTCATAAGTATTATGTAAAAAGAACAATATTCTCTGCATATTTTATACATTTCCCTACTGATTTTTAATCCTGTCCACAGAGATACATGGCATAGATCATATTTTGCAGCCTGAATATAAACTCGGAGGATTAGAAACTCTGTTGCTGTTTATTAAAGATTCTGTTGCGAGCCTTTTAAAAAATTAAATGTGAGCTACCTTTTCTCCAAGAGGTAGAAATTTGCTCAACACGTTAGTTATTTTTTCAACTCTGATTCCTGCTAATCACCCTTTAGCTTAGGATCAGATTTAACCCGTTCACTAAGCCTCCTCTCCTCTTCCAGTTGCTGAAAAGCTCCTGAGAGAGGATGGCATTTCAATCCCACAGTTGGAAAGGCCTGTCAAGAGGCCTGCCTCCTGACTTGGCTCAGCCATAAAATACATTAGCATGCTGGAAAATAGTTGGGGGTGGGGAGTGGACACAATTTAAAAATAGATCAGTAACCATCTCTTAGAAGTGCAAAACATTTCTCTTATGTTCTATTCTGATGGCAAAACTAACTTGTCCAGGTCTTGTCTTTGGAGGAGCCCAGTGTGCTTTTTTTGAATGATATTTTGTAAAGTCACGTTCTCCCAACCTTAGAGATGAGTGAACTGAGACCCAGGAAGGATATGTAACTTCCATATAATCACATAGCTGGTTAGTGAGAGAATCAAGGTCTCCTGATTCTGTGTGCTATTTTTAAATATGCTAAAATCTTGGGTATGGGCTTTTTGCCATCCACCTTCTCCTTTGTTCTTATTTTCTCTATTCCGCTGAACTCTCTCACAATTTTGCATTTCCTGAAATCACAAGGAAAGAGAAAAAGTAGCAAACCTGTTTAGTACCTCTGGAAGCCGTCTTCTCAATTGAGTTCTATTCAAACTCAATTCCTCTTTCTATTACAGTTTTCCCAGGCCTGCTCAACCTACCTGATGGGCTTGTAAGGATCAAGCGCAATTCTGTTTGTGAATTAATTTGGACAAATACAAAACGTCAGTTACCTTGAAAAGCTTGTTAGCTGTTGTGATTACAAGTTGCCTCCCCACCCCAATTTTTTTGAGAACTTTCAAAGTTCTCAAAGCAGGAGTGAGCTTGACAGATTTCAATCTTACTTCTTCGGTTTCCAAACCATGTCCACAGGCATCATTAGCTGCTTTGCTGGTCTGAATGAGCCCAACAGGCTGGAAGGATTGGACTTGCCAAACCAGTGGCCCAAATTCTAAATACTAAGTGGCATTTATCATTCTGCTTATAATAGTCTTGGTCAATACTGAATTTCTTTAAACCTAGTTTTCTCAATATTATTTGAGGTGAGGGTAAAAAAAAGCAAGACATTCCAGAAGGCTCGATTGAATCTTTTTTTTAATCAAAAGAGGCTAGCTTTCCACAGAGTGCTTTTACAGGTTTATGGGAGCTGAATTAAATAACACTATCATTTTCAAAGTATCTTGGTTTGGATAATTAAGTCATTCTCTGGATGTGTTCTTCCTGTTCTCTTCCCAAGAACTGTTGAGAGATCTGCAAAACCAATGGAAGACAGGTAGATTGAAAACAAAAAGGACAACCCACCAAGCCAAACCTCTGGAACATTCCCCTAATTCTTTCAATTTTGAGTCCCCACCTGAGAGCATCTCTAGAACTAATGGCCAACAAAGTTCTAAACATTTCAACTACTTTAGGCTTTATTGACAACAAATATTGATATAGACTACTCTTCATTGTTAAAGTCTTAAGTACATTTTCCCCCAAAGTTGACCCTTCAAGGTACTGATGCTAGAAATAATACTGAAAGAAAAAAAGCTTGGATTTCCATAAAAAATATGCATCCAGATCATTTAAGGTACTAAACTAAGGCATTGGCCTCTTGTGCAACACTGCAGCTGTACAGTCACTGAGGGAACATCTGTTTGGAAGAATCTGTGATCTGGCTCCTTCTTTCCTTTCTTCTAGTCTGTGTGCCTTTCCAACCCGAGCACTTTTCAATCCTGTGAATCCCAGGAGTTGCATCGTGGTGCACTTTCAAGGAGGGCAGACCTAGTGAAAAGCAAATGCTAAAGTCACTAACATGGGCAGAATCAGCCTTTGTCTAAAGTGGCAAGGAAAGCTAGAACAGTCCCTCAAAATGGCCCAGAGGTTTTCCTGGCCCCTCTCTGAGGCCCCGGTGGTGGACTGAATTGGTCCTGTGGAAAAAAGCACTCATCAGGAGTCAGAGGACCTGGGTTTGAGTACTGACTCTGCTGTTCACACTAGCAGTGTCACCTTGGACAAGTCATTTAACCTCTCTAGGCCCCAGTTTTCTGATCTATACAATGAGGGCATGGAACTAGATATAAGGTCCCTTGCAGCTCAAAATATATGGTTCTATAATTAGAACCAAGACTATAAATTTTATTTCTCATTTTTATTCTTTTAAATATTATTAATATAATAATAGATAACATTTATATAACATTTTAAAATTTGCAATTGCTTTCCAAATATCATCTCACAACAACATTGGGAGGTCAATGATATTGTTATCCTTATTCTAGCCTGATTTCAAAATGAAAAAGAAAACTGACATTCATAGAGCACTTCAAGGTAGGCAATGGCCATAGCCCTGGACTTGGAATCAGGCAGATCTGAGTTCAAATCTTGCCTTAGCCATGCAACCCTGTGTGACCCTTGGCATCATTCGGTCCTGGTTTCCTCATCTGTAAAACGGGCAGTAATGATACTTGTTGTGAGGATCCAATGAGCTCGTGCGTGTGTAAAGCCCTTTGGAAACCTTAAATTGCTATAGAAATGCTTCACACCAGTGACTTTACATCATGGAATCTCACTTGAGGGAGGCAGCCGACGGTGCAGTGGCTTCAGAGTCAGAGGACATCTTTGGGCCTGTTTCCTCATATGTACAATGAGGGAGTGGGCTAGATGACTCAAAAACTCCTCTAATTCTGAATCTATAATCCCATGATACTTACTGTGACCCGTGACAAGGTATCTCTTCCCATTTTACCATGGCTCAAAGTGGTTAAGAGTTTTGCTCACTACCCCACAGCTATTAAATGTCAGAGGCAGCTACTTTGTTTCTTTGATGCTTTTACGTGGACTCTTGTTCATTGTGCTTGGCTGATTATCCCAGGTAAATATTAAACCAGAGTGATGATAACAGTAATTATACTTATGTAACAATTTATAAAGTATCCCCAGACAATGGGCATCTCTTCTGTTTTAAGTACCTCTGGAGTAGGAAATTCCACACATGCCTTAGTTGTGGCATCCATGCTAGTGCTTAATAATCATGACACATTCTTGAAGTATGAGGTGGGACTAGAATAGAAGGAGATTGATTTAAAACACACACACACACACACACACACACACAGACGTAGCACAACGCCTTGGGCGTATAAGGCAGTGCTGGATTGTCTGTGGAATTTTTGAACTTCTATAAAATAACAGCTGCAGTATTGTCACTACCCACATCATTTCTGAAACTGCTCTTTGGAAATGAAGAAAGGAAAGACGCATTTATTAAGCACCTACTATGTGTCAACCGCTGTGCTAAGTGCTTTATAAATATTATCTCATTGGACCCTCGCAACAACCTTGGGAGGCAGGTGTTATTATCATTGTTATCATTCCCATCTTACAATTGAAGAAACTGAGACAGACAGAGATTAAGTGCCTTGCCCCAGGTCCCACACCTGGTCATACACTCTCTGAGGCTGGGTTTGAACTCGTCTTCCTGACTCCAGGCCCCAGGGGAGTCCACTGGACCAAACTAAAATTCAAACATTAATCAACTCCCACCACAGGCAAGGCCAGACACTGCAAATTCACAAATCTTCTAAGAAAGTCAGTCTCATTACTTTGTAATGACACCAGGTAAATACAAAAGCTCATGTCAGCTAATCCTAGGAGTTTAGAGCTCGAAAGACCAGAGAGATTATCTAGTCCAAACTCCAGTGTGTGACAGATGAAGAAGTTGTGGTAGGTGTGGAAAGGGTGGAGAGGGGAATGATTTATGGGAGGAAGGATCCCAGTTAGTGGCAGACCCATGCCTGGATCTCAAGACTCCTAATGGCTATTCCATCTCTCTTACTAGGCTGTTTTTTGGCTAGCATGTGAAATTTGTCCACTTCAAGTCCCTCCTCCTGGCCAGTCTCTCCATGGTAGATGAGCCCTGTGGAAGAGTGGGGTGGCTGCTAAAGCAGCTGGAAGGAAAGTTAGGAGAGTTACAGTTGCCTCTTTAAAGACCAAGAGGGTAAGGATACAGCTATTTGGCTAACCTCTCTATTCTCTTTGCCGAGTCTGGGAGGAGTAGAGAATTCACCAGCTCACCCTGCTTCTCCCAGAGTCAAAGATGTCAGCACCCTGTGGCACCCAGATTGCAGAGCCGAGAGACTGCCTGTGGTTTTCTGGGGTGAAGTTACTTGGCAGGCTCCCCACACTGCTGGATAACCTGCTCTACAATCCTGCAGCAAGATTCCAGGCTTTCTTCCACATATTATTTCAGCTGTTGCAGATCTGATGGCATCAAATAATTTCCAATGTTTGGCTTTTCCCAAAATGCTAGCGGAGCCTCAATTTTCTTACTTCCAGGATCAAATATAATCTTCTATTTGAGATGTAGAGCTCTTCATAAACTAGCTTCTTTCTACCTTTCTGGTCTTATCTTTTCCAAGTACTTTAGGATCCAGCTACACCAGCCTACTTGCAGTTCCTCAAATACCACACTCCATCTCCCATCTCCATGTCTTTGTCCTGGCTGGTTCCTATGCCTGGAATGCTTTTCCCCTTCCTCTTTGCCTCTTAGTGTCCCTTGCTTCCTTTAAAATTCATTTAAATCCCATATTTCTTCTAGAGGCCTTTCCTGATTCTCCTTCTCTTCCAGTCCTTCCTCCCACCCTTCTAATCAGCTTTTATATTATCTCAAATTTCTCTCTCTCCCTCTCCTTCCTTCTCTCTCTCTCTCTCTCCACTCCCCTCTCTCTCTCCCTCTCTCTCTCTCTTCCTCTTCCCCCCTCCCTCCCTTCCCAATAACATATAATAACAACACACTAACAGTATATATAAATATATATACATACATACATACATATACATATATAGTCAAAAGTGGGACTTGAAGTCAGATTTCCCCTGAATCCAAGTTCAATGCTTTAACCACTATTTTAGCAAACTGCTCACATATATGTGTTATGTATTGGATGCACCTAACAATTTATATATTGTCTCCATTAAAATGTGAATTCCTTGAGGGCAGAGACTGTTTTTCACCTTTCTTTGTGACCCCAGCACTTAGCACAGTGCCTGGAGCATAATAAATGCTAATAATAAATAAATAATGAATAAATAAATACATTTATGATAAATAAATGTCTGTTAACTGGCTGAATGGCAGATACACCTAATGCTCTAATGAGGGTCTCTGTCCCTTTGCACATGCCATGGCCTCCACCTTGTCAATTCAAATCCTTCCCATCCCTCAAGGTAACCCTTAGGTCCTATCTCCTTCATAGAGCCTTCTCTGCCCTATTATCCCCTTTGTCTGAGCTCCAATCATATTTGCTACAATTATAGAATCTGAGCATTTGAGGCAACAGCCCAACCCCACTTCTACAAGCGAAGATACTGACAAGGGAAGTGAAGGGTCTTGACTTGGGTCTGAAAGCTGGTTAAAGGCAGAGTAAGAATTTGAACCCAGGCGTTATCACTATACCACATTAATAATGATAGCTACCATTTATATAGTGCTTTGAGGTTTGAAAAGGGTTTAATCCTCAAAATAATCCTGTGAGGTAAGCACATAAATGCTATTGTTAGCTCTATTTTATAGATGAGGAAAATTATATGGAGAGAGGTTAAGTGTCTGGCTCAGGATGACACAGCTTATAAGTGTCAGAGGTGGCACTTAAACCCAGGGTCTTTCTAACTCCAAGTCCAATACTCTATCCCACACTGGCTCTCATAATCAATATAGCTTTGTATGTGTGTTTATATGTAAATCCTGTCTCACAAATGAGATTAGAAGCACTCTGAGGGCAGGGACAGTATCTTATGCTTTTCCTATCCTCTATAATGCCTATAACAGGTGCTATCTCAACAATTATTAAGTTGAATTAAGGGCCTGCCTTTCTTCTAAACTCCTTAAAGCACTAAAAAAATTCATTAGATCATTAATTCTGTTTCTGGGATCATACAAGTTTAATTACTGGCCATTCCATGGGTAAAAGGGAGGAAAGGGTACTCATACATCTGGATTTTCAGAATGATAGCCCAACAACACATTAGCTCCTCCAACATACAATTACATAGCTGGATACTTTTGTGGATAAACTGTCTAATTTGGGATCTAACTAGTTCAGTAAATTATGCACCACCATCACTTTGCTTTTTCAGATATTTATCATGGATGGATGGATATAGGGAGGGAGGGAAGCTTAATTGCTATAAAAACTGTGAGGGAAAAGCTTTTTTTTTTTTTTTTTGGCCATTCAGGTGATCAGATGATTAGCATTTAAAGCCCTTCACAATCTGTCACCCACCTATCTTTCCAGACTGCCATCATGCACGCTTTGTTCCAGACAAACTGCTTGTTCTCTGAACTCAACATTCCATCTCCTTTTATGAGCTGTTCTCCATGCTCAGATGGCTCTTCCTCCTCATCGCTTTCTAACTTCCCTCAAAAATCAGTTCAAGTATTATCTCCTACTACAAGAAGCCTTTTCTGATCTCCCTAACCCTGTTTCCTCAACAACAGACATTACTTTGTGTTTTATTTCATATGTATACGTGTATACATGTATAGATATATACAAATATACAATACACATTACATTGTATTTACTACACATGTATATATCTACACCTATGTGTGTATAGATATACATATCTATATCTGGATAGATGGATGGGAAGATAGATAGATGATAGATAGATAGATAGATGATAGACAGATGATAGATAGATAGATGATAGATAGATAGATAGATAGATGATAGATAGGTAGATGATAGATAGATAGATAGATAGATAGATAGATAGATGATAGATAACAGATAGATAGATAGATGATAGATAGATAGATGATAGATGATAGATAATAGATGATAGATAGATGATAGATAGATAGATAGATGATAGATGATAGATAGATAGATGATAGATGATAGATAGATAGATGATAGATAGATAGATAGATAGATAGATGATAGATAGATAGATAGATGATAGATAGATAGATAGATGATAGATAGATAGATAGATAGATAGATAGATAGATAGATAGATAGATAGATAGATAGATAGTAAATACGAAGTAATTCCTTTTGTTAAAGAGACAGGGCAGGAAATGCCTAATAGATTGTCTAGTAAATACAAAGTAATTTTTGTTGTTCTGGTGTATGTGTATGTGTGTATACACAAAAGAATACAAATATATATAAATATACACACATGTACACATATCTAGCCACACATACACACACAACTGAATATAGTCAGCACATGAATAAATAAAATGTATACATATATGTGTGTATATGTAGTATTACTTTATCTGCATTCATGTTATTTCCTCCCAGTAGAATTTAAGTTCCTTGAAGACAGAGGCAGTTGTCTTCTTTTGCATATCTTTATATATCTAGCACAGTGCCTTGTACAAGGTTAAATCCTTAATAAATGCTTGTTGAATAAATGAACAATCTATTCTGATGCCTCACCATTGGAAGGAAGACAGCCTCATGGGGAAAAGAAGTCTTCTTTTCTGGGGAATTTCTAGAAGGGAGATTTAGACATTCTCCCATACAACCAAGCAATACTATAATCTGCAACCTCTAGGGCTGTGTTGTTATAATAATAAAATGTACATCTGAGGTCTACAAAGTGTTTCACTTAGTGTTTTTTTGTTTGAGACATTTCTCTCATTATTATCCAAATTTTACAAATGAAGAAACTGATGATCAGAGAATTTGACTTCCCTATGGTCACAGTAATTGTCAAAGGTAGGATTTGAACCCAGATTTCCCATGAATACAAGTTCAATGCTTTTACCACTGTCTTATCAAACTCTTCCCGCCCCACACACACACACACACAAAGGTTTATCTAACCTCCCCAGAGCCCTCAGTACTGCACTAGCAACTCTTTTCTTCTTCCCTAATTGACTCTGCCTCACTCACTGCAGGGGCTGTTCCAAACCTGCTCTCTTCTCCTCAATCCTCCGACATTACCCTCACTCACTTCTTTCTCAGTAGAGGAATTTGCTTGCTACTTTAAAGGAAAGATAGAGTCTAATAATTACTAGTTCTGTCCTCTTTCCTTTTCTATACCTCAAAACCCCTTGCCATCATCCTCCCCTCTTCTCCATTTCTCTCTTCTCCAAGGAAAGGCCTTTACCAACTGCAATCCCTCTACTTGTGCCCTGGATCCCATCCCCTCCTGTCTCCTTGGTTTTTGTTTTCCTTGATTTCACTTTTAGTCAAGTTCTATTGCTTTGGGGAGTTTGCATCTTCAATCATAGCAGGCATATTTTCTCCCTTTCTTATCCTAAATCTAACAGTATCTTTTGTCCCCTTCCCCAAAGCCTATAAATATGCCCAGGTCTCCCTGATTCTTCAAAAAACAACCCTTCATTTAACCATACTATCCCTTCAAGGTAATATCCTATATATGTCTCTCCTTCCTTTCACAGACATGCTCCTAGAAAAAGCTGTTTATACTGGGGCCTCCACTTCCTCTCCTCCCATTCAATTCTCAACCCCTTGCAATTTGGGTTGTGGTATCATTATTCCACTGAAACAGTCCAAGGTTCCCAGGGATTGCTGAATTTTTAAATTCCATGGCCTTTTCTTAGTCCTCAAATCCCTTGACCACTGTAAAGTGTTTGACACTGTTGACCACCATCTTTTCTTGGACACTCTCTCTTCCTTGGGTTATCATGATACAGCTCTCTCTTCTCATCCAACTTGTCTGATCACTCCTCATCCCCGTTTGGTGTAGTATTATCTATGTCCCAGTCCCCTAAAGTTGGGTGTCCCCCAGGCTTTGTATTGGGTTTTCTTCTCTGTCTACAACGGAGGTTCTTAATCATTTTGTGTATGTCAAAAACTCTTTTGGCAGTCTAGTGAAGTATTAATTTTAAATGGATAAAATACAATACAAATAAAAGATAAATAGATGCATCAAATAATTTTACACATATACCTTTTTGTGTCTAATGATAGCTCTCTCTGGGGGTAGGAGGAGGGAAGAAAAAAGGAAAAAAAAGAAATTTACATGATAACTTTGTTGTATATTTAAAAGGAATAGCACGTTCTACATAGTAGATTAGCAGTTTCATGTACAATTATTTTTTTATTATACTATGTTATGGAAATGCTTGCTCTATTACTTAAAAATAAAATAAATTAAAATTAAAAAGATAAAATACATAAGATTACAAAGGAAACCAATCATAAAAATTTTTAAATAATTTTAAAAACGAGTTCAAGGATCCCTACTTAAGAACACCTTTCTCAACTTCAATGAGTCTGACTGTCATTTTTATGTATATGATTCACAGATCTACATATTTGACCCTGTTCTCTCTCTTCTGAGCCGTAGGCCTCCAATTTTCTTGGGAAAATTTCAAATGGAACATTTAACAAGCATCTCAAATTCAACATGTCTCAACACATAACTCATCTTTCACTTAAATCTTTTCTCCTAAGCTCAATTTTCTCTCTTTATGTTGAAGGTGCTACAATACATAAAGGCACCCAGGTCCGAAAACTTTCCATTCCCTCACCCTCACATCCAGTAAATTGCCAAATCTTGTTGATTCTGCTTCCAGCCTCTACCTTATCCTAATCATACTCCCAACTTCCAGACTCTCCATCGCCTAATCCTCCCTCTATATAGATGTCAAAGGAATATTCCTAAAGCAAGGGCCTGAGCATATCACTTACCCATTTAATTATCCTCAGTGCTTTCCTATTACCTCTCAAATAAAATGCAAACTCCTCAGTTTGCAATTAAAACCTTCACAGCTCTTCTGGTGTTTCGGCGCAGAGTGAGCATTGGGAGAGGCAACCAAAGCCCTCTAGGCTTTTCTGAAATTTAATCCAAAACATGGATATCAGACCAAATCATACAATTTAGATCAACAATATGAATGACAAAATCAAAAAAGAAGAACTGAAGAGATCATTGTATGCACTCTTTTCTCAGTTTGACCGTGTAGTGGATGTTGTAGCTTTAGACTATAAAGATGAGAGGGCAAGTTTTTGTTATATTTAAAGAACTTGGCTCATCTACAAATGCTCTGAGACAGTTACAAGGCTTATCCATTTTATGGTAAACCAATGCGAATTCAATATGCAAAAACAGACTCAAATGTAATCTCTAAAATGTGTGGCACTTTTTCTGATAAGGAGAAGAAAAAAGAGAAGAAAAAGTCTAAATCTTTGGAGCTAACTGACAATGCTGCAAACAAAAAACCTGGTCAGGACACACCAAATTCAGCTTGTTAGGAAATTCAACCCCAAAAACTCAGGTGCCTGACTACCCACCGAATTATATTTTATTCCTAAATAACCTGCCAGAGGAGACTAATGAATCTTTTATTTATCTTATTTATTTTATCTTTTATTTATTTTATTTAATCAGTTTCCTGGTTTCAAAGAAGCATTCACAGCATTGCTTTTGTGGAGTTTGAAAATGATGGACAGGCTGGCGCTGCCAGAGATGCCTTACAAGGATTTAAGATCACACCATCCCATGCCATGAAGATTACATATGCCAAGAAATAGCTTTATGGACATTCTTTCAATGACTTGGTTTTGTTTATGGCTTCTGTTCTTTGTTTTTCAAAAGATACAATTCAGAAATTTGGAAGAGCTTTCTGAGGGCTATAGTGAAAACAAATAAAACATTTTGTGTAAACTTTGTTAAACTCACATTCTCCAGTGTTCCCTACAAATTTAGGGTACTGCAACATGCAAGAGACATTTTGTACAATTAAAACTTAGTTTTACTAAAAAAAAAAACCTTCACAGTCTGGCTCTAGCCTACTTTCCAGGCTTATTACACATTTTTGTCCTTATCCCTGGTACCAAGCAGTGTTTGGAACATAGCAGGTACTTTATCACTCATGAATTCATTTCCGAATTGTACATTTCAACCAAACAGGGGTACCTACTATCCCCTAAACTTGGGATTTCTATCTTCCCCCTCTATAGTTTTGCACAGGCTGTCTCCCATGACTGAAATGTATCCCCACATTACCTCCCTCATCCTTGGCTTCTTTCAAGGCTGAGCTTGTATGCCACCTGCAATAAGTGTTAAATACCTTTAAAGGTATGTACACCTTTCCCAAACTTTACTCCGAGGGCCCCTTTAAAATTCTGGTGAAGCCTATGCACTCCTTTTGGAATGATGTATTTAAATAATTGAAGGAATTGCTATATTTTGGTTAGAGTTTAGTGAAAATAAAGATGTAATTTTTTTGTATTCAAGTTCATGGATTCCCTGAAATCCATCCACGACTCCCCCTGCCCTCAATGTTACTACTCTCTTCAAATGGTATGTGTTTATATACAGACACACATATACACACATGTACATGTGTGCATAAACACACATATGTATATATACACGCATACACACAAACTTATCTTTACAAGCTGTATCCCCTCACTGAAATGTTGTCTACATGACGACAAGAACTTTTAATTTTTGTCTTTGTACTTAGCATAGTGCCTTGCTGGATAAATTCTTGTTGGATTGGATATTTCAGGTTAATATTAAGTGCCCAAGAACTAAATGTTTCCAGTGGAGCAGCTAGGTAGGGCAATAGATAGAGCGTTAGACCTAGTAAGGAAGACCTATGATTAAATCTAGCCTCAGACACTTATTAGCCGTATGACCCTGGGCAAATCACTGACATCTGCCTGCCTCAACCATAAAATGGGTATAATAATATCACCTACCTCCTATCCCCCAGGGTTGTTGTGAGGATTAAAGGAGATAATATTTATAAAGCGCTTAGCCCAGTACCTGGCACATAGTAGGAGCTTAATAAATGCTCATTTCCTTCCTTCCAGAACAAAGTTTGGAAACAGCATTTCATAGTGGTTTTTCTAGAATCTCTTGGTTGTTAAGACTCAAGTGGTAATTTTCAGCGGTTGATGATAAATGGCAATCAGATGTTACACCTGAGGTAGCATTGAATGCCTTTCCTCTCCAATGAGCTATACAAGAAAAATCTCCTTTTCCAACTTAAGGAGATATGCCTCAGGGATGAGCAGTGAAGGGTAGAGGTTCCATTTTGCCCTTATGTTCACTTCACTAAGTTATATATGTTGAATCTGGATGTGGTCTTTGACAGCTTGAAGGAGATGGGCAATGAGAGTTGTCACTGGGGAAAAGAGGTGATTACAGGTGTGAAGGAAATGTCAAAGACTCATCAATAGAGAAGAATGATATAAGAGTTTATCTTTACATTGGGCTACCCAGCCATTAGTTCATCGGATCCCTATACCAATCCTGTGAGGTATGTAGGGTAGGTATGATTATCCTCATTTTACAGATGATTAAACTGAAGCTCAGAGAACTTAAATTACTGGACCAAGGTCACACAGGTAATAAAAGGCAAAGCCAGGATTTACTTCCAAGTCTTCTGCCAAGGCTAGCGCTCTTTCAACTATATAATACTGCCTCTCAAACATCTGTGCCAAATTCTCAAATTACAATTGTTTACTAATCTGCTGTAGGGGTTACTCATTTAAGTAAGATACCATCTTTATTGGAGTTGGTAAAAGGTCAATAGTTTTGATTAAATGAAAATTTGTCCTGTTAAGATGCTCTATTTACCCCTGGAACCCTTCATCTGCCTCTTGAAGAACCCTCCTCTACTACTGGTTATGAAAGGTAATACAAGAGGATTCATTTGTGTAATCTCTGGGAAGGGCTGATGGCATATGACAGCTTGAGAACAACTCCTCAGGAATCTGCTTGTAACCATTTCTGCCTGCTGAGTAGATGAGAATGCAGATGGCACTTACCTTGTCACTGTCGTCATCTGCACAAGAATCACAAAAAGGAAGAGCTCTAAATTGTTGAAGGGTTTGGTCCTTATTGGCCAGGCTATTGTACCATGAATTCTTTGGGGAGGGAAGCGGTGGAATGTGGATAACCTAAGTCAGGTGTTTTTAACCTGGAGATCATGAACTTGGATGGGAAAAATATGTTGATGACTCTATTTCAATAAAACTGGTTTCCTTTGTAATTCTATGTATTTTATTGCATGCATTTAAAAACATTGAGAAGTCCATAGGTTTCACTAGACTGCCAAAGGGGTCCATGAAAGAAAACAAGTTAAGAACTCCTAATCTAGATGGGTAATAGCAAATGCCTTATTTCCTTTCATTTCAGGCTCATAAGATGATTTCCTCTTAACTCCTGTGATCCCCTCTCTACCCACGCTATCTCCCATGGCTTAATAAAATGACAAAATCATGTACAGACCCTCAAGCCAAGAGGAAGCAGGTGGCTGAATAGTGCTTTTCAGAGTCTTTTACTAGAACCTGAGTCATTGGGTATTGTGGCAGATGGCCCAAGATCTAACTCAACCTCAAAAGTACTTAAATAATGAGAATGTCCTTCTCTCACCAAATAGCAAATCTGTCTTTTTCCTGCTGAAAGGAATATTTTTTTTTACTGCTTATCTTTCCGTGTTTGCCTTTTAGTGGAAACAGGAATAGGAACAATCCCCCTGATGGTTCTGATCTAATTTTACTCAGAAAATGCAGGACCTCTAGGAAAGGCTTCAGTGGGAAAACAACAGAAAATAGGAAAAGATTGGGTGTATAGCTGACCTGTCTGTTCAATATTACAGGAGTATTTGCCTAGTAGGGAGATGTGATTTTAAATCTCTTTTTGCCAGTGTAAATATGTGTGTGTATGTGTGTGTGTGAGAGAGAGAGACAGACAGACAGAGAGGCAGAGACAAAGAGACACAGGGAGAGAGAGAAAGACAGAGACACAGAGCCAGTGACACAGAGAGAGGAAAAAAAGCTGTTTTTCCTTAAAAATTTTGTGGCTTAGGGTTTACACAGTTTAAATACCTACAAGAATGATCAGTCCACAGTTGGTGAGTTAACTTTAAAAAAGACCTGTGTTATTTTTGGTTGTTTTTCCTTCCCTACAATCATCATGTATCTTGATTTTGTCATGTTGTTTGTGGGGCTGAAGCTCAATATAATTGAAGGTGGAGGGGAGAAAAGCTATGGTCCCTTTTTCCCTCTCTTGAAAGTTTGCCTTCTTTTAATATGTCAGGGAAACAACATCCTTGTCACATGGAGACACATCCTTGTTACTTTCCATGATGGAAAAATAACTTTGATAGCTCTGCAAAGATGTCTCTGAAAAATGTGTTTACTTGTGTTTATATTTAAACACCGTTTGCTGAAAATTCTGTGGGACCATTTGGCTTCAAATTTTTCGTTAGAATATGTCAGCACTTTTATTTAGATCAGAAAGTGTTTCTTGTTGATGTTGAGAGTGATGACTAGCAAAGCAGAAAAGATAAAATAAGAATCTTTTCACCAAATTGCATTGTTGAGACAATATCTTTAAAAACAGCAATGACTTTCAGTAATGTAGATGGTTTTTTAAGGTACCCCTCCTCCCCCGGCCCTGCCTCAGGGTGGCAAGCAGAACCAGAACCAGGGCCTCACAATCCCCACAGAAGAATCCACCAACCATTGCCATCTTGGTGGAGATGGGTACAGTGTGTGTTCAGTTATAGATGAAGACGAATGGAACAAGTTTTACACTTCTAAGGGGGTGAAGGGTGGAAAGCAGAGAAAAGTCCTAGTTATCTTTTCTGACGATCCCCACCCAAATACTCAGGCCAGACTCTTATTATTGTAGAATTATTTGGCCCAATGCCTGGATATGACCTCAGGATCCTAGCAAATACTCAAAAAGCTGACATGACAGGCAGGATGTTCTTAGTCTTGGCCAGGAGGAAAGGACTTGAACTGTCGGATTTCTTCCAGCTGTCATCTGACTGAGGCCAACAACAGCAGCTGCCCAAAGAAGCAAACAAACCTATCTTAATCCCCCAAAGGGCAACCTAGCTGGGTTTCCATAACCATCACTGGTAGAAAGACATAAGCCTGAGCCAGTCCTTTTGCTTCCCACCCTCACCCTAATGTTGTTCTCAAAGTGGGGAAACTTTCTGGGAGTCATGACCTCAAAGTCTCATGTTCCAGTAGACCTCTCTCCTCAGGTTCCAGTAGGTCTCTCCATGGAGTTCAATGGGGAATGCAAATACCGATGCTAAAGCGCAGCCCCAGACTTTACCCCTTTAGCTTGCCTTGCAAAGTTGGCCTACCCTACAGAAACGATATGCAATATTAATTATGTTGGGCACTCTGAAATCTGATTCCAGAATGCAGACTTGGAAAAAAGCAAACCCAAGATAAATGGTCTCTAACTTACCCCTCTGCAAGTTCTTTCTCAGTAAAGTGCCAACTAGTGATTCCCCTAACAGCCCTTCCTCTCAAACCCCTCACCCTCCAACATAGAGCTGATATTTAGGGCCTCTCACTATTCATCTGGGCTACTTAGGCAAATCCTAAAACAGCAGGAATCTTTAGCCTCCCTTCCCATCTCTTTTTCATAACTCATAATTTCCTGGAGGAAATTAAATCTTCAGGGGGAGGACCACCAACGACTTACAGGTATTTTATGAACAAATTCACATAATATGTAGTATTTTCTATAACTATGGCCCCTTGGCTATCTTCCCACTCAGGAAATAGAGGAGGAAAAGGGACCTGTCTCATGGCTTTGTTGCTTACCCCTATGTGGGAAAATGGGATTCTCAATGTCCAATGGGTGTTGGACTCAAAGCTAGGCCCAGAAGGACCCTCTTGGAAGTCTGAGGTCTACTTGGTGCCAAACTGACCTCAAATCTGTCATTTCGAGCTGATGACCTCTCTCTGTCTCGGTTTCTCTCTCCTTCCCTATTCCTCTTTAACCCTCCAATTCTCTGCAGCAGCTGATCAGTACCAAGGAAGCACTTAAGAACAACAGCTGTCACATAAACAAGGTTTCAGCTTCACAGTTACCCTCTGGAAATGCTCCACAGCCTAGAGTCCTGAAGACCCAGAAAGGGAGAACTGACCATTCTGTCCTCACAGAATCCAGATTATAAACTGAGCAATTCCAGAGCAGAACAGGCAGGAGGAGGGGGAAAGCAAAGACATTTGAAGGAATAAGTCAGAAAAATGCCTATATGGGGAATCAGAGAGTCCTCTGGAATCAGGGATAGATCAGGCAGGCCCCCAGTCTTCACTGCTTCCCTTCCCAGCCCACATGTATTCAAACCCACTCAATTCTATAAGGTAGGGAGGACACTTACAGGTCTTGAGGACCAGGGAGGGCATTGTCCTGGGTCCCCTTGAAGGAGGGAAGACATCATCAGTGGCAACTCCTGTGTCACCCACCATATCAGCTTGTCCCAGGCATTCTGGCCCAGGAAGTACAAGCTGCGATAGGCCTGAAGGTTTCCTCTGCAGGGCCTGAGGGAAGAAGGAAGGCTCTGACTGGGGGACCCCAGCCCCAGGATCCCCCTACTCCAGGTAGCCATCGAAGACATCCAACTCACTGTCAGTGTCATAGAGCCCAGAGCCAGGATCTGAGAGTACACCCAGATCCACCAGTGCCTGGTCCATATCCTCAGGCAGGAAGACCAAACCCACATTAAGGACGATATACTCCATCAGGAAGGCATAATACAGGATCAGGACGTTGACAAAGAACAACCCCACGTAGAACATATAGGGTAGCAGGGGCACATGGGAGGTAAGGGGGCCCAGTGCATCCAGATGGGCAGCAATCCCTGGAGTGGGCATGCAGAGAAAGGCAAGCTGGGGACTGAGATGGGGCAATCCAGGTGTTTGTGTGTGTGTTAAAGGGAAAGAAAGTGGGGTTGGAGAAAACTTGGCTACTGTGCTAAGAGGTAGGGAGGGATTTGGGATCTGAGGGCATAAATCCAGATGTGTTAGGACTCTGCAGTAACTTGAAGGAGGAGGGGGAAGGGGGATTTCCAGTTATGCTGATGGGTTCCAGCGATGGGAAACCCGGGCAAGGCCTGTGCTGTAACAGGGAAGGTATCCAGATGTGGCAGTCCCAAGACAGGAGTCCAGATGCTTCCACTCTGCGGCGACAGTGGGGGCGGCGGAATCTATATAAGGCAATTGCAGCAGCACCCCTGGGGCAGCCCCCTGGAGCTCTCCAGCTGGGCAGTCTTGGTGTCGGAGGGGCAGCGCTCCGCTCCCGGCCGCCCAGCAGTGCGAAGCCCGGCTGAGCGCTCCCTCCCTACTTCCCAGGGGTCCCAGGGCGGACTGCGGCCGGATCCCCGCGGGCTGGGGACGCAGGGCCCGGCTGCGGGGCTCAGCGTCCAGGAGGAGGTCGAGGCTCCGGGGACATCGCCGCTTCCGCTCGTCCAAGTGTCCCCGCCGCCGTCGCTGCCCTGTGTGTCCTCCTCTCGGCAGGTCCAGCCTGTGGTCTCCTCTATGTCCAGTCGGGCTCGGTTTCCCCCTCAGTTCCCAGGGCCCAGCGCTCCCATGGCCGCGTCTCCCCTCCCCGCCTCCGCGGGGGCCCCAGCTCGGCCTCTAGCGCAGCCTCCGCCCCGCCCCAGCGCGCACTGGCCCGGGCCGCCCAGGGGCGGGGGGAGAGGCGGGAGCTGCTCCGTCTCCCCATTGCCCCCTCCCCCTACCCGCCCCGGGCCTCTCCCTAACCCCAGCTGCCTTGTCCTTCACCCGGGCTGGCTCATCCAGTTTTGTCCTCAATTAGTCCGACAGACTGGGTCGCTGTCCTCAGGATTCCACCTGTGTTTGAGAGACTGTAAATTGGGGAAAATAAAATAGATGAATAAAAATATAAGGACTAAAAGTCATCCACCCTGCTTTCATGTTACTCCACATCTGGCACCACCGTTAACCCTTACAGAAGAAATTTTCTGACTCTCTTCCATACCTAAGAATGCTCCTCCATGTTTCTCCTCTTTTTGAAATCTTTTTCTTCCCAGAACAAGTCCACCTTCTGCCATGAAACTTTCCCCTGAACCCCTTCTGTTTTCAGTTTAGGAGAATAAGCAGCCTCCTCAGATTTTCCTGGGGCGCTTGCTCTTCTTTATCTCTAGCAATTCTATTTTAGTATCCTAGGAAATATCGATCCAGAACTCTAGATCTACAAAGGGCCCCCAGAAGCCTTCCAGTCTAATCCCTTCGTTTTTTCAGTCCTGTCTCACTCTTGGAGACCCCCTTTTGGGGTTTTCTTGGCAAAGACACTGGAATGGTTTGCCATTTCTTTTTCCAACTCATTTTACAGACGAGGAAGCTGAGGCAGAGTTGTATGACTTGCCAGGGTCACATAGCTAGTAAGTGTCTGAGGCCAGATTTGAACTAAGGAAGATGAGTTTTCCTGACTCCAGGTCAAGCATGCTACCCACTGTACCACCTAGCTGCCCTTCGTCTTGAATGAGGAAACAGGGATGTTCAGTGACCTGTCCAAGGTCACACGGGCAATAAGCATCAGAGGCTGGATTCTAACTCGGGTAACTCTGACTCCAGAGCCCCTACTATCATACTTATTTGTGTGCAGGTGTTCTATATCTATACCTCTCCCTTAGACTGTAAATCACTTTAGAGCAGGGACTGCATCTTTTTTGTGTTGTTTCCATTGTTGCATAGTGTCTCATACATTACAGGAGCTTAATCAAGATTGAGCTTGACCAAATCCTACCTCTGTCACTTACTTTTGTCACTTTAGGCAATTTGCCTAATATCTCTGAGTCTCAGTTTTGTCATCTGTAAAATAAGGGGGCTGGACTAGATGATCTCTAAGGTTCCTTCCAGATCTAAATCTATAATCTTATAAATGAGGTAAATGAGAAATTGCAACTAAAACTGTAGCATGGGGAATCAGAGCAACTCCAGATCGCAACCAGGCAGTCATGGGTAGAGTCATCATTAGTTTTTTGCACTTTTCTCTTGAGGAAGTATTGGGAAGGCAAAGCCAAGAACCTATCAGTTGAACTCCCCAGAAGCTCTAACAGCTTGGTGTTATGGAGATTATATTGTAAGATGGTTTGTGCAACTAGGGGTAGAAGGGTTTCTCATTTGAGTCCAAGGGGTATTTCTATTTTCTAAAAGATTTGCCCTGTTCTGCCTTTCCCCTTCTTTTTCTTCCCCCCAGACTCAAGATGGTACTCTGTAGGTAGGATAGGATACCATTTTTGCTCATTACCTTCTTAGAGTTTGGGACAGTGAATTCTAGTGATTTCCAGGAGAACAGAATTCCAATCTCTGCCCCTACCTCACTCCCTATATGACTGTGAGCAAGTTACTTAGCCTCTCTTGGTCCTTAAGTGAGAAGCAACTAGGGTGTAAGAGGAAGAACACTGAATTTAATATAGAGGGCCCAGGCCTGTCACTTATCAGCTATGAGACTCTGGAAAGTCATTTAACCTGAGCCTTATTTTTCATCTCTGTAAACAGAAGAAACTGCCTTGTTGATTCACAGGGTTATCATGTGGAAAATGTTTTGCGAATCACAAAACACGATATATTTTAAAGTGCTTAGCAGAATGCCTGACACATAGTAGGTGCTTAATAAAGCACGTTCCATTCATCTATATAAATGCCAGTTTTCATTTCAGAAAATGCGGAAGAACCATCTCTGATTTAGATTTATTTCTTGGAGGAGAAATTTAGGTATGTTTTCCTGGTTATTATTAGTTCTTCAGATACAGTGATGTTCCACCTCTCACCGTCATACAGCCCCAATAAAATGTTAGTATGGAAAAAATGGGCCCTTGTTTTCATGGGGAGTTTGGGATCAGTAAAAGCCTTTGGCAATTTTCTGAAAGCAATCCAGATTCTTCACCTTCTTGTCAACTCTGGCCCAGCCTATTACCTATTTGTACTGTCTGTCCCAGATATATGTACTATTGGACTTGCTCTAGAAGGTGTCTATTCACATGCATGTTGAAATCTGGGCAATAGATATTCTTCATCTATTTGGTCTTTCTTGGGGGAAAGGAAAAGGAAAAAAGCATTTATTAAGCACCTAATATTTGTCATCATAGTTATTGTTTGTTCTGCATTCTAGAAGGGGACTGATAACATCACAAGGGTGATGTTTTGACTTCCATCATGAATTGGATTTAAGTGAGGCAGAGCTTCAAGAAGTTTTCATCCTTACTCTTTCTTCCAGATTTATCAAAGTCAAAAGTCAAGAGGGAGGAGAAATAGCATGTGTCATGCAGTTTCTGAATGAAGCCAAGGAGAGGGAGAAGGGGAGAGAGGGAGAGAGGGAGAAGGGGCGAGGGGAGAGAGAGGGAGAGAGAGGGAGAGGGAGGGGGAGGGGGAGAGGGAGAGGGGGAGGGGGGGAGAGAGAGAGAGGGGGGAGGAGAGAGAGAGAGAGAGAGAGAGAGACAGAGACAGAGAGAGAGACAGAGACAGAGACAGAGACAGAGACAGAGACAGAGACAGAGACAGAGACAGAGACAGAGACAGAGACAGAGACAGAGACAGAGAGAGGGGCATAGGGGTGGGGAGCGAACGGAGGCGTGCGCTATGCACGATGGGATTTGTAGTCCGGACGCGACCAGCTTGTGGCCCTCATGGAGTCCCGGCCGCAGGGGCCCCTGGAGAGAACTCCACTTCCCGGCATTCTCGGCGGCGGCCGTAAAGCGCGAGGGCCGACTGGCCGGGTTCCGGGACTGAATGTCAGTACCGGGCTGTAAGGCTTGGGGGGAAGGTGGTTGGCGGTTGTTCTGCGGCCACCGCCGCCGTTGCCGCTTCTGCTGCCGCGGGTTTTCGGCGGCTCCCGGGATGAAGTCGTGAGGGGCAACTACAGGGAGGGGGCCGCGGAGATGTTTGGCCGCTCGCGGAGCTGGGTGGGTGGGGGCCATGGGAAGTCCTCCCGCAGCATCCACTCCTTGGACCACCTGAAGTGAGTTGGGGGAGGGGGGAGGCTTTTTTTATTTTGTTGGAGGAGAGGGGAGGAAGCAGTAGCCTCCAGGTGGAGGGGTGGAGGGAGGGGAGAGCGAGACTCCAGGTTTGGGCACCGGGCTGGCAGGTGGCTGAGGCCAGTGAACAGAACCTACATTCCTGGGCCAGGGATAGGAATGAGGGGGAGGGTGGAAAAATGCCCCCGTGGTGTAGGGAGTAAGATGAGGACAAGAAGGCCGAGGGCCCGGGGTCGACGGGTGTCTTGACCAACACACTGAAGCCAGAGATAAGGATGGGGTGGGGTGGGGGGGACCAGGAAGGAGAAAAAGTCTCTTGGGATGGGAGCGAGCATTTGGAAGAATGCAAGCCCCCCGGGAGGTGGGGGGGGGGAAGAAATGGGATATTGAAAAGGGGTACGAAAGAAGGGTATTGAGGGTGGGGGCGGTACCGATCTCTGAAAAGAAGACTGATCCCGGGCTCCACTAGGATAGCAATGGGAAGAGTTTCGGGAGGGGGGCGCAAAATAGGAACCTCAGAAGAGAAGAAGGGCAATGGGAGTTAGGGAGGAATTTAGACAGGTGAGGAGGAACGTATGTCCTTGTCAGTCACCGCTGGTCGTTTTCTCTTGCCTGTCCAACAATGCCTGCCTAATCTTGACCGACATACCGCCAAGTCCTGTTGGATGTTTTCTTGCTCTGGTTCACATTTCATCGCTCTGGTTCAGTTTCGATGGACTTTTCCCCTTTGCTCAGACTTGACAGTTTGTTTTGTTTTGCATTTCCTTGCATCTCCCAGCTCTTAGAATTGACTGACACATAGCAAGGGGTTAATAAATGCTTGCTGACTGGACACAGTAGATCTGAGGATCAGGAGGTGAAAGAGAAGACCTTAGAAAAGGTCCAGCCTTCATAGATGTGGAAACTGAGCCCCTGGGAAGGGAATGACTTGCCCAGCATCACGACAAGTAGCTGAGCCAGAATTTAAACCCAGACATTCTGATTTCAGTTCCAGAGCTCTTTCTACTATGCTGAGAAGTCAGGATCAGTTAGGTGAGAAGTTAGGAACTTTTTGATTGTGCCCGGACCAAGAGAGACGGTGAAGATTCTCAGATTTTTCTGGAAGCGTCCTAGAAAGTGCTTATATTTTTATAAGCTTGTTTAGCTTGTGTTTTCAGGTGCCATTTTATATATCATTAGTTAAATCTACTTAATCAGTATTACAGATTACAGGAACCGTCAAGTTGTTTTCAGTCTTGCACTGTTGTTTACAAGCTGACGGCTCAGAAATGATTCTTGCAATACAAATGAGCACATAGACTAAAACTTAAGATTTTTTTGAAGTTTGTTTTTGACTGAAGGAAGTATTGGGGCAGCTGTTTGTGATTGTGGCAAGATTATTTTTCTTTATGTACCTCTTCACTTTCCCACCCTGCAAATCCTAACGAGATCTTCCTATTAGTTAAGATTTTAGTTATAAAAGGATGGGCAACTGTTTAATTCCTAAACTGCTTCTGAATGCCCTTTGTGCATAGTACTGTAGATTGCATTGAAGCACATAAAATCAGCTGAATAGAATGAAGGTGGCCCTACCTAATCTAAGCTGTGTAGTTGGAAGAGGTAGTAATATGCAGAGAAGGTCTATAATTATTTACAGGAATAGCATGAGCAGTTAGTACTTGGAGAAATGGCAAGGACCTGATGCTTGCTGATACAGCGTTTGTTCCTTTTATTGGTAAAACTGTTTGGACACCATTGAAACAAAATATTCTATACATAATCAGTTTTTAACAGAAGCTTCAAACTGGTTTAGCTTTTTTGCTTGCCTTCCCAATTCTAGCAAAATTTGGCATATTTAAAAGTTGATTATGATGGCCATTCTTAGGACATCATTATGTGGTGTAAGGGAAAGTAAACTGTATTTTCTCTTTCCTGGACATCTCTAAGCCATGCTGCTTATACTCTGGCTTCTTTCTCCTCCCACCCAACTTGTAATTCTGACCCAAGGCTCTGACTGGTGAGCTTTTACCACAATAGTACTTCCTGGCCATTTCCAAGGGATGCTGCATAGCATTACCTTCCTCAACTCCACCCCCACTCCCATCCCTCCTACCGAGTTCTAGCTTCTCTTTTGTGTTGCTTTCTCCGATTAGACTGTGAACTCCCTGAGGGCAGGGACTGTCTTGCTTGCTTGTTTTTGTTTTTGTATCTCTTAGCCCAGTTCCTGACACTGGAACTCGTTGGGAGTCAGGAGATTTGGATTCTAGTAGCTGCCCAGCTATGTCACCTTGCAGTGTCACCTTAGATAAGTTATTTAGTGTTTCTGGTCTTATTTCTTTCACCTGTAAAGTGAAGGGACTAGTGTATTGGAAAGTAATTGGAATTATCCTAAGAAAGTGACTAAAATTTCCTTCCCTTTGATCGCAAGAACTCACTCCTGGGTATAAAAACCAAGGAAGTCAAAGCCAGCAAGAAAGTTTGAATGGACATCAAAAATATTTATATCCTACTTTTGTAATAGAAAAGAATGAGAAACAAAGTAGGTGTCTATCATTTTTGTAGTGGCTACTCAAGTTGCAAGTGTATGAATATAATGGAATATTACTGTATTATAAGAAATGGGAGTTTGACTCTTTGGGAAGAATTTCCATGTAAACTGTAAGATGCAACACACAAGACATGATGTGTCTTTTTCTATTTGCTCATAGTCAATTTCACTGCCCCCCCCAGTTACTAGTAAATGTAATGTTTCGTATGATATTGTCGCCTTATTGTTTAAATATAATTAAGGGCATTTTTTTATTGGAGATATTTTTCAATAAAGTTTTTAAATAAAAAAAGAAAAATGATGAATATGATGACTATAGGGAGGCATGGGAAACTTATGTGAACCAATACAAAGTGAAATAAACAGAATCAGGAAAACAACATACACAATGACTATGACAATGTAAATGAAAAATTACAACAAAAGATTGAATGCTATAAAATTAAAATTACCGAGTTTGGCTTCTAAGGAGAGATGTACCTTATTCCCTTTTTTGCATCTATGAGTACTATACATAAAATTGATGTGTTGGTTAGTTTTGTTGAACTACTTTTCCTCTCTTATTTGTTATAGGGAGCAACTCTGTGATTTAGGAAGGAGGAAGGGATATCTGTTGGGAAATGAAGTGACATAAAAAAGTCTCTACAGTTTTTTTTAAATAAGAGAGGGAGATTGGATTAGATAGGTGACCTTAAAGATCCCTTCTAGTTCTAAAATTATTTGAGTCCGATTAATCTTCTTAAAATATAGATTTTAGGTGTTATTCCTCTATTGAGGACATATGATAATTTTCTGTTGCCTACCACATTGAGTGGAAATTTGTGATGTGATGGAAAGAACACTGGATTTAGAATCAGAGGACCTGATTCCTGAATCATAGATCTAGAGTTGAAAAATAGCTTAGAGATAATCTAGCTTGACCCCCTCATTCTAAGGTAAGTCAACTGTAGTGACTTGTTTGCATTTATTCTCTTTATATTTACTCTGTATTTACTTATATATGTTCTTGTTGTTTCCCCCATTAGAATGGAAGCTCCTTGAGAACAGGATTGTTTCGTTCTTATATTTGTATCCCCAGTGCCCAGCACAATTCTTGACACATAATAGGCACTTTAATAAATGTGTTTGGCTTGGAATTGAATGAGGTTGTGAGTGGCACAGTTGGAATTTGAACTCAGGTCCTTTGACTCCCAATGTAGCATTTTTTTCTTCTGTAATAAGCTTCCACTTATGACCAGTGTGACCTTGGGTAAATTATTTCCCCTCTCTGAGGCTGTTTCCTTATCTGTAAAATAGCTGGACTCTATAATCTCTAAGGTCCCTTCCAATTCTAAAATCCTATGAACCCTCTGCTTAGATTTTTAGCCCTACATAGTCTGATTCCATTCTCCCTCTTCATCTGTTGCCTAACTCTTGGCTCAGTTACCTTACTCAGTGCCGTTCTTCCTGCATTAGGTGTCCTCTCTGCCTAGCTATATGTTCCCCATTCTTCAATGCCTGGGTTATTTTGTACAGATTTCTCAGTGCCTTCAACCTGTTTTGATCTTTTCTCTTTTCTTACTATATTTTAAACTTTTTGTCTCTACTTTACGATGAACATTTTATCATATACTGTTTTGCTCAGTTTCATGTCTTATCTCTCCAATTAGATTCTAAATTCCTTGTGAATAGACAGTATTGTATTCTGTGCTATCCTACCATAGTATAGACATTATAAAGTACATAATTCTTTAAAATCCTTATTGGCTGGTATGAGGTTATGTAACTTCAATATATATACAGATGTCTTTGCTTGTGACTTTTGCTGCAAGCTGTATCCTTCTTTGACATGAAAATTACAGTTCTACAGATGGATCCAGGTAGGTGTAGGCTTACTGATTGTCCCAGCCCCAGTCTTACTCATTGACCTGGTTTTACATATTTTAGGTATGAGTCATAGGGAGAAGCAATGCAGGTAAACACTTTATCTAATTTTATATTCTAGTGTTGTCCTATGATTTTAAATTTCTTATAGTTTCTGCATTATTTGGAAGGTTATTAAATGAATATTGCAGAGGCACGCTATTTGGAGAATGTTCTCTTCTCAACTGCCTGTTTGTCAGAAGTAGCACAGCTCTGGCACTCTTTCTCAGCACATAAAGAAGTCACTGACTTTTGACAATGACATGTATTTCTTACTTAAATACTTCATTTCCTTAGTTTGATTTGAAAAGGATTAATGGGAATTGATAGAAATTGATAGCAATCAATTCTAAGCATTTATTGAGCATTTCTATGTCCTGGGAATAATCAAAAGCTCAAATGGATCGGTGATCTCTCTAGATTCAAGAGTTGCCTTCAACATTACCACTCACAGCCTATCAGCGTTGCTTGTCCTGTGATACCCTCCTTCAAATTCTTCCAAAAGTTCACCACTGTCTGGTCCACTCACTCTTTCAGAGGCCCATTTTACTGTTTCCTGATATGGAGGAAGGGAACTAGTGTATACTTTCCCACCAGTCAAATTCCTTGATGTTGAACTATATAACACAGTTCTCAGAGGTAGTAGTGTTCCTTTTCTTGCTACCATACAGCAACACTGATAAAATATTAGTATTGAAAATATAGGTCTTCGTTTTCATGAGATGCTTAGAGTCAGTAAAATAACTTTGCTGTTTTTTCAAAAGCAATCCAGCCCACTCTACTTTTCAATTCTGGACCCAAATCATTGTCCATCTCGTGCTATCTGTCCCAGATATAGATACTGTAGAATAACCTTTATAGGATGTCCATCCAAATGTATATTGAAATCTGGGGATTCTTCAAATACTTGGTATTTCCCTGGCCCTAGGAGCCTTCCCTCCCTTTGATTTGAGAGGGTGGAGAGTGTTCATCAAAGAACTCCAAAATCTTCCATTTAAGGAGGGTGTCCAGTGTAGCCACTTTATCATCTCCTACCCAGCTAATCTCTGACAACTCATCTTCCTGCAAGATTTCATCAATTCAAATTCACACCTTCTCAGTACTCCTTGGCCCTGGGACCCCTCTCTTCCTCTGATTGGAAAGGGTGGAAGGTGGACATCAGAGAGCTCCTTTCAGATCGTAATTTCCCATCCAGTTGCAGGTCTTCATCATGCCACCATGGCCACTACCTTTCCCTCTCCACCTTTTTAGCCTCTTTTTATGTGTTGTCTTCCCATTAGATTAGAGCTTCTTGAGGGCAGGGAATGCCTTTTGCCTTTCTTTGTATCCCTAGTGCTTAGCATAGTGCCTGGCATATAGTAGGTGCTTGTTGGTGATGTTGTTTAGTTGTTTCAGTCATGCCTGACTCTTTGTAACCCCATTTGGGGATTTCTTGGCAAAGGTAGCATCATGTTTGGTTTGTCATTTCCTTCTCCAGGAAGGAAACTGAGGCAAACAGGGTTACCCGAATTGCCCAGGGTCACACAGCTACTGTATGATAACCAGATTTGAACTCAGGTTGTCCTGACTCCAGGCCTGGCACTATGTCCAGTGCCCCTCCTAGCTGCCCTAGCTGAACCTAAGTAAGTACTAAATAAATATTTATTGACTATATCCAGTGTGGATGGACAAGTCAAACTCCTTTGAATGATTAGGTCTTGATATAGTCAGCACAAGGACATCTGCAAATAGGAGCAGCTGTTGGGCCTCACCATCCATAGGGAATACTTCCTTTACCTGGTCTCTGCCCTGGATTTCTTTCATCACAGTAGTGAATACTTTTGCTGAAGATAAAACTCCCTCTTTTATGTCTCAGATTATGTTTATTATTAGTGTCATTGAACAGGTCATCTCTGTTAGATCTTCCCAGAAATCTTGAGTGATCTTGACGTCTGGGAGATACTTTGCTGGAAAAGTGACACTTTTGTTGTGTAGGCATTGCATTTGAATCAAATGCTTTTTTATCATCCACAACCAATAAGCACAATGGAATCTTGTATTCTCTGTATCTTTCATTTAATTATGAGATGGTAAAGATGTGGTCCATTTTTGAATATTCCTTGTGAAAGCCTACTTTTCCTCTCCCAGAATGCTCTTGATATGTACACAGATGACTCTCATAAAGATTTTATATAGATATAGGTTGATGGTTATTGATGTTTTGGTCACCTTTTTTGAGTATTAACAAGGTCTAAGATTTTTTTTTTCTTATGCCTTTGGCATCCTCTTTTCTTTCAGATACCTTGTATTTTAGTCTCTCAGTATTCTTACAGTTGTATAGCCTCCAGGACAGATCTTCTCTGGGCTAGTCTGACTGTTTTTCTCATCTTTGATCTTTAGATACTAGGGATACAAAGATTTAAAAAACAAAAAGACCCACAAACCCTGACCTCAAGGTACTTATATTCTACTTGGTGAAGCATCCTGCATGTGTATGAGTAGATATAAAATATATACAAAATCAGACAGTAAGCATTTATTAAGCATCTATGTACCAGGCACCTTGCTAAACTCTGGGGATAAAGAAGAGACAAAAGGACAATCCCTGTCCTTAAGGAGCTCAAAATCTAATGGGGGAGACAAAAAGCGAACACATTTTTACAATTAAGCTACATGTAGGAAAAACGGACATTAGCAGCTTGGGATGGGGGTGATGTGGATTTAGGAATGACCTCATGTAGAAGGTAGTGCTTGAGCTGAGCTTTGAAGAAAACTAGGGATTCTAAAAGGTGGAGGTGAGAAAGGAATGCATTCCAGGTATAGAAGACAGCCTGTGTAAAGTCAAGGAGACACAAAATCACATGTTTTAGGTGAGAAACAGCAAGTCACCCAGTATTACCAGAGGAAAGGGTACATGAAGGGGAGAAATGTGTCATAATTCTTTAAAAAAGTAGGTTGTAGCTAGGTAGTGAAGAGCTTTAAAGCTTGAATTGAAATTTCTATTCTATGTTAGAGGCAATGTGGAGCTACTGAGGCTTCTTTAGAAGATGAATGATAGTCATACCTGTGCTTTTACAATATCCCTTTGGCAGTTGTATGGAGTGTAGATTGGAGAGGGAAAAGACATGAGTCAGGGAGGCCAGTTAGGACTTTTGCAGGTTGTTGTGTTTGTCCTTTGTTTTCGAAGAGGACCATGACATCAGGGAAATGATGACATGACTTGCAGTTGACTTTGATTTGAGAGAGGGAGGGCTGTGAAAGGTCACCAGCCTCACTTTCTCCTCCAGAGCCATCTGGGTCCAGTGGCCTGATATTCAACAGCATGACTGGAGATGACCTAGGATGCTGTGTGAGACCCTGGCCCTTTTAGGCTCAGGCCTTTTCATGTACTCATCTAAGGGTAAGGTAACACCCATTCAGTGAATAGGCTCCTTTAAGAAGTGAGTCAAGGTGGGCAGCCAGGTGGCACAGTGAGTAGAGCACAGACCCTGGAGTCAGGAGGACCTGAGTTCAAATGTGGCCTCAGACATTTGACACACTAGCTGTGTGACCCTGGGCAAGCCACTTAACCCCAATTGCCCTGCCTTTCCCCCTGCAAAAAAAAAAAAAAAAAGTGAGTCAAGGGATGACCCCTTTAATTAGAAAAAAGAAAAAAAAATCAAAGTGGGAAGGGAAGACCCTTAGGGTTGCTGTTCCAATGAGAAACAGTTACCATTGACTTTCACACTTAGGAGGGCCCAAAAACTAAGTGGAGCTTGGGCAAGGACCTATTCTGACCTAATCTCTGAGCTTCAGAGTGAAAAGGAAGGAAGGAAGGAAGAATGGATTGACTGATTCAAGGAAGGAAGGAATAGAGAAATCTAGCCAGTAAACTCCAAGTCAAGTGGGCGGGTTCTGGCCGTCAAAATTTACCTTCCTTTGGACAAGCTGAGTTACGCAGTATGAAGATAATGAAGGCCTGAGCTATGGTGGTGGCCATGTAAGTAAAAAGAAGGAGATGGACATAAGAGCCATTATGAAGACAGAATTGATAAGACTGACAACTTATATGGATAATGAGGGATAAAGGAGAGTGTGGCATCAAGGATGAGTCTAAGATTGCCAACCTGGGTAACTGGAAGGATAGTGGTTCCTTGAAGAAGAAAGAGAAGTTAATAAGAATTAATTAGTTTAGGATAAAGGTAAAGGAGAAAAATATTTTCTGACTGGCACTAGGCATTTTTATTTTTAATTTTTTTTTAATTTATTTTTAATATGTTTAGTTTTCAGCATTGATTTTCACATGCGTTTGAATTACAGATTTTCTCACCATTTCCACCCCCCCTCCAAGATGGCGTACACTCTGGTTGCCCTGTTCCCCAGTCTGCCCTCCCCTCCGTCCCCCCATTCCCCTTCCATCCCCCTTTCCCTTCCTTTCTTGTAGGGCAAGATAAATCTCTATGCCCCATTGCCTGTACATCTTATTTTCTAGTTGCATGAAAAAAAAAACTTTTTTACTTTTGAACATCTATTTTTTTAAAACCTTGAGTTCCAACTTCTCTCCCCTCTTCCCTTCCCATCCACCCTCCCTAAGAAGTCAAGCAATTCAACATAAGCCACATGCGTATCATTATGTATAACCCTTCCACAATACTCATGTTGTGAAAGAC
>CM053624.1:253270341-253301240 GCA_028646595.1 Phalanger gymnotis | reverse complement strand
TCATTTCTCTTCCCAATTTTTCCTCTACTTCTCTAACTTGCTTTTCCAAATCCTTTTTGAGCTCTTCCATGGCCTGAGACCAGTTCATGTTTTTCTTGGAGACTTTTGATGTAGCCTCTTTGACTTTGTTGACTTCTTCTGGCTGTATGTTTTGGTCTTCTTTGTCACCGAAGAAGGTTTCCAAAGTCTGAGACTGAATCTGAGTGCATTTTTGCTGCCTGGCCATGTTCCCAGCCAACTCACTTGACCCTTGAGTTTTTCAGTGGAGTATGACTGCTTGTAGACTAAAGAGTTCTACAGAAGTTCCAAGCTTGACTGGATGCGCTGCCACACCAGCACTCCTCCTTCCCCAAGAACCCCCAACCACGACTGGACTTAGATTTTCAGCAGGCTCTTCACTCCTGCTCTGATCCACCACTTAATTCCTCCTACCAGGTGGGCCTGGGGCCAGAAGCAACAGCAGCTATAGTTCTGTAGCTGCCCCACCTCCGCTGCCCCTGGGGCGGTGGCTGAACTGCAAACTCCCTGTCCTCAGCAGCTTTTCCCACTAACCTACTCTGTTGTCTTTGGTGTTTGTGGGTTGAGAAGTCTGGTAACTGCTGCAGCTCACTGATTCAGGGCGCTAGGGCACGCTCCGCCTGGCTCCTGGTGTGGTTGGTGTCTGTACCACCCACTCTGGGCTCTGCTCTGCTCCCCTCCGCTCCCAGCTCCGTGCAGGATAGACCTTACCCAGAGACTATCCAGGCTATCCTGGGCTAGAGCCCGGTTTCCCTATGCTATTTTGTGGGTACTGCAGTTCTAGAATTGGTTCAGAGCCATTTTTTATAGGTTTTTGGAGGGACTTGGCAGGGAGCTCACACTAGTCCCTGCTTTCCAGCTGCCGTCTTGGCCCCGCCCCTTTAACATTCACTTCTATAAGATTTTGAATTCTAAATTTTCTCTCCTTCCCCAAGACGGTGTACAAACTGATATAGACTATACATGTACAATTATATTAAACATATTTCCATGTTAGTTATGTTGTAAAGAAGAATTAGAACCAAAGGGAAAAATCATGAGAAAGAAGAAACAGAAAAAAGAGAGAGAGAAAATAGTCTGTCAGAGTTGGTCATCGTACAGTGTTGCTGTTACTGTGTTCAGTGATCTCCTGGTTCAGCTCACTTCACTCAGCATCAGTTCATGTAAGTCTTTCCAGGTTTTTCTGAAGTCATCCTGCTCATCATTTCTCATGGAACAATAATTTTCCGTTACGTTCATATATCACAACTTGTTCATCCATTCCCCAATTGATGGGCTTTCCCTCAATTTCTAGTTCTTAGCCACCACAAAAAGCTGCTATAAATATTTTTGTACATGTGGGTCCTTTTCTCTTTTTAATGATCTCTTTGGGGTACAGACCTAGAAGTGGTATCAAAGTGTATGTCAAAGGGTATGCACACTTTTATAGCCCTTTGGGCATAGTAATGATAGTTGTTTGTTAAGCATCTACTATAAGCCAAATGCTATGCTAGGCACTAGGGATTCAATGACAAATGCCACCATTCTTGCCCACAAGGAGCTTACATTCTATTGGGAGAGACAACATGTATATATGTAAGTTTATACAAAATATATACAAAATAAATATGAAATTATTTTGGAGGAGAAGGCACTAGCAATTAGATCAATAAAGGCTTCATGTAGAATAAAGCTTCTTACCGTTTTTGTATCATGAACCCCTTGGGAGTTTAGTGAACCCTTCTCAGAATAATGTAATTTTTTTAATTAAAATTTTTTTTCAACCTTCACAAGTCCCTTCTTGTCTTCCTCCTGCCTCCTTATAACTTCATTTTAGAAAGTGTACAAACCCTCTGTTCCAAACGTCTGTAGTCTAGCAAACATGTATAGGCTAGCATTGACCATATCCAAAAAAAAAAAAGCATCTCAGTGTACATTCTGAATCCATTGTATCCTTATAAAGAGATGGGTAGCATATTTCATTATAAGTCCTTTGAAATTGTGGTTAGTTCTTCCTTTGATCAGACTTCCTAAGTCTTTCAAAATTTTCATTCTTTACAGTATTGTAGATGTTGCCCAGTTTTTCTCCTAGCTCTGCTCACTTCACTTCGCATCATTTCATACAAGTTTTGCTTTCCAGAAGTTCTTTCAGCAGTGTACCAATGTACCTATTTTCTCACAGCCCCTCCAGCATGTCATTTTCCTTTGTGGTTGACTTTGCAAGTCTGAGAAGTGTGAGGTGGTGCCTCAGAGGTGTTTTCACTCTCATTTTCTGATTATTTAATTTAGAGCATTTTTTCATCTGGTTATTGATAGCTGAGATTTCTTCCTCTGATGAAAAATGCCTGTTCATATTCTTTGACTATTTACAAATTGGGGAATGACTCTTATTCTTACAAATTTGAATCAATTCCCTGTACATGTGTACATCTTCTAAGATATATCCTCATACGTGAGATTTTTCTTAATAAAAGAAATGTGTTGCAAAGATTTTTCCCCCTATTTACCCTTCTAATTTTTCCTGCATGGGTTCTAATTGTGCAAAAACTTTTAACATTTTATGCAGAACGTTATTTTTATTGATTTTATTTTTAAAATAAATTTTTATTAATATCTTCTGTTTCTCACATCATCATAGTTTTCCCAGATATCCTTCCTTTCCTTCCCTGAGAGCCATTCCGTGTAACAAGTAGTATGTTTTAAAGAGGAAAAAAAAAATATCACAACTAGGGATTGAAAAATTCCCAAAACATATGCAGTGTGTAACATATGTAGACCTCCTGCTTCCACAGTGGGATGAATTGGAAGTGTCCTCTCATATCTCTTTATTTGAATCCTGTTCTATCTTTATAATTTTGTTACATTTACTATTTTATTTTTTGGTATCTAGTTTTTTCCATTTAATTTTTGTAGTTACTATGTATATTGTTTTCTTGGCTCTGTTTATTCTGCATCAGTTCATACAGATCTTTACATGCTTCTCTGTATTTATCCCCTACATCATTTCTTACATCACAGTAATACTTGATTGCATTAATGTGCCACAGTTTATTTAGTCATTCCTCAATTGCTGGGCATCTACTTTACTTCCAATTCTCAGTTATCAAAGAGTGCTGCTGTAAACATTCTGGAGTATATGGGAACTTTCTTCTTATTGATGACTTTCTTGGAGTATATGTTGGTATAGATGTTGTAATCATTTTATTTGCATAATTCCAAATTGCTTTCCAAAATGGTTGCATCATTCACAGTTCCAGCAACAGTGTATATCAGTGTTCCATTCCATAAGAACTCCCCCAACATTGATTTTTGCCATTTTTTTGTCATTTTTGCCAGTTATCAGTGTATGAGGTGAACTTCCAAGCTTGTTTTGAGTTGTGTTTTCTTTCACAGGGGTTTGAATACTTTGCAGTTGTTCTTTTGAGAACTGTTTGTTCCTAACCTTTGACCACTTATCTATTGGGGAATGGCTACTAGTGTTATACATATTTATTAATTGTTCCTATATCTTGGGCCCTTCCTTGACCATATTCCTGATTATTCAGCCCACCTCTGTTCTTTATCCTCCTCTGGTTACCTTTTTTCCTCATTTTCATCAAAATACCCTCCCTGGGCCCATGATCTCCCATTCCTCTCAGATGCCATTTGCCCCCAGGATTTTCATTTCCCTCACTCGTTAGGTAAGATGGGTAGACTTTTCAACCACCAAATCCCTCAGAGGTGGGGAACCTATGGCTTTGAGGCTGCAGGTTCCCCATCCCTGCCCCAGGTTATACCCGTGCAAGGTCCTTCTCTCTCTTAACAGATCATCTCTCTTCATTCTTATGAACATTCATCATTCAGCTTCCTCCCACCGACAAATAACTCCTCTTTCCTTTTCCTTCCTTGTCATTCCTTCCATTTTCTCCTCATCCATTCCTCTATAGGTTCTTCTTTTTCTGAGACCACAGAGATCACCTTCCCACTCATTGATAGACCTTGAGATTCTGGCATATCACACATTCCTCTCTATCCTCCTGTTCTCTTCCCCTTTTCCTATACCTTCCTATTTTGTAATGTGGTCTCAGGAAAGAACATTGATTCACCACAGGCATGGTTGTGGCCAAGTTCTGGCCATAATACCCCAGGGCTACCTCTTCACTGTTACCTCGTCGTGTACATTTATTTTTGGTTTGTTTTTTGGCAGGGCAGTTGGGGTTAAGTGACTTGCCCAAGGTCACACAGCTAGTACATGTGTCAGGTGTCTGAGGTTGGTTTGAACTCAGGTCCTCCTGACTCCAGGGCCTGTGCTTTACTCGCTGCGCCACCTAGCTGCCCCTCCTTGTGTACATTTTGAAAAACATTTCTTACTGGTTTCTCTGCTGTCACTCTGTTGTCCTTGGCTGCTGCATTTATTCACTCCTCCTATATCTGTTGGTTGGGGTGTTTGAAAGGTAAATAATCTCTTTAGTTCTGGTTTTCTTTCTAAACATGTTTCAAGCAGCTCTTAATTATTGAATGTCCATCTTTTTTCATGTATAGTTAAACTCATATTTGCAAGGTAGGTTACCCTGGACTACAACCTGAGCTTTGGTCTTCAGAACACAGTATTCCATTCCCTCCTACATTTTATGGTGGGTGCAGAATAGTCTCTTATTATCCAAATTTCTTTTCCTTTGTATTTGAAGGTCTTTCTCCTGATCACTTGCAGAACTTGTTGTTTCTGAATTTAATTTTAATTGTTAAATTTAGCCACTGTATGTCTTTGAGTTTGTTGTCTTGGTTTTGTTTGTTAGTTTCTTAATGATCTGTGAATTCTTTCAGTTAGTATTTCATTTTCTATGTTCAGAATTTCTGGGCAGTTCTCTTCTATTATTTCCTGCATTATGTGTTAAGGTTTTTTATCCTGTTGTGTTTTTCTGGGAGACCTGAGACCTATGATCCCTAGGTTGTCTCTATATATCCTGTCTTCCAGATTAGTACTTTGCTTGCATAATGAACACATTTTAAAAAATGTTGTTTTCTGTTTCTCTTCCTCTAAATTATCTTTCATTTCTTTATGTTTGCATTCCAAATCTGTTGTTCTCTTTTGTTGCTTTGGTGAGACTTGCTATTACAGATTCCAGTTTTTCTTTTTTGCTCATTATTTTTGAGTGCAGGCCATAAATTCTGCTGTCATAATTCTCATTTCTCTTTTAAACCACTTAGGAACATGTGTTGTGATTCCATGTTTTCCTTGCTTTTCACAGGGTGCGCTGTCTTATCAAGTACTAGATAATTTTCCTTTCATTTTGTAGTATTCATAGATGCCTGAACTCATTTACTAGATCTGGAGGCCATATTTCCTTCTGTTTGTTATGAGAGATTTATCTCCTCTCTGAGTTCATCTGGCGATGATGCCACAATGCAGAAATTATAGCAGTAAAAACTTAGGCTTAATTATTGTGTTCAAGCATAGGTTCAGGTCTCAGAGATAACCTGAACCACCATTAGGATTCTGACAAGACTTCTTTTAGGATCAGACTGATGGAGAAATAATTCATTTACAAGTTGTAATCTTATACATTCCTCATTGGCTATAGAAGTTAAAGAAAAGATAGCTACATTAATTCCATACTTCCTTCAGTGTAATAAAAGCTGAACAAATTTAGTTAAACACAGTCATAGTCTCATATATCCTCTAAGGAAACAAACAGCATCAAACAAATGATATAGGTCATGTAAGTCAGGTTACAGATTAAACTACACATAAAGGGTTCATAAGCAGGCTAATTGAAGGAAAAGATTTACATGTCACCAAGATAACCAAGAAGACTGGGACTGCAGGGAAATCTTTCCTTGATCTGTTAGCCTGGGGAGCTAACAAATAACTAAATACTTTAGCTCCCCTTTGGCTTCTATCTGAGAAATGTCAAACAGTCTTCCCTTATTTCATGAGTCAGATTTTGGTCAAGTAAGGTCAGTATTATGACAGACTTTTAGTTAACCACAATTTGCAGGATGAATGGCCCAGAGTCCTGAATAATAAAAGGAAATTTTAAAAGTCATGTAACATATTGTTAATGTTTTTCCTTTTAATGTATGTGCTTATGTTCGAGATCTTTAAGTTTTCTTCTTCCATAGATCTTTAGTAATTTCAGTCTCTTACCGCCAATTTTCTTCTTTTCAGTTCCTGACTAATGTCCTCTCTAATGGTGGTTTCCTTGGGGCCTGGATCTCAGAGCATCTCAGCCTCCTCCCATTCTGGGCAGTTCACAGTTCACCAACAGAGGTCTTTTGTTTGGTCAGGACTAGCCCAAGCCAGATGCTGTGCTCTTTTCCTCAGGCTTAGTGGAATGCTGCAGCCCCTCAACACACACACACACTCAGACACAGCTGATTCTGCCCCTCTTCTGTTCCTTAGTTCTCTGGCACTGATGTTATTATCCTCTGGGGTTGTCCAAGCTGGCAGTGCTTTGCTGATGCTACAACGTTGTTTGCCGCCTGCAGCAGTATTTCAGGATTGTCTATCCTGGCACCTGCAGTTGAGGGCTTTGCAGTGCTGGTAGTGCTGGGATTGTGGCAAACTTATGCAGCCTGGCATCAGAGGTCTCCATGGTATCGGAAAGGAAGAGATGCTGGGGTGTGGGGGTGAGTTTTGTTGTAAGCCCTGTGTCCTTGAATCTGCTAGTGGATGCAGGTAACCTAGGAGGTGGGAGAGAGCTGCTGAGTGAGCTTAGGGTCACAGAGCTTCAATTCATGAATTTTTTGTTTTTAACTTTCTTTTAGATTCTGTATGTCCTATACTATGGAGACAGCTGAAGTTTCTTTATCTTCAGTGCATAACTTCTGTTTTGGAGGAACTTGAGAAAGGGGATCAGAGAAAATGTCTAGTACTCTATCTTGTTGCTCATGGGAAAGATTGTTCTTTTTAAATACACAAAATAAAATGCATAGGCTTACAAAGAAAACCTAATTATATTGAAAAACGGTTATTGGAATATTTTTTTTAAAGTTCATGTGACTGAAAGTTATGAACTTTCAACGTAGAAAATGATGAGCTGAATTTTGGTGGAGATAAGGGATGCAGAGCGGCAGAGGTGAGAAGGGGACTGCATTTCAGTTATGGATTATGGGATAGCCAGTGCAAAGGCATAGGAGATGTGTGTTAGGAAAGTCATCCTGGCTAGACTGCATCATGGTAGAAGGGAAGTAGTGTTGGAAAGGAGCAGCAAGATTGAAAATATACTGTGGCTTCACACTATCTTATGCCTGCTATGTTGCAGTAGCTCGCTGGTTGCCTCAGGTCTTATCCCTCCAGTTTATCCTCCACTCATCTGTCAGTTTGGTCTACCTAAAGAGCAAGTTTCACTGTCTTCTTTCTGGAACATTCCCTCTGCCTCTCTGCCTCCTGGTTTCCCTGGCTTCTTTCAAGGCTCATCTAGAGTTCCAGCTTCTGCAAGAAGCCTTTCCAGGTCATCCTTAAAGCTAGGGCCTTCCCTTTGTTGATTATTTCCAAGTAATTCTTTGCAGCCTGCCTCTCATTAAACCGAGCTCCTAGAGAGCGATGGTTGTCTTTTGCTTCTTTGGTTTTTCAGTGTTTAGTGCGTTTCCTGGCATATAATAAATCCTCAATAAATGCTAGTAGACTGCTAGTTGACTTGCATTGTGTCAAAAACTCAGAGGGCTTAATAGTTTAAAGACAAAAGAGAACTATTGACATTTGCATAGGGGAAGAATTCTGTCCTTTAGGAAAATTATCTTAGCCTGTGTGGGGTAGGGGGAGGGGGAGTGGTTCTTTCAGGATAGGAAAACATGGATTTCCCCAACCTTTGATGTATATTTGCTCAGTCTGTTTATGGGATGGGAAACTCCTAAAAGACATTAATGCTGACTAATAAAATTTTCCAGTTTTTGTTGAATTTGTATTATTTTCTCTTTTAATGACTTAAAATTTGTAAACTTGAAGGAAATTATTCCCTTTTAAAAAATTTATTGTTGTATGTTTGGTCACAAATTCTCTTCATAGGCACATATGTTATTACATTTAACCTAGTGCTTTGGAGTTAGATCTAACAGATCGAATGCTCCTTTATATTGTCTTGCCTCTCCATTAATGGAAAAGGCCCGGAAGGCCCATGAATTGAAGGAACAGGTTGATCCGTATAGGCAACTGCATGGTCTTGAACCTGTTGATTTGCACCACGTTTGCTCTTAAGATGAGGTACTGAATGACTGTTTATTAAACTTTCTGTAGCTACTTCTGTTGTTTCTTTATTGAAGATGCTTTCAAAATAGAATTTTTGATCAGCTCAATCCAGAGTTTATTAGCATGTATTTTTGTGATCCTCGCATTTGAAATTTATGTGTAGTACTGAAGCTTCCAGACTTGGAGAAATGGCCAAAGTTTGCTTTGATATATTCAACGTGATCAGTCTTTATTCTTATCTTAGACGAAAAGTGTCACAAATTTGGATCTCAAATTCCAAATTTTATGGTTTTACTATGAATTGTGGGTGTCCCACATGCTGGATTTTCATGTTTTCTGTTACTGGAATAGATATAATTTATGTTAAGAGTGAAGCCAAAAGCACCTGGTATCAGGAATAAAACTTTGGCTAGTATTATTGAATTTAGGTAATGAAATTGATTTTGGTTTTATGGGGAAAAAAAAAGTCTCCCAGATTTCAGAGCACTTAACAGACTGCTTTGAAGTAAGTACCCTCTCCAAATATACTTTTTTGTTTTTTTCAACTGGTAGGTAGATATAAAATGCCTGTTCTTAAATGTGCTGTCTTTTTTCTAATTGTGGGTTTCTGCTATCATTGTATGATGTTAATCTCTAACACAGATGATTAACTTTCAGGCTCCTCTGCTGAAATAATTAATATGGATCTTTTAGGTTTGGCATTCTAGAAAGCAATGTTGAAAGATTTTTAAGTATTGTATGTAATCTATAAGGAGTGCTTAAACTGTATGTATTTGGAATGCAGTCTCACAATAAAGTAAGTTACCTTTATTATAGTGATATTGAGCACCAGGAAAGAAGTTACCATAAAAAGTGTTTTGGTTTTTTCCCCACTGAAGTTTACCTTCTTAAATCAACAGAAATTAAAAATAGTGCTAGAATATTTTAATAGAAGAAATTTATGTCTTCTAGAAGAGAAATATGGTGATTTGACGTTGGCATTTGTTACTTTAGCTGAATATTCTTTTGTTTTTTGGTTCTAATTGTTTCATTGAATCACTGCTTCGAAAATGCCTAGGAATGCAGTTGTGATGTTTCTGATGACCAAGGGCCCTATTCTATGCGTTTTCTTTTTTCAAATTTTAAAATAGGTCTTTCTTCATTATTCTCTGAAGTGTTTTCATTGCAAGATTATAACAATTGTTATGACTACTTTTTCACTGAGACTATTCATGCAAAGGGGAGAATTTTAAGCATCTGAGAAGTAAACTGATTTTTTTTTTTTACTGTACTTTACGAAATTCTGATCTCCTCCTTGAAGTTTTCTAACTACAGTGGTCTATATTGATCTTTTTCTTTTCTAAATTCTTATAGCACTTCATTGCCTGTTCCATTTTGGATTATTTTCTGCCTTGTATTATTTCTTTTCTTTCATATGACCTTCCCAGTAAGAATGTCCTTGGGGACAGAAACCGTATCTTCAACTTTTTTTTGTATCCCTACACAGTATTAATAGCATTGGGCATCTGGCAGTAAATTAATACTTATTTGTGGAATTAAAATGTGTATTAGTATTTTAAATCTGAATGAGAAAATCCCTCCTAGAGTTATAGAAAGCATTATCGTTTAGGGAATAGGCAACTTGAGAAAAAAAAAAACAGGCGAACTGAGAAATTTTTCTCTTAAACATTACATCTGAAAGTTTAAAATGTATATGACACAGTTGTAGATGGAGGATAGATGTGAAATTACTAGTATATTACTCTGTGGCACAGTGAAATTCAAATGTTGTGATTCACAAGGTGGTTAAAATGCATAAACTTGTGTATATGTGTTCCGAGGTACTTTCCCTGAGAGAGGCAGCATGATGTAGTAGTGAGGTCAGCCCCAGCTCTGGATCTGTGATCCTGTTGATCCTCTGCAGGATCATTTGTACAGAGGTGGAACTGTGTTTGTATTTTACAGACTTCGATATTTCAAGGCTACATAGTTTGATAAGCATGCATACTCCCTCATCAGTACAGTCCTCTTGTGCCTTCCTAGGCAGTCTGCATGGAGTGATGTTGGTTTGAGTGTTTATCACCTGGTAGCCAATCTTAGGTGGGCGGGTCGACGACAAAGACCTTTGTCAGATCCCTACTTGGAAATGTTCCAGCTTGAAGGTGTACTTGCCACAGCTTGTGCTCTACTGATATAACCTTGGAGGACGACCAAGGATACCACAAAGAAGCATCAGAGTAGGATTTTTGTAGATTTCTATTTTAGGAAGTTCTAAAACATAGATGCTTATTCCACTGACAATAAGGATGACAATATTTGGGACTCCTCATGAATCATCTTCCCTGCTGGTGTGGTTTTTAGTTTAGAAGGTACAGCAACCAGGAACATTACAATGGTCTGAAGAATGCTCTGAAAAAGTTATTTAGAATCCAGTGGAATAAGTTGTGCCATTACTACTTGGCCAGGCTCTAGTGCTTGCATTAACCAGTTTGAGGTTTAGTAGAAAGGAGCATATTGGACATGGAATTAGAGGATTTAGGTTAGACCTTTGGTTCTGCCTATTAGGACTCGTGTGACTTCGTGCAGGTTATTTAACTCTTCTGAGTCTCACTTTACCTATCTTATAAAATTAGGGGGTTGGTTAGTGAATCTCTAACCAAGGTCACTTCCATCATCTCGTGAGAATTTTATTCCATGCTTAAGCGAGGAATTGTGTTTAATCTAAACAGGCAAGCGTAGCAAAGCCATCTGAAACACACAGCTCTGTGGTACTGTTGTTGGAATAATATTATTATAGCTGAACTAGACTTTGATTTCTTTTGTCTTTTCCCTTTTCCTTCCTCCTAGATATTTGTATCATGTTTTGACCAAAAACACCACAGTAACAGAACAAAATCGCAACTTACTTGTGGAGACCATACGTTCCATCACGGAGATTCTTATTTGGGGGGATCAGAATGACAGCTCTGTATTTGAGTAAGAACTTTGGCTTTTTTCTTTCTTTTGAATATTTCTCAAATTTATACTATACATTGTCCCTGGGGACATCAGGATTTAGGTCTAGATTATCTTTGCTTGTTCCTATGGCACATGTCATTGTTGCTACAATATAAAGGGTTAGCATGAAAATTAAAAAAGAGCATATGAAAGATTTAAAGCTATAGCCTTCAGAAATCTTGATGTAATCACAGGTAATTTATTCCCTAAATAGCCTAATGATCTTTCTGAAGGTGTGAGAAAATCCACTTCCACTTAGATTTAAAATGAGACAAATTTGAATGCTATCTTTAAGAAAAATAAGGATATTCTGAAAAATTCTACCTGTTTATCCAGCTCTTTGGTTAAATGAGAAAGGCAGAATTGCTTCTGGAAGATCCTAATCTATACTCCTTTAAAATGCTGCTGGTTTGATAGTGCTGTTAAGTGACAAAGAGAAAAGTGTGATAGATTCAAAAGAGACATTGCTTAGGAGTATAACCAAATTTCTTTTGGTATGTATTGGAAAGAATTTTTAAAGAGAACTTGGAAAAGGTTATCCTTGTTGTCTGGCTTGTGGAAAGATTGTTAAGGAAAGGATTATAACAACTGTATCCATTTTCTCTTGACTTTGCTAAATTTTCTCATCTTAAAAGAATCTAAATCTAAGAATGAACAAATAATGGTTTATATAATCTGAAGAGAAGTGAAAACATAGGCTTCTTGACATTCTGTTGATGTTTCAGGAAACAAATAGTAAGATAATTCTAGATCATTTGAAAAACATTTCCTGTCAATCTTCATACTTGAAAATTATACCTAAAGATCAATCAGTAACATCTGAAAATTTTGCCAACAACTGTAGTCTTAAAAAGCTATGGTTTTCAAAAGATGCCAGAAATGTAGGAAAAGTCTTAGCACAGACAAATATTAAAGTAAAACATTAAGGAGATGAATTTAAGTGGAAAGTAGTATTTATTGGTGTTATAATTGTCATTGACTTCATGCTCGTATAGCCGGTGAATTATCTTGCCAAGTTCTACTTCAGTCCTTAGAATTGATGATTTCTTTCTTTGTCCTTTGTAGTGAGCTAGAAGGGATGCATTTTATTGAATTTATAAGCACCTGTCTCTTAGATGCTCATTAGTGCAAAATTGAAGAGTTTTTCAAATGTCATTTATCTCTTGTACAGGAAGACATTTTTCTTCATTTTGTACTCACAGTTGGGGGTGTGAATCATAATCATCTACTGTGTACTGTGAAGTATGTATGATTTGAATTGAATAGTGTGGGTATGAAAAATGAATCACTAACTCTCCGATTATATCCTAGCTTTTTCCTGGAGAAGAATATGTTTGTTTTCTTCTTGAACATCCTGCGTCAGAAATCTGGTCGTTACGTCTGTGTTCAGCTGCTACAAACCTTGAACATCCTTTTTGAAAATATCAGTCATGAGACCTCACTTTGTAAGATTGCTTCTTTTTTTTTTTTAAACCATTTGACTATTTGCTAAGCTATTTACATCTGGGGCTTGCAATTCAAAATAGATTACCTTTTCAAGTTAAGCAAAATAAGACTACTGTTTGGCTAGGGAAGTTACAGGGGATTAAAAGCCATTAATTACTTTGAATGACTATTTTGCATTCTGTTTAAATATCTGTCTAAGGATGTTGATTAGTAAATTCTTTATGCATGTAAGCTGATTTGGTAAAATAGACAGTTCCCAAGTCACAAATAAATTGTGTTACAAAATACAAAGATGACTGCAAAAGCAATCAAGGGGATGGTAGTGCCATCAAGAGAAAAAGGAAAGTTGGGAGGAGAGGTATGTTTTGGGAGATAGACGTCCTCGGTTTGAGGTGTCAGTAGGATATCCAATTATATTTGCCCAGCAGGCAGATTGAAATGTAGGCCTGGAGCTCAGGAAAGAAGTTGGAGCTGGCTAAATACATGTGTATGCTTCATCTTCATAGAGGTGTTCATTTATGTAATGGGAATAGATTTGATCATTAAGGAAGGAAAAACCTACCCCCCCCCCCCCCCCCCTCCCGCACAGCTTTCAAAACTGTGTCTTAGTCAACAGTATTTTTATTTGGGGTTTTTCATTATTAGCCCGGCAATGATGTTGTTTTCTATTAGTTTTCATTACAAAGAAATTTCAGCTAGATTTTCTGTTTCCCTGGCCCTCTGGATCCAGTCAATTATCAAGTCTTGTCAGTATCTCCTCAGTCTTTTGCATCTGTTCTCTTCTTTCCATGCCTACTGTCAGTACCTTAATTTAGGTCCTTCATTACCTCCTGGCTGGGATATTGAGGAAGCTTCCTAGCTGATATCCTGCCGAGCTGCCAGTTAATCTTTTAAAATCGTAGGTCTCGTCATGTTGTTTCCATACTCGGAAACTTTGAGCGGATAGTAGGATAGAATATATGATCCTTAGCTTGGCATTCAAGGTCTGGCTCCAAGGAAGCTCTAAAGTGGGAGACAGTGTCCTGATGTAAATGGTAAGAATAGGAAGAGCGGAAGGAGAGAAGGGTGTAAAGGGGAGGGGGCTGTGTGCGTACATATGAAAAAGAAATAGTTCAGCTTTTTCTACCTCAGACGACGTATAGTGAAAGACAGGAAAAACACATGGTATGTCTCCTTATCCTTTTGAGAAGGAAGAAAAAGAGGTAAGAATCAGGATCTTAGGATCGTAAGCTGGTTAGTCAAACCCCTTGCATGAACAAGAATCCTGGTACAACATGTCTGACAATTGGTCACTCAGTCTTTGCTTGAAGGCCCCTTCTGAAATGGAGAGAGTTATGACAGTGGCTTATGCTAGCCACAGTTTGTCTGGAATGCCTCAGAGTAGATAAATCATGTCTCTGTCAATAATTTTGTATGAATGGGACAGTCTCAAGTTGATTCATTTTAATTTCTTCATTTTGCTCCTGGTTTTGAGAGATCAAATAGCCTGCTTGACAATCAGCCCTACCCAAGACATTACTGATGTTTTGGATGGCCTGGGGAGTATTAGGGTCTGTAGGATTTTATACTAAGCTAAAGACAGGGAGCTGGGTCTTTTTACCAATGTACCAATCTAGGTTAATAGATAATTAATAATAACCTTTTGAAAACACCGATTATGAGGACAGATAAGGATAAGCATGTAAGTTGCTAAAAATTTCCTTTGAATTAGGGGCTTCATTTCTTTCTTATCAGTTATGTTAATAGTTTCTGCTTACTGGGCTTGCTCCTCTCTTTAGAGAAAAGGACACAGCCTAACCAGATGGCATCAGTAACCATGAGAAGTCATTTAACTGTAGTTAAACAGTAGTTTAAATCGTATTTAAACTGTAGTTTCCTTAGCTCTAAAATGAGGATATGTTATTTAGATATCTGTGTTGGGAAATTGTAGTGGGAAGCCTTAAATAAAAATATACTTATTCTCCTTGGTATTTCATCAACGAACTTTTGTTAATTCGCTTCTCTTTACAAAGTTCCATGCTCGACATTGGGAGAGATTTCAAGATAAATAAGACAGTTCTTACCCCTGTTGAAGGGAGTACGGTCCATTTACAAATAACTTAATACAAAATAGACCATCATGATGGTTAAGAGAGTAACAAAGTGCTTTGCATTGGAAAGCATTGGATATGTATAGGGAATGATGAATAATCCACTTATTCAAATTTACTTTTTATATGTAAAGTTTATAGGATTTAGCACAATATTAAGACGTTTTAAAAAGCATGTGTCTTATAGCTGTGAAAGTGAAGAATGTTATTCACAACAACTTGAGAATTTGGTGCTTATATATAATTTCATATTTGTGAAAATGCCAATATATTCTCACAACTATGTATCCCCTCTGCCTCCCCTCCTCTCCTTCCCCTGGCTAAAGTTTTATTTTTTCATTGTAGATGCTTCTTTGGTTTTGGTGGAAGGCATTCAGATTTGTTAGGAAATTGTCCTTGATTAAGTTCTGAATAGGTTCTAAGAAATAAAATTGTTTAAAATGTTAAAATGTTCACTTGCTCTATACCTAAAATGGAGATGTTTAATCAGTACTGCGATGGTAATATAATTTACCTACTTGTTTCTGAATATTCATTTAACGTGATAGTTTCCAGTGTTAATTAACATGTAGCTTTTGGCTTTTTTGTCCCCAGATTATTTGCTCTCTAATAACTATGTAAATTCTATCATTGTTCATAAATTTGACTTTTCTGATGAGGAGATTATGGCATATTATATATCATTCTTAAAAACACTTTCATTAAAACTCAACAATCACACCGTTCATTTCTTTTACAATGAGGTAAGTAGTACCTATTGAAACAATTTTTTTGAAAGTTAAATTATGAATATATATGGCTGCAGCCTGTATAGTATTGTTTCTAGATATGTATCTGTTTAAGCAAGTATGCCATCTACTTTAAGTACTCTGCAGTAGTTCATCGTGGCACGAGTAATCCAAAAGTAATCAAAAAGTAATTTTTATTTTTATTGGGTTTAGGAATATGTAGTTTTTGCAACCTTTCTTATTTTAATGTAAAAATCAGTTTGGATTCCTTGAACACATTCTGATCGATTGTGAGAAGTACCCAAAAGTATATTAGATGACAGGGATGACAGTCTTCTTGGGATATAAAATTTGTTAGAGTAAATTATGCAATTAAGGGTACCTTGAGGATCAGACTGTTAGAGCTTCTGAAAACCTATAGAAATGAAAGTGTGACATCTTGAACCTTATTTTTCCCCCTTCCTCTTAGTGTAGAGTGGGCTCATATAAATATAGATTGTAATGGACAGAGTCTTTTCTGTACATGCAGGTGGTACCTGGATATGTGAAGCTTTGGAGGTGGGACATAGCTTACTGTACAAAGCTTATAATTGGGCCAGAGAGCCAGAATACCGAGGTTCTCTGTAAATTTCTCTGGTTCTCACAGGTTTAAAGTAAATGACTTTATTCTCAAATGTAATGTTAGGAATGTAATTTAAAATGTGTGGTTTACTTTGTTAATTCAGCAAATATTGAGTGGTTGCTATATGTAAAAGTGTTGTACTGGCTCAGAAGATATAGAAATAAATAAGACATGATCTCTGGCCCTAAGGTACTAACATTCCAGTAGGCTAACTATTGTTTACAAATTTATTGTTCTAATCTAGACTGTCCTTAAGGTTATGTGTATATGAAACTTTTTGGCTTTCACTTGACAACCTTCCCTTCTATGTTAAGGAACTATGGGGGGGGGAATGACCACAAGAGGGCAGTAAGGTCATTGTTAATGCTTCCTTTCCGAGTTATTTTTCTCCTAGACTGGGATTATATAGTGTAGGAGATGTGGTGTAGCTAATGCATTATCAGTGTTTTCCTTTTTGAGTTCTTTAATGAAATTCTGGGGTGGTGAGAACAGTTCTTGAAGTTTTGTAATTTATTTTGCATGCCATTTATGTTTTAGCACACAAATGACTTTGCCCTGTATACAGAAGCCATCAAATTTTTTAATCACCCTGAAAGCATGGTCAGGATTGCTGTAAGAACCATAACTTTAAATGTTTATAAAGGTAAGTTGTCATGTATTTGTTCATATAGTACTTGCCTCCTAACTTAGTAGTGGATTCTAACTCTCATGTTTCTGGGCCTTTCCTTATTTCAAGGGTAAACTACCAGTTTATTCTAAACCCAGTACAGAGATCACATGCCTAAATGAAGGTGTCTTTTTAAATTGGCTTTTAATCATTACAAACTTAACTAGCATCTTATGCACATTTGCAACCTTTTTTTATGTACTGTGCAAAAGAATGGACAAGTTAGATATATATATACTATGATACGTGAGAAATAATTGTATTGGAAGAATATGTGCTGTGTAAGATTTTGAATAGACATTTGGCTGTAAGAGAAAGGACATTTTCTTAAAAGAATTAAATCCTTTCTTTTGTTTTTGCATGTAAAATGTTAGAGGCAGTGTTCCATAGTGGATAGAGAGCCAGCCTCAGAACCAGGAAGAGCTGGATCCAAGCCCTGTCTCTGACACATCCTGCCTGTGTGACCTTGGGCACATCACTGAACCTGTCAGTGCTCAAGACAGCTAAGACTATGAGTTGTAGGAGAGGTGCTGGTCTGAATTAGGGAGTCAGTGGAATCACAGTCCAGTCCCTTTCCCTGTGTAAAATGTAAAGCTAAGTTATATGAGCCCCATTCTTTAATGTATTAGGTCATTTTCATCTTCATGACCAGAAGGGGGCAGCATGATATTATTAGTGAGAGCATGCAGCATGCAGCACTAATGTACTACTTCTCTTTCAAGATACTGCAGCATGTAGAATATTGCATCTAAGCTTTCTGTGTATCTTTATATACTGCCTAAAATACTGAGTATGTACATGTATACTACTTTCCCTAACTAGAAAATATTATCTCAGTGGCAAGCCCTTCGAGGCTTTCTTGCCAAAGGTACCATTTCAGTGTGACTGTGTTATTTTTGCTTTTGTCAATGGAGGCCACACTGTTATACTATAAGTAGGTCTGCATTTTTTCAGGAACCAAAGGCTTTGAACATTGCATATATTGGAAATTGTTAATTATGATGATGTTCTAATTAAAGTTTGCACTACAGTTTTTGTTTTAGAATGTGTCAATTTTAGAATTTCTCCAAATAATGAATTTGAGAAATGCAGTAGTCAGTTCTGAGGTAGTAGTTTCTTGCTTTCTGGTTTGCACTTGTTCTTTTCTAACCTGTATCTTTTAGTTTAGATGCTTCCTGCTTTAGCTATTTATCCCTTTGGGCGGATGTCTCACCATCCCAGTTCCTAATCCTGTTAACTGTTGTCTGTTTTTTGCCCTTCCTTCAATGATGATTCCTGTGTTCCTTATTGCAGTGTCATGTAAGTTATTAGCCACTCTTGGTTTTCAGCATTCTTACTTTATTCTTACACATAAATAAAAAAAATTGCTTGAAAATGATAACCATTTTCTGCTAGCTAAACTTGCTACCTTTAGACTGATAGAGAAATAAGCCCTTTAGCATGTGCTGTTAATATTCAACCAGATTAATTTGTCATGCTAATGTAAAAATTCCATAATACTTTAAAGTATCATAATTAAGATAAACATTTTCAACCAACTCCCAAAAAGATTTAGAATATTAATATTAACTTTTCCTTCCTTGACATTGTCTTTGGAAAGTTGATATCTTTTCTTTTATAAACTTTCTCAGTGGATAACCAGGCCATGCTGCACTACATCAGAGATAAAACTGCAGTCCCTTACTTCTCCAATTTGGTTTGGTTCATTGGAAGTCATGTGATTGAATTAGATAACTGTGTCCAGACTGATGAAGAGTAAGTAAATTTCATCTGGTTCTTACGAGCTGAAAGTATCACTTCTTGAACATTGGGAGTAGTTTTCATTGGGAGTAGAGCAGATTACTGCAAATGAGCTTCCCTACATAGTCATTGGTAGCATCTACTTAAAAGTAATTCCTCCTGCTAGAATGCTATTCCCAAGGTGTCCATTCTTTGTAGCCTCCTTGGACCATTACAAAAATCCCTGAGGACAGCAGCAATTTTATTGCAGTAGCAAAAAATGCTGCTGAGGAAGGAGTAGTAAGGGAGGGGAGAGACTGAGTATTTAAGGGACAATTCAATAGTTTGTGTTGTGGCTTGGCAAAAAAGTTACACCACCTTATATACTTTACCCTCATTCTAGGGACATTGGATTGAAGTTTGAAATAGTTATTTTTCTTTGACAGGCACAGGAATAGAGGAAAACTGAGTGACTTGGTAGCAGAACATCTTGACCATCTGCATTACCTCAATGACATCCTTATCATCAATTGTGAATTCCTAAATGATGTACTTACAGACCACTTACTCAATAGGCTTTTTCTGCCTCTTTATGTATATTCACTGGTAAATCAAGACAAGGTGAGTTTGGAGTTTAATAGAAATGTCATTGCAACAAAGATATTAAAAAAGCCAACGGTATTCAAAAGGGGCAGCTACTTTGTTTTGGCCAGAGGGGCAAGAGTCCTAGTGCCCGATAACAGACTATAGAAATTGAGATAATTTCCCTTTTCTCTTCTTAGGATTATCCTTTTTAGACTACTGTAAATCAGTTGATGCAAATAATTGATATCAGAAGAAAACTTGAAGCCTTTATTAATTTTTTTTGCTTTTGTGCATTTCTCACTTGAGTTTTGATTACTTGTAGCATACTTATATATCTGCAGGCAGTAATTGATCTGGAGAAAATTCAGTAGAAGGAACAAATAATCTCTTATGTAATGAAATTTTGTACAATGAGTGAATACACACTGATGTTTGAAGAAGTACTGACTGAATATCCTGACAAATGGCATGATATCCTGCTTGATGTTGGTCTGGGTTTAGGTCATCTTTGAACATACTAAAGCTATCTTAACTATTTAAAATATGGAGAAATCCTTTTTAGGGTCAGTCCCAGGAGACCAGTATAGTTTAAGGGACAATCTGAAGTCCTGGTCTGGGATTAAGGTCAGTTTTAGATACAATCTAATTGACCTGTGAATCCATTTTATTACACATAGAATTTTACTGGAATTTCTTAGCATTCTAGGCTTTTTTGGGCTAGGGATGACTGTGATCTGTGTGAAGGAATCTCTAGGGCCATTTCCGATCTGGATCCTTGGGACTTGGATCATATTAATTGGAGAGGATTGGAGGACAAAGAGGAAGAGGTTGAGGCCAAAGATACTGAGCATTTGCTTCATTGTGTAACATTAGAAAAACGGGGAAAGAAAAAGCCAAGCAGGTCATGTGATTTTTAAGATACAATAGTCTATGAATGGTTTTTCCTAAGGAGTATACTTATACTTTTCCTTTAGGGAAGGATCATAAGGTTTTGATTTTAAAGGAGAGAGACAGACAGAAAATTAAAACCATTAAAGTACTAATCAAATCCAGGTGAAGCCAGTTTAAGAGAGTGTCCACATTTTCTACCTAAAACATTCATCTTTGCTTCTTATCCTTTGAAAGTTGCCTTGCAGGAATTGAGCACCACAAAAGTCCTTTCAAGTAAGCCTGCTTTTCTGCTAAAGCAGCTGTTTGAAATTAACATTCCAGAGAATTTAAGGAGAAAATTGAATGCTTTTTCCTGAGGTCTTGGACCTAAATCTTTTGTTAATGAAGAGAATTTTAAGATGAAAAGTGACATACTTGTAAATAGTGTTAAATGAGGTTATAACAATGATTTATTTTATGAAGAACAGTTTTATTTGAATGGGGGGAGGGTAGTGTGGGAGAAAACTAATGAATTATTTAGAGTTTTGTAGTTTGCAGTAATAACTCTACCTTAGTAGTCTCTTCTTAGTTTTCAGCATCTCATCTCTTTCTCCATCATCCCCACCCTTTTTTTCCCCCAGGGAGGAGAACGTCCAAAAATAAGCCTTCCAGTTTCTCTCTATCTTCTGTCACAGGTACGTTGGTTAGCTCCATTGTGTCACTGGAGTATGTCAGGACTTTTCAGCTGATTTATTTTGAGTGATGCTTCGTAGAGGATCTTCTTTGCTTCCAAACTTCAAATAGCTATGATTTGTCATCTTCTTCCCTTTTTTGTTCCTTACTCTTAAGCAATGTCTCTGAAATGAAATTAAAAGAAAAATGCGAATTGCCGATAAATATTTGCTTTAAATTTATCTGATAAAGGTGTGAAATCCAGAATCCATAAAGAACTGATATACATCTAATAAGCTGATAGTGCATGATAGAACATTTTCAAAGGAGGAAATGCATGCTATTAATAACCATGTGAAATATACTCCTATTCCGTAATAATCAGAGAAATGTAAATCAGGACAGCCTTAGAGTATCACCTTAGCTAGAATGACAAAAATAGCAAAAAATTCCCTGTTGGCTAGAATGCAGGGAAAATGTTGGTGGGGCTGTCAAGTGGTGAAATGTTTTTAAGAGCAATATGGTAATGTACAGTGAGTCATAAAACCAGTTATGTATTTTGACTGAGTGATTATAGTGCTAGGACTTTATCCTAAAAGTGTCCTGGAAACCATTTATTCCAGGTTCCTTGTTTTACATATAAGGAAACCAAGGTCCAGAAAATTTAAGTTACTTGCCTGTAGTCACATAGCAGAGTTTTGAATGGGAATGAGGGTCCTCAGACTCCTAATGTAAAATCTACCTTATGTATCATTCAGAAATTAGAAGCCCATAAATTCAGTGATTAGATAATGGCTGAACACATTGTGGCATGTTAATGTAAGAAATGTTATTGGTACCAGAAAAAAAAATACCAGTAAATGTGAAATACACAAGGAATTGTGGAAAAACAGAGTGATGCAAATTGAGATCAGTAGAACCATAACTATACATTCACCACAACTATGTTAAAACATCCACCAGCAAAAATGGTCAAAAATAGCAGATTTCAGACTGGAAAAGGATATTGTACAAAAAACATTGCTTACTCATCAATTCATTTAGTTACCTTTAAATGCTAAGAGTTTTATGTAAAATTTTGCTTCTTAGTTTGTGTGGTTTTTGAAAATTATTTTTGCTAATAGTTATTTATAGTAAAATGAAAATTTTAGATAACATTAGAAAATAGAACTTTTCCAGTAATAGGGTAGGATGGGTGTTATCTGTCATCTTCATAATAACAAAGATAAGCTTGAAATGAAAAACAAAACTACGCTTGTGCATTCACAAGAGCCTAGGTTTTTGAGTTGGGAGAGACTGAGGAGATGATTTAGTCTAACTCTAATTTATCAGATGGGGAAACTGAGGCCCTAAAAGGTGAAGTCACGTGCTCATGGTCATACAAGTACTAAGTGCTAAAATTGAGATTTGGTCTTACACTTCTTGCTCCTCTTTCCATTATGCCATTTTGGTAATTCATAGACTAGATTTCTAAGAACAATTATAAGATGCTCATAATATTTTGGAAATGCAGTTTGTTTTTTTTAACAATACAGAAATCCTATTTATAGCATTTTGAAGTTAAGCCCTTAACTTCAACACCAGGGATGCTTATGTTTTTACTGAGAAATTACAATATAGTATTTCATTTAGTAGAATTGTATTTTTTAGAAAAATTTATTGTCTTTATAATTGTGTTTTGATGCGAAATTGGAATGTTGCTTTCTGGTAAGTAAACTTGTACCAATTCTCATGAGTTTGTGTATTTAGCTAAAGCTGTCTTTTTCTTCTTCCCGCGTCAAGAATTGTACTTCTTTCCCATAATTATGTAATATTTATGTGAAGGGAAAAACTCTATGGTAACCTAGTTATGTAACATTTTAAAATATTTTTATTATGAATAACCCACATTCTTAAGTCATCTAGTTTTATTGTCAAATATTCAAACATTTGACCATAGGTTGGTTCCATTTCTGAAAATAGAAGAAGTATTTATCTTCATGAAAGGGAGTACTTATGATCTTAGTTCCTCAGTTTTATGCCATTTGGGGATAAAATTTGTTTCATCTTTCTCAATATAAATTTCGAGTTGAGATCCTTCTTGCATCCTTTTGATGGCTAAATTTTTGACTTCTGATGCTGACTGAATAAGTTCGATGTTCACGAATTTTATTGTAGGTTGTCTTTAATCTAATGTATATTTATGCAAATGCTCAGCATTTAGATCCCTAGCTGACTTTGGCAGGTGGATCTTGTTGCTGCAACCCTATTAAAAAATATACCAGCATAACCTATTTCGTATTCTGGGAGTTAATTAGGCTCTGTTTGCTGGTCATATTCATAACATTGAGAACCTGGTAGAAAGTAAAAACATTCCCAGCATCGTTTTGGTTATTCTTTTTGAAGCCTGGTAAGTAGCAGCACATTCTCTGTACCTTCTAGTCTTCTAGAGTTTTGGACCTGGAGTTAGCAAGACCTGAGTTCAAATCCTGCCTCTCTCACTCATGAGCTGGGTGACTCTGGGCAAGTCACTTGACTTCTAAGCCTCAATTTCCTCATCTGTAAAGTGGGATTAATAATAGACCATACCTCAGAGGGTTATTTTGAGGTGAGGTTGTTGTAAGATGAGATAATATGAGTATATTAATGTTAGTGAGAGAGTGTAAAGTACTTTGTAAACCTTAAAATTCTCTGTAAATGCTAGCTCTTACTGTTCTTCTTAACACTTTACTCTCCTTCATGCATTCTAAAATTCAGCCTATTTTCAGTTCCTTGAACATGCCCCACCCTCTCATCTCTCTGCTTTTGACCTGTCTGTCCTCCATGCCTCTGCCTCTCAATTTCCCCGGCTTTCTTCAGGATTTACTCAAATTTCACTTGTTATAGGAAGCCTTTCCCAGTTCTCCCACCTGCTAATGCCTTTCCCTCCCAGACTGCTTTCCATTTACTCTACCTCGTTATTTACATGCTCACTGCCTCATTAGAATGAAAACTCCTTAAGGGCAGAGATTATTTTTGCCTTTCTTTGTAACCCTAGTGATTAGCACAGTGCTTGGCATATGGAAATTGCTTAATAAATGCTTGTTGACTGACAGAATGGCAAATGCTAAAGGCAGCTTTGCTGTGTGTCTGAGATGTTGATAGGGGAGAGTAGTGTTGTCTGCACCTTGTTTTTGAGAAGTTCTTGTTTTTGTCTAACTATTTTCCCCCTTCCTTCCTAGTTGAATATAGTGTGTATACTGATTTTCTGGTTCTATTTTCTTTGTTTCTTTCTTTTAACAATTAATAGTGACTCTACATACTCTGCTTTTTCCAAAACTTAAAAAATTCTTCTCATTTATAATTTTTAATTGTATTATAGCATTCCATCACATTTGTATGCCATGGCTTATCCAGCCATTCTTCAACTTGAGGTTTCTAGTTCCTTGTAATGAAAATAATGCTGTTATAAATCATAGATATTAAATATTCTTGAAGTTGCTTTTCTAACTGGGGTTTGGAAAAGAAAGATGTCTAAGATCCCTTCAGTTCTGAGATTTATCATTTCAGTAAAGAGAAATATATTTACAAATGCTGCATTCTAATATATCATTTCTCTTTTTCACTAGGTTTTCCTAATTATACACTATGCACCACTGGTGAACTCATTAGCTGAAGTCATTCTGAATGGGGATCTGTCCATGTTCTGCTGTAGGTCTGAACAAGATGTTCAGAGAAGTTCTGTAAGTCTTTCACTTTCATAATGTCCCTTGACTATGTTAATGAAAGAGTACACCAAATTTTTTTGTAAGGTCAAAATCAGTATTTTGTTTATGTAATTAAACTTGAGAGAGGCAGATGGGCTAATGGATGAAGGATAGGCATCTAAAATGATCTGGGTTCATATCACCCGGAAAACACACTGGGCAGCTTAAGGTCACTGAAACGTTTAGTGCCCTAGGCAGTAGTGCCTTCCACCTTGGTATGAGGAATTTCCTCATCTTCGAGGTTCCTAAACTAATGAAATTGCAAGTGTGGGCATGAAACCAGAAGGCTTCCTTGCAGCAGCTTTCCTGGATCCTCTCAGGTGCCAGTTTCTTCCTCAAGTTACTTTCTGTTATATTTGTTTGCATATATGCTGTATATAGGATGTTGGTTCTTGAAGAGAAGGAACTGTTTCATTTTTCCTGTTATCTCCATTGCCAAACAATATCTTGTACGTAGTAGGCTTAATCAATATTTGTTGAATTTGAAATTAATGACCTACATAGTGAATTAGACAGCAGGCCTTAAAGTTAAGAAGGCTCACCTCTGACCCATCCTGGCTGTGTGACCTTGGGCAAGTCACTTATACACAGCCCTCCAGGAAACTCTCTAAGACTTTAAGTTGCTGAGCAAGGGCGGATCCATATTGATTGGAGGAGCTCCCTTACCAGGAAGTCTCTGACCCCAGTGGGAGACAGAGCTGTCTGAATATTGAAAAAGTTGTACGTAAGCGGCTCTATTGTCCAGGTGACCCACTTACTCTCTTAAAATTAATACACAGGACATCCTCAAATAACCACATGCTTCATTAATTGTTTTAGAAATACAAAATGGCATTCCTAGATACAAAGATTCTGTTTTATAAAATCTATTTTTATATTTATGTATTATCATTAGTAGACGTGTAAATATATGTTGTGTCTGGAGTAAAAAGGGTTACTTATCAGATGTCGAGGTTTTTTTAGCCTTATCTAAACACATGATTAACAACATGTCTTGAAACATGTGGCAGACTTAATACAGTACTTAATGTGGTACAACTTCTTTAGGTCCCACCTTATCTGAATTGCTGTGGTATATCTAAATACAGGAAGGAAAATATCGAAGTCTTCAAAATTTCTGATAACTTTTTATAGTCATTCTTTGTAGAACTTAGCGAAATCAAATGGGCACAAGAAGAGATTGGTGATCTCTCTCTAGGATGGAGAGAGTGCCGAAACCTATATCATAAAAGAGTTATTTGAAGAGGCTGGATGTGTTTGTCTTGAAGACAGACGTTTCGTGGGGTATGATAGCTGTCTTTAGGCATTTAAAGAGCTGTGATACGGAAGAGGGATTATGTTTGTTTGGATCAGCTGGATAGAAGGATTAGATGCACTTGACAGAGAGACATTCAAGTTCAATTTTAAGAAAAACTTCTGAAAAAATAAATGTGTTTGAAAGTAAAATGAGCTGTTTGCAGAAAGAGGGCAAGCTCCCCATCACTGAAGGTCTTCAAGTAGAGCCTAGATAATCACTCATCAGCAGTGCACTGGAGAGCATTTCTTCCAAGCTGCCTATTGGATCTGGAAACACTTGAACTCCCTTTAAAGCTTGAGAGTTTATGATTCTCAAGGATTAAAGTAAGACTTCTTACTGAGAATTGAGGGATAAAATGAGTACTCTTATGCAAATATTTTATGGAGGTCTCTGATAAATATGTAATTGAGGGGAAGGAGCCAAGATGGCGGCTGAAAAGCAGGGACTTGCTTAAGCTCTCCCCCAAATCCTTAAAAACACCTGTAAAAAATGGCTCTGAATAAATTCTAGAGCTGCGGAACCCATGAAATAGCAGAGAGAAGCAGGTCTCCAGCCCAGGATGGCCTGGATGGTCGCTGGGAAGGGTCTGTCACACAGTGCTGGGAGCGGAGTGGAGCGCAGCCCAGCGTGGGCCTCACCAGGACTAACCAGACTGGGAGTTGGGTGGAGAGGGCCTGAGGGCCATGGATCATTGAGCTGTGGCAGTTACCAGACTTCTCAACCCACAAAGGCCAAAGACCACAGAGCAGGTTAGTGGGAAAACTACTGGATAGGGGTAAGAGAGGTCTGGCCTCAGCCCTGGGGGTGGCAGAGGTGGGGTGGTGGTGGCTGGCAGTGGCAGCAGCAGGAAGCTCTTGTGGCTGCTTCCTGAGCTCCAGTGTCAGCTGCTTCCAGAGTCCCTGGCGGATTGGAGCGGAAGTGTAAGGAGTGTTTTGCTGGCGCAGAGGGAGGCTCTCTTGCTTTGCCCTCCTTGGATCTGGGTCTTGGTCCTGGTTGGCTGTTTTCAAGGGAGGAGGAGCGCTGCTGTGGCAGAGCTTGCAGTGACAGTGGCGTAGAAGTACCTCTGAAAATAGCAGCGCAGCCCCTAAAGTTTGGGACAAAGTACTTTCTGCTCTCCAAGCAGTCATACCCTGACAAAAAGCTCAAGGGTCAAGTAGTTGGCTGAGAACACAAACAGGCAGTGAAAACGAACTCAGACTACAGAATCTTTTTTTGGTGACAAAGAAGATGAAAACATACAGCCAGAAGAAGTCAGTAAATTCAAAGAGCCTATGTTAAAAGCTTCCAAGAAAGATGTGAATTGGTCTCAGAACATGGAAGAGCTTAAAAAGGATTTGGAAAAGCAAGTAAGAGAAGTAGAGGAAAAATTGGAAAGAGAAATAAGAGTGATGCAAGAAAATCATGAAAAACAAGTCAATGACTGGCTAAAGGAGACCCAAAAAAATACTCAAGAAAACAACACCTTAAAAAATAGACTAACCCAAATGTCAAAAGAGCTCCAAAAAGCCAATGAGGAGAAGAATGCCTTGAAAGGCAGAATTAGCCAAATGGAAAAGGAGGTCCAAAAGACCACTGAAGAAAATACCACCTTACAAATTAGATTGGAGCATAATAAATATGTAATTGAATTGAATTAATGAATGAATACTAAATCCAATGGTACCTAAAGTGATTTTCTGGTGACAAGGTCTAAGAGATGTTATTAGTGCTCTATCAAAGATGGCACTCGTATTCAGTACCCATTTCAGTGGTTGATTTGTAGGTTGAAGAAACTACTGGAAGATGTGATGTCTTAAGGAATGAACCAGGAAATCACAATAATGTGGTCTGTTGGTTTGCTAATTCACCAAGGGATAAATGCAGAAAGTTATTGGAGGTGTCGACATGTGTGATACACACTTCAGCCAAATTCTCCAACATGGGGGAGGACCCACAAAGGAGTACAACAGAGATACAGCTCTGTTAGCCAGAATTTTTTTTCTATTTAAATAATCTCTTCCTCCTCTTGTACTGTATGTATCAGGACTTGTATTTTACTCCCTACTTGGTGTGCAATAAACTGAAAATGAGACGTGAGTTGAATGTGACAAAATTGGTTGTTGGAGTGAAAGTGTCATTTTACTTATCCTGATGTCTAAATTTGAAGTCCTGTATTGGACTTCTGGTGACCACAGTTTAAATTTGGGAAGAGTTCAAGGCAAATGTAGTATAACTTGTTTGACAATAGTCATGGTAAAGTCACCTTCCTTCCTGATGAGTGAGAACTGCCTCCTCTTGTTTCCTGTACAAGTCAGATGGGGTTTTATCACACTTGTTTTAAGTGTCTTGGTCTTTTTTAACCTACTTTCTCCTTCCCGTAACATGTAGATAAGTTACTGGTACTGTTTCATGTTACCAGCAGACCTTTCACAAAATAAAACTAAGATAGAACAGAGAGAGAAGTTATTTGAAGAAAATGTAATTTAGCCTTAAATTCAAATATAGCAACATACTAAGTTAAATGTACAATTGAAATTTTTATGTTGAAATATGTTGCTTAGAATTAAAACTATGTTAGTAAGGGTAACTTTTACTATTCTAGTTCTCTTGCAAAAGCAAAATAATGGCTTCTAGCTTAAGGAAATACAATCCAAGAGCCCTGAGCCTGGAGCTGCTAGCACTTTGTTATTTTTACAAAATGAACATAGGTTGAGTTTTTTTGTCGTTGTAGGATTGCATAACTACTTTTTGTTATCAGATTCTCCTCAGTTATCTTGAGATGTTTTTGCCTTTCTTGATTCCCAGAGCTAAATTAGTTTTAATGTACTTTGGTTTAAAACAAGAAATTAAGAGAGTTCTTATAACACTTTTGGTAGGAGCAAGGTTGGGCAGGAATCCTGAAACTCCATTAGAAGTAGACTATCAAAACTTGAAAGAATTTGAAAATCTGTTGAACATATAGGGTTCAATCTACCTTTTCCTTTATCTTAGAGGTAACATGGTTTCCAGACAGGAAAATGGATTTTGATTCAGGTTCCAAATCTTAGTTCTAATACTTGGTGATTGAGGAAAATCATTCTGTTTCTCAGCTTCTGTAGCTGCAAAATGGGCATAATAATCCCTGTCATATCATCCTTGGAACATGGGAAGATCTGTTAGTTAATATGAAATACCAAAAGGCAGGGCTAGACTGTAGTTCCTGGTAAAATAATTCCAAGAGTTTCATTGGACTGCAGCACTATGAGATGGTAGCTAAAAAATCTAATTCAATCTTTGACTACATTAATAGAGGCTAGTGTCCTGAACAAGGTTGGTGATAATCCTCCTCTACTCTGCCCTGGTCAAGCCACATGTACAGTATTGAGTTTAGTTCAGGGCACCACATTTTAGGAAGGGCATTAATAAATAGGGATGTACCTGGAGGAGGGTGATTAGGATTATGATAGGTCTATAGGCCATGCCTCATAGGAATCAGTTGAAAGGACTAAGAGTATTTAACCAGGAACACAGTAGATATAGTGATTTGGGGTGAAGGGGACAATGGCAGAGGACTACCCCCATAGCAGACATTTACTAAACACAGATTAATTGACAGGGTCAATTGGTTGTTTAAGTGTAGTGAGTTATAACATCGTGACAAGTAGACACCTCTGGCAACCTCACTGGCTCATGTCTAAGACCTACTTTAGTAAATTAGGGTGGTCATAGGATGATGGGTACCTTAGAGATCTGAAACATCTCCCATTGGTGAATCATTTATCCTTTACACAAGAAGACTTAATGTTACTGATATCATTCTCTGTTAGAGAATTCTCACTGAGATGTTCCATGAGTCAACAGGCTACTTGCTTTTGTTACTTACGTGTTTGCTCATTTAGAATACTAATGATCTACTTTGGGTTTCTCAGGCATTAATACCCATCATGAGATGCTATCCTGTTGTCTTTCCAATATATGTTATTTAAATCAGACATTAAATATTGTCTACTACATGTTAAAGCATCGTAACTTCAAATCATGATTATAATTTAATTATGTATTATTGTATAACCCTGATGACCTCGTGTGTGAACTAAGAATTAATGATGGTGTTAAGTACGCATATCCTTGATTCTGAAAGCAATAGTAAGTTTCTGGGAGGTAGTTGATAGTGATTGGAGGAAGGGGTGAATAGATGTCTATAAATCAAGTTCCCTAATTGGTAGGTTATAAAACGTTTCCACAAAGAATCAGAACTCAATTTGTGTTTTCCATTTTCACATGGTTATTGTGGTTTATCACAGTAATCCCTCAGTGGAATTATAGCTCCATAATGCAGTTATCTCCTGAAGCATTCAGCGTCTTATTCTGGCTAAATAAGAATATTTAGTAGAATAAAAGAAAACTCCCAGTGTAAGCTTCCATTGGCCATACAGTAGGTTTACACTTAGAAAATCCTTGTAGCTATCTTTTTCTATAATGGACAATAGAAGCCTTGGAATGAGACCAGAATTCGAATCTTGTTACTCATAAGTTTTGTGATCTTGGGCAAGTTACTTTTCTCTGACCTTCAGTTTCCTCTAAATGAGATTAATCATAGCACCTACTTCATAAGGTTTTTATAAGGACAAAATGAGATAATGTAAAATGTAGTGCTCATTTTAAAGTGTTATAGAGTTGTAATTTCATTGGCATAGGGAACTTCCAGTGAGGAAACTCCCTCTGCCAATGCAGATCCAATCAGTCAACAAGCATTTATTGAGTGCCTTCTTTGTGCCGGGCACTGTTCTAGACATTGACAAAGAATGAAGCAATTCCTTTTCTCCAGGTGCTTAGAAATCATTTGGCCCTACACCCTCACTTTATAGATGAAGGAACTTGAGTCAGAGAGAGAGGTTAAATTACCCTTTGATCAGTGGTTAAAGAATGGGATTTTGTGGTTAATTGAATATGCTTAGCATAGTGAATGGGAAGGTCTTGAAGTCAGAAAGTCTTAGGTTCAAGTCCTTCTCCTGGCACATACTGGCTATGTGACCCTGGGCAAGTCACTTAACTTCTCAGGGCTCTAGACAACTCTTTTGGTTTATAAATTGCAAGAAAGTGCCAACTTGCATTTGTAGAGAGAGTTTCCTTATCTGGGGAATTCTCTATACCAGTGAAAACACAGGTACAGTCCCTATCCCCATTAACTTAGCATTAATATGTGTGTTCCTTGTAAGTTTGCATTCCTGATGAATTGAACGCAATGCAATTCTTTTTTTTTAATTTCTTTTTAATAGTTTTTTTTTAATTTTAATTTATTTTTGACATGTTTGGTTGTCAGCATTGATTTTCACAGGCGTTTGAATTACAAATTTTCTCCCCATTTCCTCCCCCCCCC
>CM053624.1:253246166-253269841 GCA_028646595.1 Phalanger gymnotis | reverse complement strand
GAAAGTCCTCTATTTTATTGAAAATCCATATTTTGCCTTGGAGCACGATACTCAGTTTTGCTGGGTAGGTGATTCTTGGTTTTAATCCTAGCTCCATTGCCCTCCGGAATATCGAATTCCAAGCCCTTCGGTCTCTTAGTGTAGAAACACAGTGCAATTCTTAATAGAAGGACACTTTACATAGATACTTCAGAAATCTCTGATTTTTCAGTAGATACTCTCCTCTGGAGCAGAAAATAAACCTATGTAACTTAAGAGATAGTCTCTGAGGGAAAGTTATCACTTTGTTGCCAACTTGGTAATAAGTTTCTCTGTATTTAGCTAGGCTGCTCCTCACAAAGTAAACACACAGAGTATTCAGTAATGCATAGGATGAACTATAGTTCTTAACATAGCGAGTCAAATTTGGCCTCAGAGGTACTGCCGAGATGTAGTTGAGTGAGACCCATAACTGAAATGTGACTTTAGAATGGAATATCTAATCCAAAAGAAGCAAGATAGGTAACAGACTTAGATGAGAGTGTGGCTGGGCTGATGTTAAGAAGAAATACCAGAAACTGTTAATGTATCAGTAGTCAAAGGGAATGAACACATAGTTCTCAAAAGAAGAATTGAAAACTTAAAAACCATATGAAAGAATGCTCCAAATAACTAATAATAAGAGAAATGCAATCCAAGTAACTCTGACCTTTCACCTTATACTTAGCAGATTGGCAAAGATGACAGAAGATGGGAATTATCAATGTTGGAAGGATTGCGGAAATACGTTGTTGGTGGAGCTAGCTGGGAGTTGGTTCCATTCTGGAAAGTAATTTGGAATTAGGCAGTTAAAGTGACTAAAATGTTTCTCGGCCCTTTCACCTAGAGATCCCAGTAATAGGCATATGCTACAAGATATCATTGACTATTAAAAGAAAGGATCCATATACACCATGATATTTATAGCAGCATGTTTTTGTGGCAGCAAAGAACCAAGAACTTAGTAGATGCCCATCAAATAGCTAAACAAGTTGTGGTCTATAATATAATGAAATGTTGCTGTGCTACAAGAGACAAACGTGACGAATACAGAGAAGCAAGAAAAGATTTATATGAAAGGATGCAGTGTAAACTAAGTAGAGGCAAGAAGTAATATGGACAATGGTGACAACATTGTAAATGAAGAAAAACCCCTAAACAGTTGAAAGTGACTGTTGCGAAGTTAAAAAACCCACAGTTAGCCAAAAGAGGAGACAGGAGAAGACGCTTCTCCTCCCACTCCCTTGCCAAACTAGTTGTCTGTGAGTGTGGAACATTGCATAGAACATCAAATTTTTTTGACGTCTTAATTAGTTTTGTTGAATTTTTCATCTTTAAAAAAATTCCTTATTATAAGAGATAATTCAACTCCCCAGCAGAAGTTGAGGAGAATGGTGGGAAATTTCTCTCCAAACTGGCAAGCATCCATCTCTCTGTCTTGACTCCCTTGGTGATACCTGTAGGCATCATAGCCTCTATGTACAGCCTCTACGCATGTTGTTCCTCTGGTAGAGTGTAAGCGTTGTAAGAGCAGGGATTGTTTCTCTTATGTCTGAATATTTCAAGTGCCTAGCACAGTTCCTGGTACACAGTAAGCAATAAATGCTTGTTGAATGATCTGCTTTGTAACTCTAGAATGCACTTAATATGTGATATTGTCTATTTTAACTATCTGTTAAAGACTTCTATTCTGTTACAGTGTAAGACCCATGAAGACAGATACCATACATATCTTATCTAAACTTGTGTCTCTCCCCTACCCCCGGCACATTGCTTTGTATACAATACGTATTTAAATATTAAAGACATAGACATTGGGGCACCGAATCAGGAATTGAGAGGGACCTTGTTTTGTGCATAGAGGGCCAAGGTCCAAAGAAGCTGTGTCACTTGCCAAGGTCACTCAGGTTGTAAGAGTCAGGTTTCAAATCTAAGGGAGGTAAGTGCTCTTTCCATTACACCATTTTGCACAAATCTTCTCATTTCTGTTGAAGGTTAAAATATATCTTGGAAATAAGTGAATGACTGTGTATATGCACAGGTGTTTTTTGGTTTAACCCTAGCTGAAGCAGCAAGACATCTTGAGGGATAGAAAGGAGGAAGAGGTGGGTGAGTGGAGACCCTAAACCCAGAGGTCATCAAAATAGCAGTGTACCTCAGACTGCTGACCCTGCTTCCAGCTGAGCACCAACAGGCACCGTCCGGGGAAGGCTAACCCTCCGGAGATGGGGCCTGGCGGCTGTTTCTGCAGATGCCGTATACCCTGCCTCCTCAGCAGCCAGAGACACTTAAGATCCAGGAAAGAAAGTTCTGACCACTAAAGTCCTGGAAAGTGTCAAATAGTTCATCATCAAAAACAGATAAAGATTTATCAGTTGAAATGATGTTAAAGAAGTGGCATTATCATCCACTTTGATATTGCACCCTAAGAACTATGGGACTTTCCTGTTTGACTTTTAGTTGGAACCTTCTCTGTGCAATGTCTCCCTTATTAGGATGTGAGTTTCTTGAGAGCAGAGACTCTTTCTATTTTTATCCTTAGCGCTTAGTACAATGCTTTGTGTATATAGTAACACTAAGTATTTTTTTTCATTCATTCACGTTATTGTGGTCATCCTGTATATTCTCCTGGCTCTACTCATTTTATTCTGTATCAGCACAGATTTTTCTGAGTTTCACTGAATCCTTCATATTTGATATTTTTTGCAGCCAAGTATATGCACTTTGTTTTCAGTTCTTTGTTACCAAAAAAAGAGTGCTGCTATAAATGTTTTTGTATATCTTACTCCTTTCCCTCTGCCCCCGTATGCCTTGTAGTTATATTATGGGATCAGAGTATGTGTAGTTTTGTACCTTTTGGGTATAATGCCAAGTTGTTTTGCAGAGTGATTGGAACAATTCTCAACTCCAGCAACAGTACATCAGTGTACATATTCTCCTGCATCCTTTCCAATAACTTTGACTTTTTGTCATCCCTGCCAGTCTGACGGGAGCTGTTATTGCAGAGCTGCTTTAATTTGCATTTTTATTAGTGATTTGGAGCACTCTTCCGTGTGGTAGGTGATTATTTGAGCTACCTTGTTTGGATTTTCAGATAGATGAAAGTTTATTGTATTTATATCTTTACCAATATAGTACTCATTGATTTATAACTTATTCCCTTAGAGGAGTTCATTTTCATGTCAATAGCAACACCTATTTAGGTTTTGGTTTCCATTACACCATTTTGCACAAATCTTCTCATTTCTGTTGAAGGTTAAAATATGTCTTGGAAATAAGTGAATGAGTGTGTATATGCACAGGTGTTTTTTGGTTTAACCCTAGCTGAAGCAACAAGACATCTTGAGGGATAGGAAAGAGGAAGAGGTGGGTGAGTGGAGACCCTAAACCCAGAGGTCATCAAAATAGCAGTATACCCCAGACTGCTGACCCTGCTTCCAGCTGAGCATCAGCAGGCACCATCCGGGGTATGTGTAGTTGCATTATCAGATCCCTATGTGGGTATTTTGTATTCCGGATGTACTTTTGGACTTTAGTTTGGCATACAATATATGCATACTTATACATCATCTTGTAGTTTATTCAGTCTTCTATATACCTATTTTATTAGTTTTTTCTGGAACAAAAATATGTATGCTTTTCAGTGGTTATATCATGTACTCACAATTGGTAGCCTGTTTCAAAGCCATCCAAGCCAAGGCCGTTGTTTGTATTTTGATTCATCTTATATTGCCAAGATCATCATTGATTTTGAATAGCATGATAATATGTGTACGTCAGCTGAGAACATAGTGTCTTTCCATGTTGTTTGCAGACTTAGTCGTCCGAAGGTCTAAAGAATATATACTAGGTGATTGATTTAGAAAGCTCTCTGTATTCTTGGTTTATTTGAAATGAACAGGGATTGCTTAGGTTTTGGGGGAGGTTAGATGGCGCAGTGGAGAGCGCAGTAGGCCTGGAATCGGGAAGACCCAAGTTCAAATGTAGCCTCAGATACTTGCTAGCTGTGTGACCCTGAGCAATCATTTAACTTGTGTTTGCCTCAATTTCCTCATCTGTAAAATGAGGATAATAATGGCACTTGCCTCCCAGAGTTGTCATGAGGATCAATGAGATAATACTTGTGAAGTGCTCAAGTACAATGCCTAGCATACAATAGGCACTACATAAATGTTAAATATGATTTTTGGTTTTATCATTATTGTTACTAATGTTGTATTACTTCTTCTAGAGACTGATCCAACTATGTATCAGTCATGAAGTATTGAATTTCTATAGCTCTCCCTTCACTATACTATATGCATCAAACATATATACATACGTATATATACATACGTGTGTGTGTGTGTGTGTGTGTGTGTGTGTGAGTGTGAGTTCCTAAATCCTGAACTTTTCTAACTTCTGTGTTTTGGGAAAGTAGTGTTTGAAACTGTTAACTTCCCCTTAGTAAGACCTTTATTGAGATATAATAAGACTAGTGGGAAGAAAGTCGCTTGTCTGAGAAAATAGTATTTCCCTTTTGTTCTCACAAATCTTTAGCATCATTTATAGATTTGTTACCTAACATAAAAGATAATGATATTTTAAAAGCATGGATATTTTTGTGAGCACAAATTGCACATATCTTTTTAAGAAAAAAATTATTCTCTCATGATGAAGTCCCATGATTGATCTTAGTAGCCTCCAGGACACCTATAGTTATAATGACTAAGTTAAAGGGATTTTAAGAGAATTTCCTTTCTGTTAAGAGAATTAATCTCATTACATGTTCCACTTACTCAACATGACTTTGATTTATGCTTTCTGCTTTGATAGATCCAAGTAGAACTTTAGTGAACATTAATACTAATCAGTTACTTAAATTTGTGACCACAGTGAACTTCAAAATTGCCTAATTTACTCCCAAGCAGTATCTTTGGTTTGTTACAAGAATGTAGTTTTCTTTAAAACCTTCATTCTTTGGCTATTGCTAGGGAAAGATGTAAATATCAACATCTGTTCTCATTGAGATGTACTTAACTGAAGGCTGGCTTATTTTGCCCTTCAGGTTTATTTGCATTTTAACCTAGATCAAAATCTTAAGCTAAAAGGATGATGTCTCAGATCCTAATTGCAAGATAGGCAGATACTGTTGTTCAGTCACTTCAGTTCTGTCCAACTCTGTGACCTCATTTTGGGTTTTTCTTGGAAAAGATACTAGAGTGGTTTGTCATTTCCTTCTCCAGCTCATTTTACAGATGAGGAACTGAGGCAAACAGGGTTAAATAACTTGTGTACAGCTAGTAAGTGTCTGAGGCCAAATTTGAATTCACGAAGGTAAGCTTCTGTTCACTGTACCACCTAGTTGCCTGCCCGTAGACAGATACGGGGTGTAATATAGTCAGAGATTCAGAACTCTTGGAACTCCTGCATTCATTCAGTCAGTAAGGTACGTATTATGTGCCATGCACTGTTTTCTTCTGTAAGGATACAGTCAATCAACTAGCATTTATTAAGCGCCTACCATTTGCCAGGCACTGTTCAACACTGGGGATACAAAGAAAGGCAAAAAACAATCCGTATTCTCAGAGAGCTCATTGTGAATGGGGGAGAAAGATAGATTCAAAGAGATAGATACAGGATTAATTGTAGGTAGTCTTGGAGGGAGGTACAGAGATGCTCTGAGTAGAGAAACGAAGCATATTGTTCGAGAAATAACAAGGAGGCCAGGGTCACTGGATCACAGCATATGTTGAGGGAAGTAATGTATAAGAAGATTGCAAAGATAGACCGGGGCCAGTCCCTGCCCTCAAGGAACTCACATTCTAATGGAGAGGACAGTAAGGAAACAGTTACATAAATACAAGATGTGTACTTCTGTGCTCAGTCAACAAGCATTTGTTAAGGGTTTACTGTGTGCAAGGCACTGTGTTAAACAGGAGCGATACATAGAGGAGCAAAAAAAAGTTGCTGTCCTCTAGGCACTCACATACAAACAACTATGTACATATGAGATCCATACACAGTAAAAGGAAGGTGATCTCTGAGGGAAGGCACTAGCAGTGGGGGATGGAGAAAGGTCTCCTACAAAAGGTAATATTGGGACTGAATCCTGAAGGAAGCCAAGGCATGTAGGAAATAGAGGGGAAGAAGGATAACATTCCAGAGACAGTGAATGGCCAATGAAAAGGCCGAATCCTGTGAAGGAGTGTTATGTGCTAAAAACAGCAAGAAGACTGGTATCATTGGCTCAGAGAGCACATTCTCTCTGAGGTTACTTTCTGTCTATCTTGTATATCTAGTTATTTACAAGTTGTATATGTCAGTAGAATCTGAGTCTTCTGATTCCACATCTACTGCTATTGATGACTGCCTTCAACATTAATGGAAGGATAAATCATTTCCAAAATAAGTATAATACAAGGTGTGTTATGTGAGGAGAAAGATCAGACAGTCTGCTTTAGAAAAATCTGAGAAAGGAGTGATAACTTTCTGCTGAGAGAATTAGAGAAAGCTTCATTGAAAAGGCTTCACTGAGCTAGGCCTTGAAAGAAGAGAAGGATTTTATTTGCTAGAAATGAAGACAAAGGGAGTGGGCTCCAGACATATACAGATATGATTCAGGATGATGGACTGAATCTGAGAATGCGAAATTTAATAGGGATAAATCTAAAGACTTGCACTTGGTTTACATAGATGAACAGTGCTCCTGATTAGGGTCGAGAGGATTAGACAGCAGTTCATTTAAAAGAAGGTCTAGAGTTTTTAGTAGGCTTCAAGCTCTGTATGTATAAAGAATGTCACAAGAATAGCTTAAAAAGCAAATGTATTCTTAGGCTACTTTACTAGAGTAAGTAGATACAGAACAAAGGAGTTTGTTAGTCCTGCTATACTTTCCTGGGTCAGAACACTTCTGGAATATTGTATTCCTTTCTGGACACCACATTTTAGTGTAAGGGTGGGAATCGTTGAGTTGGTCAGTCAGTTACCCCTTGCCACTTAAAGTAAGTGACAAGACGATACACCCTGGTATCTTAACCAGATGAGAACATTTCTCAATAAATTAGTCAAAGACTTTAGACTAAAGCTGCACCATATCCAGAGGGTGAACCAGAATGGTGAAGAGACTTAAACCTATGCTATATAAGGATAGGCTGAAGGAATTTTAGTTGTTTGACCTGGAGAAAAAAAGATCGTGTATGTATGTTATGCGATCATAAATCTAGAGCTAGAAGACACCTTAGTGTCTTCTAGCTTAGTTCAACTCCTTCATTTTCCGGATGAGGAAACTGAGGGCCAGAGAGGTTAAATGATGTCAAAGTTCATACAGGTATTAAATTGAGAGCTAAGACAGTGGGGGAGAGGGAGCCATGGGAGGTTTGAAGACGGATGAAAAGGTTTAGAAGAGCCATTGTGGAGAGCGGGATAGTAAGTTGATAAGGGAGGTATAGTAGGATTGCCTAGTAGTAGTGAAGGCCTAGTTGAGGTGGTGTAATATTTTAAATTTGTTGTGGATCCAGTCAGAATGGTTATGTGATTTTCTCATCTTTCAGTAGTATGTGTGTTAGAGCAAAGGCAGCAAATGATAGGTGTGATCTAAGGCTGAGGTTTGGTAAGGCTTAATTGGTGATATGATAAGGGAGCTAGAGATTCAAGAGAGAAGGACAGTGTAGAGTTGAATTGCTTCACCAAAGGGTCAAGATGGGGTCAAAAAAGGGAAGAGTGGTTAGTGCAAAGGAGAAGTCTGAGAGAGAATTGAGGAGTCAAGGGATTGGAGGTCATGGTATGAAAGAAGAATAAGGTTTTTAAAGGAAAGGCAGAGGGAAAGGTGAAAAGCCAATAAATTATGGATGAATAAGAGGACTTTGAAATTTTCTGAACATGGAGGTGTTGCATTTGTGGAAGATGGCAAGATCAGGAGCGTGACCATTTCATGTGGCTGATTTAGGCTACTTAAGCACATTTGTCTGTTATGACATTATGTCTGTTATTTTTTCTTGTTAAGAACAAAGGCTTAAAAAACCTTATAACTTTTGTCTGTTAACAGTTTAGTTGAACTTGCCCAAGGTAAATTAACACACTAAGTATGGTTGTTATTTTACTTTTAGATTTTTTTTTTGGAGGGGGAAGGCAAGGCAGTTGGGGTTAAATGACTTGCTCAAGGTCACACAGCTAGTAAGTGTCAAGTGTCTGAGGCTGGATTTGAACTCAGGTCCTCCTGACTCCAGGGCTGGTGCTCTATTCACTGCATCACCTAGCTGCCCCCTAGATTTTTTTTTGGTAGTATAAGACATTATTCAGATAGCATGCATTTATTAAGTGCCCACTATATACTAAATATTGTGTTAAACACTGGAGATACAAATTCAAAATAAAAATCTCTGCCCAGGAGGAGCTCACATTCTGTTGGAGGAGACTGACATCCTAGATTAAGTCAAATCTGAAACAAAATTTGACTTCTTAAAGGATGTGCTATTTCTGCTTTTAAAATTGGTGTCATAATGGAAGAAAATAAATCCTACCTATAATCTTGTGTTAAGGGTTAGAGTTGATTCAACTTTTCCAAGATAATTGTGTTTTAAAGGTTTAAAACACTTTTAAATATTGGTTCCTAGTTAAAACTTGATATATAGGAAAAAATAGAATGGCAGTAGCAAGTCCATGTTTGAGTTTCAAGTAATAAAATTCAGCACTTTAATGCAGTGGAATCAAACTTTAAAATAGAAATGATCCCAGGTAGGAGGAGGGAAAAAAATGAATGAAATAAAAAAGTATACAGCAGAGAACAAAAGAAAACTCACAAGGAAGCACAGGAAAGATGGACAATTCTCAATACAACATGTATTATTTATCATACGGGCTTTCTTAAATGAAAATTTATTGTTATATATTTTGAATCCTCTCTTATGTTCTGCTTATGCACACAACATGCTTTTTTTCCCTTTCTTACTTTGTATTTAAGTTTCAATATTTAAGTTTTTGATATGTTTTGTTTCTTTTCTCTATTCTGTGTTTATGTTCTGGCCCTTGAGTCTAAAATAAAATTAAATGTCTTCATCCCTCCAAAAAAACCAAAAAAATAGAAATGATCCCTCCTACCACATAATGTCTCAGAAAACCACAAATTAACATTATTTGTGTTGTATTGTGTTTTTATTTATTTTGTTAACCACTCCCTAATTACATTTTAGTCTGATTTAGCAGTATGGGCCACTGCCCAGAGTTTGCCACCTCTGTTATAGTATATTTGTGACCTTCTTGATCCCAAGCAGCTGCTGGTGACATGGGTAGAACAGCAGTAGGAGTTAGGAATACCTAGGGCTTGAATCCTGACTCAGACATCTACCAGCTTTGTGACCTCAGACAACTCACTGAATCTCTCTCAGCCTCAGTTTCCCTGTCTATAAAATGAGGATGATAATAGCACCTGCTTTACAAGCTGATAAGGAAGTTCAAGTAAGGTAATGTCTTGTAAAGCATTTTGCAAGCCATAAAATGCTATTTAAATGATAGCTATCTTATTATTATTTATATGGTTACTGTTTCTCACCTTCCCAATGGTGTAGATCTAAACCTCTCCTATAATTTCTCACACTGTGAGACTCTTGTCCAAGTTCTCTTACAGAGCTTCTACAGGGGATCCACCCAAAATATGAGTACCTTTCTTTAGGTTTCTAGATATCATTTAAGTACTAATAGAACTGTCTTATTAATTATCCTTCACTCTAGCCATATGAGAGACTCACCTCCTTTTCTGGTCAAATATCTTTTTGGTAATGTTTATGCACTTTTTGCACACAAGTCATTAATACTTCACTCTTCATGATATATAAGTACTTTTTTTTTTACAATTGGTCTCTATAAAATAATGAAAAATATACATACTACACTATAACATATGTTATCAGTGAGTTTGTAGTTATTATTTACAGATGGAATCTTATAAGTTAATCCCTATGAGTTTCATGACCCATCTATTTTGGTGAAGCTCTACATGTAGTCTTTAATATGCTTTTGGAAATATTTTGATTTTGTTATTATCTGTTCTAAAAGTTGTATTCAACTGGGAGTTGGTATTGAAATAAACAGTTTTTAAGATCTTTTCTTCTCCTTGTTTTTAGGCAAGTAAACAAAAAGTCTTTGATATTCCCTGTTAGAGTTCTTCAAAAGAAAGATGGTGTATTGATCTATGTTTTAATGAACCAATAATATAAATCAGATGTTGACAGATGTTTCCTGTCCTCTCAAAATATGTTAGGGAGGCTTTTGTTTTGTGATCAGTATTCTTTTGATGGTTGAAAACTAGTATAATGTATGGCTTTGTGTATAGGTCATTTTTTAACTAGGGATTTATGTGGATAGTGGAACAGTAGAATGGATAATCTAAAATGAGGTGAATAAAAATTCATAATTAGTTTTACATTTTAGGATCATAGGGTTTTTAGAGGTGGAATGGATTTGACAACAAATTTAATTTCTAAATATATTTTACTTTAGTCTATATTTTAGTTAGTATTTCTTGTATATATTCATATTTTTGATTAAGAATGCCTGAAAGTAGACTTACATAATATACTAGTGATGAAAAATTTGTTGTGGGTAATTCATGAGGGTAAATGGAAAGTTGTAATTTATCGAACTGCTTTGATTCACCAGGGAAAAGTGATTTCGTAAAACATTAACTTAACGTTTGTTCTTTTGGAGAATCTTTTTATGTGGATAAACGTTTCTCTGTAGCAAATTAAAGTGAGTCTTCACATACTTAAAATGTATCCTCCATGCTTGAATCTTCTAGGCAAAGTCCAGCATTAGGTGTTTCATTAAACCAACTGAGTCACTGGAAAGATCTCTTGAAATAAATAAGCAGAAAGGAAAGAAAAGGCTGCAAAAGAGACCCAACTATAAAAATGTTGGTGAGGAAGAAGAAGAAGAGAAAGGCCCTGAAGAAACCCAGGAAGATGCTGATAAGGCTAAAGGTATAGAAGGCAGTTCAAAAGGCATCAAGACAAGTGGGGAGAGTGAAGGTGAGTAGATCAATGAATCAAAAAATATGCTGACTGATATTTAATTAGAAATACTGTTTCTGTCAAAATAAATTTCTTGTTTGTAATATATATTCTTTTAATTCAATTATAGTCCTCTTTTACCTGGTTTTATGTAAAATGTAAAGTACGTTCCTTAAAAAAATCTTTTCAATTGGATTTTTAAAAAATTAAAATTTCTTAGATATCTTAAGAAAGTTTTATGTTGTATTTTTTTGTAAAACAAATAATAATCTCTTTGTAAATTCAGATTTTCAGGTAGCAAATGTGTTTAAAGTGAGGTGTACCACTACTATATGTACATTTGCTTAATAAGTAGAATCTTAAATTCCTTTTTCCTTTCGATATTTCTGGTTTATTTTTTACTTCCCATCTCTATGTAATCTACCGTTCAGAAAGTAGTATTCCTGTTTGTAGAAAACATTGCTTATAAAATGTTGTATAATTCCTTCTGTTGTGTTTTAAGCCTATGTACTTTTAGACCTTGCAGAATCTTAAAGTTGGAAGGAACCTCAAAGGTGATCTGGTCCAAACCATGCCTGATCAAGAATGCTTTCTACAACATTCCCAACAAGTCTATTCTTTGTGAATGGTGATTTTGGTAGTAATGGTGGTTCTTTGCAGATGAGATCAAAACAGAGGTTTTGTGACAGACAAGAGAGCTCATTTTTTTTTCAAAAGCTTTGGGTAGTCTGCTGTTCCATGGTGCTAGGGCATTACATTCTTATAGCTGTCTTTTTGTATTGATGCACCATTAGGGGATGCTCTTCAGCCAGCTATTTCAGGACTCTGTTAGGATAGTCGGTATATTTCTCATAGTGTCTAGAACAGTAAATCAGAGATTTAGAACTCTTTTTTTTTTTTTTTGGAAAAATGCACCTCTGCCCAGCCCCAGCCAAGACTCCATCCTCCTTCTGTGTTGGGATTTTCTTGGCACTTGGCGTCTTATAAAGGATTTAGTGATTACATATTCATTAAGTATTTGAGAAGTGTTTCTTTCATTGATGCATTAGTAATATTGTATTGAGGCTCTTGAGAAAAAAAATGCCTAAACCTCAATAACATGTCTTTTTAGAGCAAGATATAAATTAAGACATTTTTGTTGAAAGGAGGAGGTGACATAGGTTTGGATTTTCTTTTTGGCAAACTTTTGAAAAATTCTGTGAAGTTGACTTTTGGGGAGAAATGAAGAAACAGACAAAATAGAGGGGAATGTACAGAGTAAAGACATATATGGAGTGTTTTTTTTTAAACTGGAGAAAATTTATAATAGGCTAGGCCTATCTAGTTAATGTTTCAGAGAAAGTATTAACTCTCTTTTCAAAAAGATGTTTTGCATACTCTACTCATATTCCTTTCTTCTGGGAAAATGTAATGCCTTTGTTCCATCCCTTTTAAGGGATAATCTTTAATATTGCATTGGCCATGACTAACTGTGGTATGGACAGAGCCTTACGGGGTTTGCTATGGAATCAAAATCGAGTTAGTCAGCATTCCGGTGCCATCTCAAAACACAAGTTGAAATCAAGAACTTAGGCTGCTCTTAAGACAGTGGATCTGCTCAGGTTGCTCAGATTAATGGGGGGACTTGATGTAGAGGAGACCCTTTTCTTTGAAGAACTACATGTCCTTTGCACCAGTCAGCCCTGGAGGATGATGCTTATGGATAATGGGCATTTTCATAAACCTCTTAAAATAATATTTGGAAAGCTCTTAATTTTCAACCAGGATGAGTAGGGCATAGGAGTTTCCCACTAGTGGATTTGCTTGTACAGCTGATACTTATTTCATAGCGCATACAGACATAACTTTCATTGACCCTGTCAGCATTTTTGGTGCCCTTACATTTTCTTTAACAAGTTAGTCATTCCTAAATATGGTATATACTTGTTATTTTCCCATCTAACTGGCCTTAAATAAACATGATGATCATGAATCCATTGTGCAAAGAAAATCTTGATTTGGCAAAGACGATTATATTCTTAAACTTTTTGTGTCCCCTATTCAAGTAATGAGGGAGGGATCTGAGTATGTTTCTCTTTTAGGCTGTATCTATATTAGGGTGAAATAACACTGAGTTTAATCCATGTGACTTGGAAGAGAATTTGTACTCCAGCTGAATAAATAGAACTTTGCAAAAGATTTAAAGGCTCTTTGTTTACCTGTCAGAAGAGGCTGCTAGTGTTAAGTCCTACAGTGCATCACTTTCTTCATACTTCTGGGAAATAGTGGTCAGATGGCCTCAGAGCTAGAGATGGTGTAGTCATTTGTTGGGCAGATAGGCAAGAACAAAGAAAATGTGATGCCTTTTCCCAAATAAAAAAGAGCATGATTTGGTGGAATTTCACCCTTTCTGATGGAAACCCTCAGTTCAGTTATGGCTGATGTGGGAAACTTCCCAAATTGAAATCTGGAAGGGACCTTAGAGGTCATATTCTAGACCAACTCTTTTCATTTTCCAGGAAAGGAGACTGAGGTTAAGTCACTTGTACAAAGTCACATAGGTGATAAGTAGATAATTTATTAATAGATAATTTAGTAGTAGTATTTTAGTTAAGCTAGAATTCGAATCTAGGTTCTTCTCCAGAGTCTCATTACCACTGCATTCTACTACTTGTCTGAAAGCTAACTCTGACCCATTACTTAATAAAATCAAGTTCCTAAAAAACATAAACCTTTTGTAAAAGCATACTTTTAGTGCCTAAAGACTGTTGTTGAAAATAGAAGGGAAGGGGATAAGAGGAGGGGGGCTGACAGAAAGGAGGGCAGATTGGGAAAAGAGGTAATCAGAATGCACGCCATTGTGGGGGGAGGTGAGAGATGGGAGAAAGTTTGGAACTCAAAATCTTGTGGAAGTGAATGTTGAAAACTAAAAATAAATTAAGAATTAATAAAAAAGACTGTTGTTGAGTTCCACTATGTTCAGATTTATTGGGCTGGCTTTGCATTGACAGCTTGACAACTGGAAACCAATTTTTAATCATTTGTGATTCTCACTTGTTGCTCTTTTACTTTTATTTGACCCACAGTTTACTTTCCTCTGTGGATCAACGGCTTATGAAAAAAAACTGGTAATTAGTTAAAAAGTATTTTTCCATAAGCATTTGTTGTTAAATACTTACTATATTGAAGGCCTTGCACTAGACATTGTAAGGGATTCAAAGTAGTATAAACCTTGGTCTTTGCCCCTAGTGTCTATTCTTTTGTTGGAAAAGAACAAGAAAAGAGCTAAATAATACAAGACTTAAATACTAAGTCAATACAACAACCCCAAGAAATGTCACTAGGATAGTATATGATTAATTGCCAAATGAATATTTCCTAAGTCTGAAACCAGGTTTACCTTTCTCCCTAAACCTGCTCCTTTTGCCTTATTTCTGTCAGTTGTGTTGCCATTTACCATACCTCCTATGTTTGAAGTCTTTAATGTTTACTACTAACTTTCATTGGGTTAAAGGATGTATACAGTATAATTTCAGATTGTTTTTTCAGAATAATTGGGCTAATTTACAGTTCCATCAACAGTACATTAGTGGTCCTGTTTACTCACAGCCCTTCTAACATATACCGTTTTCATTGCTGCCAATCTGATGGGCATGAGGTAAAACCTCCAAGTTGTTTTAATTTGCATTTTTCTTATAATCAGTGATTTGCAGCGTTCTTTCACGTTATTGACAGTCTCCATTTCATCTTTTGAAAAGTACCTTTGAATATCTTTTGCTGAGTGGATTTTGTTCTTACCCATTTGTATTAGTTACACATATTTACATTTACATACATATACGTATATATACGTTCATATGTGCTTACGTATATAAAACTAGATTTTTTCAGAGAAATTTGCTACAAAAAAAAATTTTTTTTCCTTTCAAGATCCTTCTTTTATTCTGGATGCTTTGATTTCGTTTTGCAAAAATCTTTTTAACTTTATATAATTAGAATTGTCTGTTTTATCTTTTATAATTATCATTCTCTTTTTTTTGGTTACAAATTCTTCCCCTAGTCATAGTCATGCAAATCGCCTTGTTTCATTCTCCTCTAATTTTACGAAAAAAAAATATTTAGAGTGTCCATTTGAGTTCATTATGGTATAAGAAGTAATATATTGGTCTAAATCCAATTTTTACCTTCAAGGTTTTCAAGAAGTTCTTGCAAGATAGGGAGAAGACACACTTCTTTGTTCGTGTTCCTAGCAATGTATAGAAAAGCAAAGTGGATTATAAGATAGGTGATCTGATTTAAGAGCATCATTGTAGCATGGTAGAAAGATTTGGACTCAGAAGATTTGGATTCAATTTTTAGCTCTGTTAGTCCTGGAAAAGTCATCTTATCTCTCTTGGCTTCAGTTACCCAATCTGTAAAATGAGGGAGTCATACTAGATAATTTTTAAGGTCCCTTCCATCTCTAAACCTATGTATTATTTCCAGTCCTGACTTACTTACAGATTCACTATGTTATTTTAGTCAAGTCGCTTAAGATCTCTAGACCTAAGTTTGCCTCATCTGTAGATTTTGGTGTTAGGAGGGGGTAGTAATTCCTTCCTTATGGTGTGCCCTAAAAAGCTTAGATGATGAAGTAATCATATTTACTTGTATAGATAGCCTCCTTTTGTTCTCATTACCACCACCCCTGGTGTCTGTATACATGGTACATTTAATTCTTTCCAAATTTTCTTAACATTTTCTCCCCCTCTGCCTTATTTCTTCCTGGCAGGTTGATTTAGGCATCAGGAGACTGATTTAGCTTATTTAGAAACATTGGACAATTCTATTTTCTAAATGTTTAAAAAAGTAAAAAGAGACTATTAGAGGTGAATGACTCTAACCAGTACCTACTTGTGTATGTGAAGCACTTGGTGGGGAGGGACTGTGGAGAAGGCATAGAAGTAGGAGAGGAAGATACAAAGATGAAAAAGAAGCCTTTCCTGCCTCCAAGTGCCCCCCCCCCCTTCTTTTGGAGAGATCAGCTAAATTTCCAGATGCTGCCACTGGGGGTCTGTTCACATCATTAATTTTATGACAGCCCACTTGTGACCCCATTTGTGTTTATCTGCATAAGTAGGCTAATGGAATAAGAGGCTTATGTGTATAAACACATGGACTGCATGGTGTGGTCATAAGGCAAAACACTACCCTGACTTTATTTAACTGTATCATCTGAACTTGTGTAACTAAAATAATTAACAATGAGATAAGCCTAGATGTTGCACCCATAGTCAAACCTTGGTCGGCATGAAAAAAAGGTATCTTAATCTCCCTCAGGTCATAAGCCTTTGTCCACTCATTTTGAAACCGTTAAAGAAATTCATAGTGCACATAATTTTGTAGATACTGGATATTAAAAAAAAAAAAGACAAGTTCTGTCATGGGATCAAATAGCTGAAGAAATGATAGTCACCTCTCTAGAAGGTTGACTTCTCCCTATATAAAGTTCATTTTGGCTTTTCAGTTCAGTTTCTAGTCTGCATGTAAAATTTTTATTAGATAAATTTTATAAATGTATTAAGAGAAAAAGTAGTTCTGAACAATGGGAATAAACTAGTTAACTTTTTGTTTAGCAAATTTTAGTTAGTTCCATTTATTTGCTTATGGAAACAATTGACGTTCTCCATTTTCATTTTAAAGTTACCTTTTATCCACAGTTTGCTCACTGCAGTTTAAACTAGAGCAGAGATTTTTAATTTTTATGTGTCACGGAGTTCTTTGGTAGTCTGGTGAAGCCTATGGACCTCTTCTCAGAATAATAATTTTATAAAAACCAATTATGTAGAAATACAGTTATCAAAATATAAAAAAGCTTTTTGGACTCCAGACTTAAAAGATTCTGAACTAGAGCAACTGAAAAATAACCTGTAAAATAAACGGCCTAAACCTTCTTGCTTTACTCATTAGTACATCCTGAATTAAAGACATGATTGTTTTGTAATGAAGTTAGCAAAATTTATAGTTACTCTACCAAAGAAAGCAGGAGATTCCTTCTTAGACCCTGCAGAAGAAATTATCTTTAGATTATCATATTGCCTTACCTAGGACTAGATCAGACTATGAAATGCCAGTGAACATGCCAGTTTTCTTGATAGGGATATGTCTGTGTTTGGCAGGAAAGTCCACAGTGTGGAATCTAATGGTATTGATATGATTGATATCTATTGATTATTGATGTCTCTATTGATATGAAATATCTAGCTACATTTATTGAGCCCCTCTTCTCTGGCTATCCACCAAACCTGTTGTGGTCATGTTCTAATAATTTCACTGTGGGTGTGGTAAGGGGAGAGAATGTTTTAAAGCACTTGTGGAAAGAATTCGGAATGATAATTTTTCAGGCTTAAGAGGAAGATTGACATATATAATATGGTTTTGTTGTTTGGAGGAGGGGGTACATCTTGTAGTAAGTAACTTTCCAATAAATTATTCAGAATTCATCCTGCTTCTATTCTAACACAATACAAAAAGTATGTATGCATAGGGGCTTGGGATAAGATTGGTGAGGGGAAAGGGAACTCAGTACCCAAACACATACACCCAAAAATCCACCCATATTTGATGTGTATGTACTTCAACTGCTTTTGCCTCTTGAAATTCTGTTCACAGTGAGCCAATCCAATTCTGTCTTTCCCTGGCTTCCTAGGAACCTAACAGTGCTTTTTTTCCGCAGTAGGTTAACCTTTATTTTGAAGCCTTTTTCTTATCCTCTTCATCTTGTATCATTAATTACTCAATTCAACATATCAACAACATATGTTGTAGCGTATTTTTTATTCCTTATTATGATTGATGGGAAATGGATGAAAGGTAACAAGAGATAGAGTCCTTAAAGTTTTTCAACCAGAAGATATTTAGTGATTATTAGTTCTGTTTCCCTTAAAAGTGTTTCATTTCACAAAAAGTGAGCAGATTAAAGTTACATTATCCTTATAAAGTAGATAAATTACTGCAATTTTTAAAACAGTGAAATGGAGGCATTAAAAATTCAGGAGCTTTACTGAAGTACATTTCAGAATTGTTAGGTTCATAATTGGAGTGTGACCCATTTGGGTTCTTATTCTTTTCCCCAACCCACACTACTTAGTACTTCACTCAGTAATCTAGAACTAGACTGGCTTTTCCCAGCAACAATAGCCATCTTGACAAGAGACAAAGATTTGGACTTTCCACATCTTTTAAAGCCGTGTAGAAATGGATTCAGCCTGTGGTTTAATGTAAAGCAGGCAGTCATCGTCATGGATGCTATTAAAGTGGAATCCAAGGCACTTATTGGTAGCACACGACTTCTTTCTCCCATATGCACCACTTTTCTTCCTCCTTTCTCTTCTCATTTGTATCTGCTTAGGTCTGTTGATTAAAGCGCTGCAAATGAATCCAAAGATGTATTTCAATCCCATGTGGGACAATGAGTTTTTCTTGTTCTGTGGCCATATACTAGGCTCTTAACTCTGACCATCTGTATTACAGATGTGCGTTGTTGATCAGCAAAGAGACCTTGGTATATGAATAAATAAAATACATTCTTAACCAAATCTCTGAAATGTTGCTTCTTCAAGTGATGTAGATTTTAACTCAACCATGCCTGCCCATTGTGTGACTCTTGATCATATCCTCCATTAAGTTCTCCACATTCCTACTCCTAGATAAAGCAAATGATTTCCAAATCTTCAGATGGAGCCCTAATTCTCTTCTGAGTTCCTGTCCCATATCTCCAACTGTCTATTGATATTTCTGCTTGTCCTATGTTCCATAGGCATCACTGGCTTAACACGTGTGAAATAGAATGTATCGACCCAGATTATGAGTCATCCTTCACTTGTCAATCTCATTTACCTTCATTTCCAGTCATTTGCCAAGTGTTGTTGATTGTAGTTCTACTCCTCTTGCTTCTGTTCCTTTCTTTCTCTTCCCATAGCTTCCACCTTAATTCAGGACTTTATCAATTCTTACCTTGACTTTTGTAATAGCTTCCTAATAGGTGTTCATTTTTCTAGCCTCTACTAGTCTATACTCCATCTTCCACACAGTTGCACCAGACTGATATAATTTATATGATACAGTTAAATGGATAGAGATGATGGATAAGGAAATAGATGAAAAACTAGGATATGGGTAGTTTGGAGGGGATTGAAATTCAATATGTTATTTGAATTTGATGCATAGGTGATAAGAAGCTAATGGAGAAATGATTTAGTTGAGGAGAAATAGAGTTTGGGGGGGCAGAGTAACCTGAGGAACCCCCATGAAATATGACCATCAGAAAGAGGCCTATGTGCCTCTTAGCTCCTGAACTGGATTAATCTTTAGGGAGAAGGAAGAAGCCAAGTTAGCCAGAAAAATTACCCTGTGGTGTTTGCCTTACAGTGAAATTTACCTGTTCTCTTGAGTTTAAACTACTGGTCATGTCAAGAGAATCTGTTACACAGTTCTTCTAGTTTCTGGTTTTGTTATTGCAGGGCAATGTGAAAAAGATAAGGAAGTACAAGTGGAGATGGTAATAGAATAGTGATGAAACTTCATTGAATACAATATCCACAAATAATGATTGTTTTTTAAATTAAATTTGTGATTTCATTGGCAAAGGTGAGGAAACTCTAGCCACAAATGCAGATCAGCATTTACTCTGCCACTTGTTGCCCTATAGTATTGCCTGTAGTACTGACAAGTTGTGTGACTTTCCCAGGATCACACACCCATTTCCTTTTGGTGTTGGTCCTTAGACATAGGTCTCACTGACTCTAAGGTCTAGCCATTATGTTGTGCTGCCTCTCATGTCAATTAGACTATGTCAGTATACTAAATAAGCAAGTTCAGCCATTCATATGGTTACAAAAATAGAGCAGAGACCTGTTACAAGAGAGGTTATTGTAGCATGAATTTTGATATATTGCAAGTCAAGCCCATTGTGATTACCAAAGATCAAATTACAGTCTCCTGAAATACATTAACTACATTCAGGAAAAATCTTCTTGTAATGTGTAGCCAGACCACAGTTGTTGGTCTCACCTCCCACCCCCACTCCCCACTTTACATTCCCATACCACCATTATTTTTTCCCATTGGTCCTGCAAGGTCTTGATTGATGTCAGAAGTAGAATGTTAAGTCAGGTGGATGTGAAACTGATGGATTTGTGATGTATTAGCAGTGATGATGCATATAGCAGAGTAAGTAAAAGGCAACAATAGGAATTGAATGGGAATTATGTACTATTATGGATGTTTACATCTCACTTCTCTCATTAGACACTACATATGGTAACTGTAGAAATCATCTGGTAGATGCATTAAGTGACCTGTAGTGTTTTTGTTATTCTTCCTTCAGAGACTTGTAGATCAATCAGTTAACCAGCAGGTATTTATTAAGTGCCTGGTGTGTGTTAGGCACTATGCTAGGCTGTAGGGAGTCAAAGAAAAAAATGGTAGGTAAGGGAAAGACTGTCTTTGGGAGAACTTAGAGTTACTCGTAGATAGGCAAAGGCTTTCTCTGGGAAAATTCCCCTGCACCTGGCACTTGGCTATAAAAAGACAGTTTGGTCGGTGCTTATCAGAGCTTCAATCCTAGTGAAGCAAGGAGAATAGTTGTTCACCAAAGGAGAGTGAATATATCAATGAGGTCAGATTGGGAGACAGAGTGGTTGAAAAAGTTTGATTTTCTGTTAAAAAAATGGGTTATACTTCTCTTATTTAGCCAGACTAGGCTTCCCAGAGGAAGAAAGCTTGGAAGAAATTTGACTTAAAATTGGATGGAGGGGAGACATAAATGACGGTATGAAAGAATATGAATAGATGAGTCAAGTAGAAAGGATTGGGATAGAGGACATGAGAACTTTGGAATGAAACTGAGGGGTAGAGAAATAGATCACTTCATGTGGAAAATTAGGATATGGATAGTTTGGAAGAACTTGAAATTCAACGTGTCATTTGAATTTGATGCATAGATGGTAGGACGCCAGTGGAGGAATGAGTTAGTTGAGGGGAAATGGAGAGAGTTTGAAACATTAGGCAAAAAGGGCATTTTTTGTCTTTCTTTTCTATAGCTCATGAACAGTTGTTTTCTATTTGAGTAGATAAATGTTTTAGGCCCAAAATATGAGTTTTTAGTGATTTAGCATCAATTCAAAAAGTTTTCTCTAGTTTTCCAGAAAACTAGGCAATTTTCAAACATTTAAGTTGTTGGGATGATTTGTTTATTTGATCAGGAAAAAAAACAATGTATTTTTAAGTTTCCTTTAGTAAACTGGGAATGAGGAAAGAAAAAGGCAAACAAAACAATATTCAAAATATCCAATGAGGGGCAGAGCCAAGATGGCAGCTGGAAAGCAGGGACTTGCATGAACTCCCCCACCCAGGTCCCTCCAAAAACCTATAAAAAATGGCTCTGAACAAATCCTAGAGCTACAGAACCCATGGAATAGCAGAGGGAAGCAGGGCTCCAGCCTAGGACAGCCTGGATGATCGCAGGGTAAGGTCTACTGCACGGAGCTGACAACAGAGCGGAGTAGAGCCCAATGTGGGCTGCATCCGGACCAACCAGACCAGGAGCTGGGCGGAACAGGCCCTAGATCCCTGAATCAGTGAGCTGTGGCACTCGCACAAACACCAAAGACAACAGAAGTGGCTAGTGGGAAAAGCTGTGGGGACAGAGTGGAAGGAGTTTGTGGTTCAGCCACTGCTCCAGGGGCAGTGGAGGTGGTGCAGCTCTGAGGACAGAACTACAGCTGCAGTTGCTTCTGGCCCCAGGCCCACCTGGTGGGAGGAATTATTGGCAGTTCTTGGGGGAGGAGGGGTGCAATTATGGCAGAGCTTGCTACATAGAAATAGCTCTGAAAACAACAGTGCAACCCCTCAAGCTTGGAACATAGTACTCTATACTCTACAGGCAGCCATACCCCCACAAAAAACTCACGGGTTAAGTAGTTGGCTGGGAACATGGCCAGGCAGCGAAAATGCACTCAGATTCAGTCTCAGACTTTGGAAACCTTCTTCGGTGACAAAGAAGACCAAAACATACAGCCAGAAGAAGTCAACAAAGTCAAAGAGCCTACATCAAAAGTCTCCAAGAAAAACATGAACTGGTCTCAGGCCATGGAAGAGCTCAAAAAGGATTTGGAAAAGCAAATTAGAGAAGTAGAGGAAAAATTGGGAAGAGAAATGAGAGTGATGCAAGAAAACCGTGAAAAACAATTCAATGACTTGCTAAAGGAGACCCCAAAAAAAACTGAAGAAAACAATACCTTAAAAAATAGACTAACTCAAATGTCAAAAGAGCTCCAAAAAGCCAAGGAGGAGAAGAATGCCTTGAAAGGCAGAATTAGCCAAATGGAAAAGGAGGTCCAAAAGACCACCAAAGAAAATACTACCTTAAAAATTAGACTGGAGCAAGTGGAAGCTAGTGACTTGATGAGAAATCAAGAAATTATAAAGCAGAACCAAAGGAATGAAAAAGTAGAAGACAATGTGAAATACCTCATTAGAAAAACCACTGACCTTGAAAATAGATCTGGGAGAGATAATTTAACAATTATTGGACTACCTGAAAGCCATGATCAAAAAAAGAGCCTACGTACCATTTTTCAAGAAATTATCAAGGAGAACTGCCCTGATACTCTAGAGCCAGAGGGTAAAATAGAAATTGAAAGAATCCACTGATTGCCTCTTGAAAAAGATCTCAAAAAGAAAACTCCTAGGAATATTGTCGCCAAATTCCAGAGCTCCCAGATCAAGAAGAAAATGCTGCAAGTAACCAGAAAAAAAAATTCAGTATTATGGAACAATAACCATGTAATATAATAATAATATAATAACACCAGATCTAAAAGCTTCTACATTAAGGGATTGAAGGACTTGGAATATGATATTCCAGAGGCCAGTGGAGCTAGGATTAAAACCAAGAATCACCTACCCAGCAAAACTGAGTATCATGCTCCAAGGCAAAATATGGATTTTCAATAAAATAGAGGACTGTCAAGCTGTCAAGACCAGAGCTGAATAGAAAATCAGACTTTGAAACACAAGAATCAAGAGAAGCATGAAAAGGTAAACAAGAAAGAAACTGCAAGGGACTTCCTAAAGTTGAACTGTTTTTTTTTACATTCCTACATGGAAAGATGATGTGTATAATTCATGAGACCTCAGCATTAGGGTAGCTGAAGGGAATATACATATACATATAGTCAGAGGGCACGGGGTGACTTAAATGTTAAGGGATGATATCTAAAAAAATAATCAAATTAAGGCATGAGAGGGGAATATATTGAGAGAGGGAGGAAGGTAGAGATAGAATGGGGCAAATTATCTCACATAAAAGTGGCAAGAAAAAGCAGTTTTGTTGGGAGGGAAGAGGTGGCAGATGAGGGGGAATGAATGAATCTTGCTCTCATTGGATTTGACCTGAGGAGGGAATAACATACACACTCAGTTGGGTATCTTACCCCACAGGAAGGAAGGAGATAAAAAAGGGGAGACGATAGAAGGGAGGGCAGACGGGGGAGGAGGTAATCAAAAGGAAACACTTTTGAAAAGGGACAAGTTCAAGGGGAAAAATTGGATAAAGGGGGATAGGATAGGAAGGAACAAAATATAATCTTTCACAACATGAATATTGTGGAAGGGTTTTGCATAATAATACACATGTGGCCTATGTTGAAT
>CM053624.1:253230589-253245666 GCA_028646595.1 Phalanger gymnotis | reverse complement strand
TGAATTGCTTGCCTTCTTAGGGAGGGTGGGTGGGGAGGGAAGAGGGGAAAGAATTTGCATTTCAAAGTTTTAAAAGCTAATGTTCAAAAAAAAAGTTTTTGCATGCAAGTAGGAAATAAGACATACAGGCAATGGGGCATAGAAATCTATCTTGCCCTACAAGAAAGTAAGGCAAAAGGGGATGGGGGGGGGAGTGAGGTGACAGAAGGGAGGGCTGACTGGGGAATGGGGCAATCAGAATATATGCCATCTTAGAGTGGGGGGGGTAGAAATAGGGAGAAAATTTGTAATTCAAACTCTTGTGAAAATCAATGCTGAAAACTAAAAATATTAAATAAATAAATGATTAAAAAAACAAAGGTTAAAAAATATCCAATGAAAACTTTTAAAATATACTTAAACTTTTGAATGAATCCACTAAATATAATTTATGAACTGAAATCAAACAACAGTTCCTGTTGCCTTATTAAAAAGTCAGAAGTATGTTTTTTGACCTTATTTATGGTTAAAGAAATCAATCTCTGTAGTTATAATGTTGTTCACATATTGTGAACTGTATTGTCTGAGTTAGTTACTATTAAAACATAGCCCTAACACTGGTAATAATTATTTACTCACCAGTGTTAGTGTAACTATTTCTAAAATTCACACTGGTTACATCAGAAATACTTCTGTGGATTCTTCATCAAATAAAATGAATTTTATTCTCTTTAAGAAATAGAGATGGTAATCATGGAGCGAAGCAAACTAACCGAATTAGCCATTTCTGTAGTGACAGAACAGAATACAACGGATGAAGAGAAGAGTGCTGCTGCCTCTGGGAGTGAGAACACACAGTGGAACAGGTAAGTTCTCCTACATGAAGATCACATTTCCACATTTTATTTCTTTGTCTTAGTGTTTCAAGGCGACCTTCTCCTATCCTTTACCACTAGATAGTAGAATAATTACATTTTGTGGCATGATAGGTAGAAGAGACCAATGTAATGAATATCAACGATACTGTTGTACTTTTTAAAAAATTTCTTATGGAAATTGACTGGAAAATGAAATGTTTGCTTTCCCTGATGCACTTAGATTTTGGAGCCAATCCTAAAGAGTATGCATCACCCTGAGAATTAGCCAGCTCTTGGCACTGTCATATAAATTTTGAGAAATACCACATTTGGTCTGTGTGTGAATGCATTTATGGTCATTCATCCTTTTATATGTGCATCACTATCTTTCCTGTTTCCCTTTATACATACTTGGCCTAATTGACTTGCCCACCATAATTTAGTTGACTGATTAGTACTATAGGTCTCCTTATTGTGGGAGTGGATAGAATGGTTATCTGGTGATGGTCAGGTTAACCTGAATTTTTCTGGTACAACTGGAAATTTTTTTGAATTTTCAGGGTGCAAAATAGGACTTCTTTCACAATAGTATATGATGTAGAACAAGGTGTAAGATTGACTCCATATGAGTGTTTAGTTAGTAAAGTATCCAATAGGTCTCATTACAGAGTGATTTCACTATCATAGTGGACCCCGAGGACAGTATTAAAAAACTAGGGCATTTATGTGCCTAATGGTTCTCCTTTGTCTTAAGCACATACCCACTGGGAAAGTATTATCTCCTGAGGAAAAAGTATTCCTGGCCTTAATTTGAATTAATAAGTATTTGAGAGACACTGACTTTCCCTCTTTTCCTTTTCCCCAGCCTCATTTCGTTTGTATCTTTGTTCTGCAAAAGTCTCTGTTATTTATGAGAATGAATTCATTTTAATGAGTTGAACAAGGATTTATTTCTAGGCTAAGTTAACTGTAAAGCATGTATTTGAACAAAAAGCAGCACTCCAGCGCTGCAGCCTGCAGATATTTTGTAATTTTGTTTAGTATTTTTGAGCAGTCTGGTGAATGCATATGTAGGTATGTTGTATGTGTGTATATGCATATGCATTTATACATATAGATAGATAGATAGATAGATAGATAGATAGATAGATAGATATTTAGTTTAAAACTAACGAAGAGAATGCCTTTCTTAGAGCTCTTGTGGTGCTAAGTTGATGCCACTGTTGGTGAGTTCCTTACAATTTTATGTGATTGCCACATGTAATAATTGGCATTGTGCCACTTAGCTTACTGGGAAATAGTACAAGATTTATAAATACTTGTCTTACAAAAGATTGCATATGTATGATGGAGTCAGAGTCAGACCTTTGCTCCCACCTTAGTATATTTGGGAAGTAATGACTCAGAGAGTTACCTTCTTTTGTCAACGGATAAAGAGGTGCTTTTTCTTACTCATGGAAACAGTTTCTGGGATTCATGATAGAATGCTCTCTCATCTTTACCCTAGCCCCTTCTTTGTAGGAGGTGCTTCTTGGGAGAAGCTGTAGCCCCAGGAAGGTTTTTGGTATCTTCAGTTGGAACTAATGATGCATGTTCTTATGGAAACAATGTTACAAATGAAGTACCTAAGCAGAAAAGAGAAAGGAAATATATTGTTGTTGAGCGTATTTTTGTGTGTAAATAGTTCTGTTTTCCCCCTTCTCATTTGATTTGCATTTGTTGAGATTGCTTAGCGCATAATTTAAATTTTCCTTAAAATTGTTTTTAATATTATAAATGTAGTTCTTTGACTTAGATCCCAGTGCGATGCTTCATTGGGGTATATAGGTGATGCTGACCTCTGAAAGACTGTTCTGCTAAGCTAAAGAGATTATAGCCCCAGTGGATGGATTACTTTTCTGTTGTCTAAGAATGTATCTGTCAAACTTAGTTTAGAGAGGCTTATCATCAGGATATTAGCCATCAATTGATGATTTTTTTTTCTTAGAAACTCATTAAGACCATCTGCCATGACTTAGGAGCAGTATAGTATTCATCAGTGAGGAAGATACCCACCCCGATGAAATCTTGAATTCCTGACATATGCGTTTACATGTAAATGCTGGTTAGGTGTAGTTGGAACAGTACTTTTAAGAGCTTTACTTCAATTACGTTATGAGTTAAATAGTCCTATTTAGGCTGGTTTGAGAACCTAACCACTAAGTGATATTACCTTTTTTCAAAAAAAAATTTAAGCACCAAACAACCAGGTAACATACTTTTGCTGAAAAGCCCATTTATTAGTTGGGGGTTTAAAAATTAATGAGGTAATTAACTGGTAAATCATTAAAGATGACAGTCCTGGTAGATGTATATAACTAAAGATGTGCTTATAGGCTAGGAACTAAGTATTGAGTAAAGAGGACATTTTTGATCTATAAAGCAGATGTAGTGCTATAGCACCTTCTACAAAGAAGGGGCTGGGGTAGAGATGAGAGGGAGGATTCTGTCATGGATACCAGAAACTGTTTCTCTTAGTGAGAAAAAGCACCTCTTTAACCTGTTAAAAAAAGAAGGTAACTCCCTAGGTTATTACTTCCCAAGTATACTAAACGGGGGGCAGAGGTTTAGGACTCTGGTTCTATCATTCATATGGATCTTTTGTAAGACAAATATTTTATAAACGTGAGAAATATTGTGAGATAAAAACAAAATTTGGCTACCAAATGTATATTTGGAGTGAAATAAAGCAAGGAATAACACTAATAGAAAAAAAATCTAAGATAATAGAAGGATGGTGGTACCTTCAACTAAAATAGCGTCATTAAGGGGGAGGATTGATTTGGTGGAACGAGGGAGATAATAAGTTCAGTTTCAAACATGCTGCATTGGAGATGTCTATGGGACATCTGGTTTGTTTTGTCCAGAAAGCAGTTGGTAATGTGGTGCTGGAGCTCAGGAGAGATAGCAGGGCTAGATACACCTGCATACACTTGATAATGAAGCCTGTGGGAACTGATGTGGCTACCAAATGAGAGAGTATATGTAGAGAAAAGAACCTTATGGTATACCACAGTTAGGGGCAAGATACGGATGATGAACCATGAAGGAGATGGAAAAGGAGTGGTCGGAGGGGGTATTAGCAAGGCAGTGATCACAGTATAGGTGATAATCGTCAAAATGCCTGTGGTTCTGTATCACAAAAGAGAAGAGACTCTCCACATCGAGGGTAGAAGTAAAACATTTATTTAGACACCAGAGGACCAGATCCCATAACCAACAAGCTCAATCCATCACAGCAGCATGATAGCATAGAGACTCGCGAGCTCCAAACCATCCACCCCTTGCTGGGGCCTTCCCACAAATACACTCACACACCACAGCGCATCTGCCCTCACCCTCAGCTCTAACTGCTCTCTCTGAGCATTTCCTGTGGCATAACTTCCTTTTCCTGTCAGGAAGCTCCTCCCACCACATGTGACTTAGGCTTCTTGTGATGTAAGCAGGTCACATGGCCTATCAATGGGTGGGAAAGATCTTCAAATCTAAATTGTCATTAAGAGAGGTAAGAGAATCAAGAGAGAGAAATGTGAGAAGAAAGAATAGCCAGGAGGGACCCAATGTTCAGTAGCATCAAATGTTGCAAAGATATCAAGAAGGATGAAGATTTAGAATAGAAAATTACATTTGTCAATTAAGAGATCTTGCTAACTTTGAAGAGAGCAATTTTCATTGAGTGAGGTCAGAAGCCAAATTATGAAGAGTTGAGAAGTAAGAGGAGAAGAAATATAGGCACCAAATGTAGACAGGTTTTTTAAAAGTTTTTTTTTTTGTTTGTTTTTTTTTCGTGAAAGTCAGGAGAGATATAGGATAATAACTTGAGGTCATGGTAAGGTCTAGTAAGAGCTTTCTAAGGCTGGGGAGACTTAGACATGTTTGTAGGAAGCAGAGAAGGAATCAGTAAGAAGGGAGAGAATGAAGATTGCTGAGGGAATAGAGGTGATTGTGGGAGAAATCTGCAGAAGATGGGTTGGGATAGGATCAGGTGTACAGGTAAAGAGGTTAGCCTTGCTGAGGAAAAGAGCCACTTTTATATTAGAGATTGGAATAAAGGAGAAGAGAAAAGAGAATGCAGCCAAGGTTTTGAGGTATAGAGAAGAAGAAAACAGGAAGCTCATGGTGAATAGGCCTCTGCTTTTTCTTTTCACTTGAGAGGGTGGGATAGCTGATGCTGTGAGACTCTCGAAGAGAAAAGCCAAAGTTTGGAATAGCTTTTCTCTTGGAACAGCCTACTCTATGGTGAGTGGATAGAGATTCAGAGAGAAGTTGCTGCAGTGAGGGCACAGTTAAGATTAGGTAACACAAATTTCTAGTGGTCCTAATTGCCTCAGTTTTGTGACATCCTCCACTATGTAGTGCCACATGACAAGTATTGGAGGTAAATGGTAGGCGTCATCTAGGGTTGCGGTTTGACAAAGCTTTAATGTCATTAGGATAGATGGGTAAGGGATTTGGGAACAGAGGGCAGTGTAGTGTTGAGACTGAGAACAAAGTAAGTGAAGTCAGATTAGCAGAGATGACAGGACAAAGTATTGAGGAGTAGAGAGGTAGGAGGTTCATGTGAAGAGTAAGAATATGTTTAAGAATGTAAGGCATAGGAAGGGATAGGAAGAGAGAAGGCTATTATCAGATAAGGAGATTTCAGAGTTTTTGAACATGCAAATGGGACACTCGTGGGTCATGGCGAGATCAAAGGTGTGGCTATCTATGTATGTAGTTGAGGCAGAGTAGGAAAGTTAGTTATGGGAACTGAGAATATTGAGGAACCGGGAGGCTAGAGTGTTTGACAGAATATCAACATAAAGTCTTTTAGTATAAGGGTAGGAGTTGAGGTAGAGAGTAATACTGTAATTGAGTCAGTCAGTCAACAAGCACTTATTCAGTGCTTACTATGTGCCAGGTTCTGTGTAAAGTGCTGCACGTGCAAAGAAAAAGCAGTAACTTCTTGACCCCAAGAAGTTTATATTCTATTGAGACAGCATATTTAAAATAGTACTTATAAGACAAATAGAGAATAAGCGTAAAGTAACCTTAAAGAGGAAGGCATTAGCATCTGTGGGGACCAGGAAAGGCCTCCTAGTGATGCTTCAGCTGAGTCTTGAAGAAAGCCAGGGCTTGCTTCTAAGAGGGAGAGATGACAAGAGAGAGAATTCCAGGCATGGAGATCAGGTAAAGAGACAGGATGTAGAATGTTCTGTGTTGGGTGTATTAGTAAGGCAAGATTCATGACCTCGAGGATGACCATGAACATGCCTGTATGGTTCAGAATCACAAAGTATGACAAACTCTCTAGGTACAAGGCAGAAGAAGTATAACATTTATTTAGACTCCAGAGGATAAAATCCCAAGACCAGCTACTCCAGTTTGATATAGCAGTGATTATATTCCAGAACCAGCAAGCCCACCTCAATGTAGCAACAAGGAAATTATAACACAGTATTATAGCAAGAAACCAAGTCATCCTGTAACATTCCCCCCTGCTGGGGCCTTCCTGTAAACAATCACTCAGGAATCCTAACTCTTCCATCAGCTTTCACTTCTGCAGCTCTGTTGATGCTGGCTCTCAATGTCTGCTTTTCAGCGCCCTTTTGACGTCTGCTGCCGTGATGTCTTCTTCTCAGTTCTGCTGCTCTTTATGTAACAGTGCTGCTAGCAGCTGCTGCATAGGTGTAAGGCCAATAACACCAGCACACAGGAGGGCTGCTAGCACAAGTTCTTTGATCTGCTTTTCTAAGGAAAGCAACTTTAAGGGGTTAACAGTCTTACTTTATCTGCGGGGGGAGGGGAAAGAAGAAAATCTGGCACTCAGAATCATGTGGAACCAAGTGTTGTAAACTAAAAATAAAAAAATCTTAATTTAAAAAAAAACAATCTTACCTTAATTAAACATATGTATATATATCATTCACTTAGTTCAGGGGGAAAAGTCAGCACCCTGAACTTTAGAGCAAATACAAACAGAAATAACACAAATCAGCAGACAGGCTTCTAGCTATTTGTCCAAGCAATACATAAACAGTTACCAGAGAAAGAAGCACCAACATGTGGGTTTTCAAAGAGTGGAGGGGCTTCAGTGACTGCTACTCAGAGTCTTGTCTGGTCAAATCACAAGACTCTTCCAGTGAGTGAGAGCCCCAAAACAAAACGCCAACCTCAGATCATATATACCCTTCTCAGGGTCAGAGGGCATGACAACCATGCATCTCAAACCCATGTGAACTAGGCTTTCTTGTTTCTTAAGCAGATCATCAAAGAATCTTAATTCAAAGAAACAAAGGCAAGACTCATCAAAGGCTCTTGATTACCCCAGTGCTGAGAAGCACTCAAACAAAAAACAGCAAAAAGTCCCACTTTGCTTGCCATTACATTTGAAAGGCAACATTCAAAGATACTTGATTACCTTAGCATTCCAAAAGTGAAAACAGTAAAATAAAGTCCAACCCTGCTTAACATTACAGTGAGGAACAGCAGGAAGGCCAGTATTGCTGGAAGAGAGAGAGTAAAGCATAAGAAGATTGGAAAGGTAGGAAAAGACCAGTTTACAAAGAGCTTTAAATACCATACAAAGGAGTTTATGTTTAATTCTGGAGGTAATAGGGAACCACTAGAATTTGTTGAGTAGGGAGTGACATAGTCACACCTCAGCTTTAGGAAAACAAAAATGACCTGGAGTTAGTAAGCAACAACCACCAGCATCTGGATTGTGTGATAATTTGGATAGAGGGAACCTCAGCGGAATCATGGTTGCTGAGTAATTACAGCAGAGAGAACATCTGCAAGTGGTAATGGGGAGCAATGAGTATTCCAACTCCTGCCAGGACCAGTGTATGTATTGGGGGTGGAGGGAGAGATAAGAAAAAGATTTTGAAGTAGATTGCTTTCTATAAATTTACAAGGAATGAAAATATTGAAAACAAGAAGCAGACTACCTGAGATTGAGGACTCCGGGGACAGAAAAGGGCCTTTTCTGGAGAGACACAGATCCTGAGTCTTTCCTTCTGGGTACTTAGTAATTGGGAACCAGTCAATCAGTCAGTCAGTAAAAGTTTATTTAACACTTATTATGTGCCAGGCACTGTGCTAAGTGCTGGAGATACAAAGAAAGGTCCTTGGAAAATAATCATGCTTCTTAGAGGACCTGTTCTCATCCCCTTTCCAACATGGCAGCAAGTGCTGCAATTTGTGCTCCATTGGCATTGCATTCGAGAACTCAAGGTCACTTCTGTACCCCAAAGAAGCATTGGACTGAGACTTTTGTGGAATCAATTGATAGTGCATCAAATGCTAACCTCTGTAATAATTGTCTCATAGACCTTTCCTTGATATGGTATATAATGCATTGGACAGTCCTGAAGATGATTATCATGCCCTTTTTGTGCTCTGTCTTCTATACGCCATGTCTCATAATAAAGGTAAGATTTTAAATTATCCCGATGATAACTGTGGATGCTTTCAAATATCGTATCTATCCATTTTTAAAAGAAATAAATGATACTTTTATTAAGAGATTTTTCATAACTAACATTAGTTTCTAGAATTCTACTTCATGATAGATGGAATGTGTAGCTTGTTTTTCCATATGCCTATGCAAGAAAAAAAATCGTTATTGAAAATAAATTTAAAGCATGACTTCTTTTTTGGTCTGGACCTATGATTTCAGTGGTGTAGGGAATTCCAAGCTTGGAACGTCTACCAAGGGAAAATAAGACACTCATTGCCTGAACCGTCGAAAGGTTGAGTGAGTTGCACAGATGCACAGCTAGACTATATTAGAGGCAAGACTTGAATCCTAGACTTCTTGACTCTGTGGCCAACATACCAAGCTGCCACTTACCTGGGTTCATGTGGTAGTTTGGTGTTTTCCTAGCTCTTTGCCATAAAACAAAGCTTATGGTCATTTTAATGTGTTTTCCTAGCACTTGTGCCAAAATCAATTGATTTTGTAATTTTGGTCTTTCTCTTTAATTTATATTCCTGATATGTATAAAGAATATGCATATAGGATGCAAAACCAAGATTTCTTTTTATGAGATCAGTGTTACTTCTCCTATTTTGATATAGTAGTAATAAAGCTTGGAGCTTTGTATGATTGGAATGATTCCTGTTTTTAAATATAATTAGCATTCTTTCATTTATTGGCATGGGGTTAGAGAAAGAACCTCAAAGCCAGAAAGACCTGACTAAGGGCAAATCACTTAATCTCCTGGAGCTCCAGGCAGCTTTCAAGACTTAAAGTCCAGACTGGATACAAAGCTGCCTTGGTAGGGAGATTTTCCTATGCCGGTGCAATTCTAGGTCCAGTTCCTGTCCCTCATCCCATTCGCTGATGGCACCTGGGAACGAGTAGTCTTTGTTCATTTGAAGATTCCCTTTGTATTTTATCACATGGAAATACATTAAACAGCTGTATCAGAAGCAGGGTTTTTTTTTTGGAAGAAGAGAAATTAAAATGTAGATGGAATATATATTACATTTTCAGATGGCACAAAACTGAGAGACTCAACGCATTGGATGACAGGATCAGGATATAGAAAGATCTTGACAAGCCAGAATCTTGAGCTGACACTAAGATGACATTTAATAGTAACAAATAAGAATCTTATAGTTGGGCTTAAAAAAATTATTTCACTAGTACAATATGGAGGAGACAAGCTATGCAGCAGAGTTTTAGTGGGCTCTTAAGTTCAATATAAGTCAATTGTATGATTTAGCAGACATAATCTAGAAGCATTTCCTTATACAGAGTATGAAAGAGGATCGTTTATGAAACCATGAATTTTCCATTCTCCTTGCTATTTAAAAACTATAATAAATTCAGTATGTTACATTCAAAGGTGTCCCATTTGTCCATACTTCTGTTCAGAACATCTTTTTAGTGAGTCCATGCTGCCTCTTTGTGATCACTGCTAACCCATTCTCTTAATAAGACTTCCTAGAATTTCAAGCAATCAGAGTCAAGGTTGCTGCTTTCAATCCTTGCAGACTCCAGCTCTTCAGTGGGGACATTTGCCCTTCCCCAAGGTGTGGTATCTCTTCATCACCCACAGTCTTTCAGACATCTGTGGCAGAGAGTGCCTTTGGAATGACATCTCACAGTCCTTTGACTCGCCGTACCCTTGAATGTAGATTGTCTGTGCCTGAGGACTCGACTCATTTATGGCTGCTAGGGAATTTTTGCCCCTGTTTTTCTTAAATAACTTATGTTAGCCTTGGGTTTTTTTTTTATTTCTAATCACTGACATTGGCCTTTACATAGAAAACAAACAAACTAAGATTTGTGATAATAACAGAATTTGTGATAGTAATAATAAAATAAAACAGTGATGCCTTTTCTTCGTGTCGACCTGTCTATCCTGAATAGTGATATGAAAATAATCCACTGTAGTTCTTGAGATGGGTCATCTCTCATTATTTGAAGGGCATTGTGTTGGGACCTAGGTAAAAGAGAAAACTTGGGTAAGATATCCTGTACCCTCAAGAAGATTATTATCTATAGAGAAACAAATCATTTGTACAAATAGCTATAACAGAAAACACATGATAAATATATGAATGCTACAAGTAAAATGTTGGATGAGATCCAAGAAGTAGGATAGCATAATAGAAAGAAGAAATTCTAAATACTGAAAAATGCTGAAATCAGAGGACTCAGGCTCTCTTCTTGCCATGTACCTATGCTAGCTACATTGTTGTAGGCAAGTCACTTAACTTTCAGCTTCAACTTTCTCATCTATAAACTGGAGGTAATATTAATTGTGCTTTACATCATAGGATTGTTATGAGGAAAACACTATAACTTAAAGTGTTATATACATGTGAATTATTATTGTGAAGGTCATCACCAGCTGGGGAGACTAGGGAAAACTTCTTGGAAAAAATGGCATTTGAGTTGGTCTTTATAGAATGGGTAGGGATTTTTAATTAGATAGGGAAGAGAGTGTTCCACACTTAGGAAGAGTAAAGAGAGTAGAGAATGTGGAAGGGAGTAATAGAAGTCGGAATGAGAATGACACTGGCTTATAATGGGCCATGAATGCCAGGATAAGGAGCTTGGATTTTATGTGGTGGGCAATAGGGAAAAATAAGGTAGAAGAAAGATTAGACTTACTTTGTTTTGTTCCAGAGAATAGAACTAAGAACAGCAAGTGGAAGTTAAGGGCAAATTTTTGCTTAATAAAAGAAAAAACTTCCTTATAATTAGAGCTACTCAAAAGTAGAGTGGGCTGCCTTATGTCTCACATCACTGAAGTTCATTAAGTGGACTTTAAGCTAGATGTTGTAAAAGGAATTCCCATTCAGGTAACATTTGGACTAGCTGACCTCTGAGGTTCCCTTGAAGTCTAAGATTCAGTAATTTGGTAGAGATCTAGTGAAGGGTATGGGGCAAAGAAGAGACACTATGATCTGATCTACGTGTAAAGATTACTATTAAGCTTTGTGGAAAATGGCTTTGGCTTGGGGAAGGGGATGGGGACTTGAGGTAGGAAGACCAGTTAGTAGGATGTTGTGGTAGTAGAAGGAAGTAATAATGAGCCCCTGTACCAGCGGAGAAAGAGAGCTATTCGAGAGCTCCTATGGAGATGTAATTGACAGGATTTAGTAATTGATTATGTATGAAAAGAATTAAAGATAACACTAAAAATAACACTAAATGTGGTAGACCTAGCGAATGGTTATACTACTGGCACTTTCTAAATGACTTCATTGCAATATTCCTTATATAAGTATTGGGTCATATGTTAGTGTCTTTTCTTTTCTGTAACTAACATTTTATCTTTAAAAAGTAAAACTGAATATGGATGGTAAATCCACCAATGTAACCCAGTTAAAAACTTTTTTTGCAACGAAAAGAAACATTTGACAGTACAGACGTCAAAAAAAGTCAAATTGTTTAAGTGTTTACTTTCCTGCTAATATCCTGCTTGAAACACTGTTTTCTTTAAGAATGCTTTGTGTTAATGTTATTGGAATAGAATTATGCACAAAAAGACACGTCATCTCATTTGTAGAATTTGTTGTTTGCTTTTGCTTTATTTCTAGTCTTAAGAATAGGGCTTTGGTTAGGTGTGTTTTTTCTTTGAGACAGCAGAAGGTCATTTCTACTTAATTTTCTGGATTTTTATTCCACATTCTTACCACCATCACAGCTCTCTTAATGAGATGGTCTCTCTTTCAGATGGATTTTTCGTCATGACACAATTTAAACATAAAAGCAATGATAATAAAAACTGAATGTAAGCTTAGGACTTCCAGTAAATAAAAATAGATTAAAGGCAACATCAAAATGAATATACAGCAGTGAAAAGGGTTGAATGGAATAAGAGAGCTTTGCCAGTTATGATTCAATAGGGTGACATAATGAATTCTGGTTCATGACCATAATAGAAAATTTGTCCTTTCATTCCTTTGTTGAGTCGCCTAAAAGCAGTGGCTGGTGGCAGAAACCTTCTCTACACAAACCAACCTGGTCGTCTTTGGAACTATTACATTTCTATTTTAAGGCAGCCTCCTACCTAACCTTCCCACCCCCATACAACACACAAACATACTTTGTGGGAAATACTTCCCAAAGGAAGAGAAATCTGTTTTCTTGTATTGATGTTACTGGGAAAGGTTGAGAGAAATGAGGAAAGTAGATAGACACCAAAATAAAGTGGAATTTTTATTTTTCAGAGATCTAGAAAAATACTATTTCAGAGCATAAATTATACATATTTCCAAATGGGAAGAAGGCTTAATGTAGTCCAAACATATCTCATATATGAATTTGCTCTACAGTATTCCTCATAGCTGGTTAGCTAACTTTTGTTTAAATACTTCCAATGTTGGGAGTTATATTATTATGACACTAATGACAATAATAATCGCTCCCATTTATGTAGTGCCTTAAGGTTTACAAAGCTTTGTCTTTGTCTAATTTCATCATCACAACAGTCCTGTGAGGTAGATGTTATTATTATCTTATTTTCCCAGATGAGGAAGCAAGCTTGGAAAAGTTCAGTTACTTGCCCAAGATCGCATATCTAGTACTTATATGACACTATGCTGCTTCTTCTCACTACTGCCCAAGACCATCCTTTCTAGTTTTGAACAACTCATAATTCAGTGTGACTAAAAGCCCACCATGGATTAGATTCTGAAGTAGGCTATTTTTAAACTATGAATGGCAGCCTAACTGAAGATGTGCTCTTGAGTGTTACTTGTTCGGTTTTCCCCCACATTTATTCATATCTACTGTCTAATCTGGCAAGTGTTATTTTGAACTTGCTTAATGATTTTTTGAGGGGCAGAGGAGGAGACTTTTGTAGACTTTTCTGTCCAGGAATCTATTTCAGTCCATTGTTATAAAATTTGAGGCTCACCCCTAGTGTAGGGGCTACATTTCTGCCTCCAGAAATACTATTTTGGGAGGGAATCCAAGAATAAGAAAGTGTTTAATTACCAGTAACTGAGATTAGGTGATTAGGAAACCTCCCACAGAGTAAAACTGCCTTCAGTTCTTTAAATTAGTCTCTTTTCACCCATGATGTTTGTGGTAATAGAGGTGAGGCAAAACATACACTGAACTTATTTTTTCAGGTCAGTATCTGACAGATGTAGATAGAGGGAAAGACCTGCCATGCCAGATGTTTGAAAGATTTCAGCAGTTTCCTCTCTTCTCTCTAACCCCTCTAACACTGACCCCTCTCATTCATTCACCTACTCACTTCCCCTACCCTCCCTTCTCTCCCCCAGCCCTAGTCATAGGGCGTATATGAAATACAAGATTACATCTGCAAAATTTGGCAGCAAACTTTTATTAAGTGCCTATCATGTATTTGGCACTGATGCCAGTTTCAAAAGATAAAAATATTGCCCTGCAAAGAAGCTAAGTTCCCTTGCAGTTGGCCCTGTCTTTCTGTATTTGGAAATCATTAGTCTTCATCACTGTTGAGGATATAAAAGAATTAAGACATTGTTTCTGAACGTCCAGATCTAGAGACATATAGTAGCCACAGAACAAATGATGGTTGTGACATATGCTAGATATAGCATGGTTTTTACATAGATGGCATAGACTTATTTATTGGAAATATTCAACTGTCTTATCAAAAATCAATATTGTAGTTAGTGGGAGCAATAGAATTTTAAACATTTTAAAAAATCTTTTTGACTTCCGAGTATATATAAAAGCCTAAGGAAGGGAGAAGCTATAATTTGGGGACATTAGATTTAGTACCAAATAAAATGTTTTCCTTTTCATTTAAATGTAAACATTATTACAGCCTTTTGACTTTTGAGAACTGTGGCACCAATTCAGCATTTGACAGTCACCTGTGGAGCAAACTTCACTGAAATTACTGAAAATTACATAAGGTGTCATTTGAAAGTTTTATCAGACACCATTTTGTTTTAGGGTACTGTACTGAACTATACTTCAGCTTTTAACTTGATACCCTTTAGAAGTCTGTGAAATTTGATGAATATCTATAAATTCTTTTAAAAGGATATTATGAAACAGAAAGACAAATATAGATGGCGGCTGGAAAGCAGGGACTAGCGTGAGCTCCCTGCCAAGTCCTTCCAAAAACCTATAAAAAATGGCTCTGAACCAATTCTGGAACTGCAGAACCCACAAAATTGCATAGGGAAGCAGGGCTCTAGCCCAGGACAGCCTGGATGGTCTCTGGGTAAGGTCTATCCTGCACGGAGCTGAGAGTGGAGCTGAGCTGAGCGGAGCCCAAAGTGGGTGGTGCAGACCGACCAGACCAGGAGCCGGGCAGAGCGTGCCCTGGCACCCTGAATCGGTGAGCTGGGCAGTTGCCGGACTTCTCAACCCACAAACACCAAGGACAACAGGGTAGGTTAGTGGGAGAAGCTGCTGGGGACAGAGTGAAAAGAGTTTGCAGTTTGGCCACCGCCCCAGGGGCAGCAGAGGTGGGGCAGCTACAAAACTACGGCTGCAGTTGCTTCTGGCCCCAGGCCCACCTGGTGGGAGGAATTAAGTGGTGGATCAGAGCAGGAGTGAAGAGCCTGCTGAAGATCTAAGTCCAGTCCAGCTTAGGGGTTCTTGGGGAAGGAGGAGTGCTGGTGTGGCAGAGCTGGCACATCCCCCCCCAGGCTTGGAACATAGAACTCTTTAGTCTACAAGCAGTCATACCCTCCTGAAAAACTCAAGGGTCAAGTGAGTTGGCTGGGAACATGGCCAGGCAGCGAAAATGC
>CM053624.1:253194250-253230089 GCA_028646595.1 Phalanger gymnotis | reverse complement strand
ATGATACGCATGTGGCCCATGTTGAATTGCTTGACTTCTTAGGGAGGGTGGGTGGGAAGGGAAGAGGGGAGAGAATTTGGAACTCAAAGTTTTAAAAAATAGATGTTCAAAAACAAAAACAAAAAAGTTTTTGCATGCAACTAGAAAATAAGATACACAGGCAATGGGGCATAGAAATTTATCTTGCCCTACAAGAAAGGAAAGGAAAAAGGGATGGGAGAGGAGTGGGGTGACAGAAGGGAGGGCTGACTGGGGAATAGGGCAACCAGAATATATGCCATCTTGGAGTGGGGATGAGGGTAGAAATGGCGAGAAAATTTGTAATTCAAACTCCTGTGAAAATCAACACTGAAAACTAAATATATTTAATAATAAAAAAAAAATTAAAAAAAAAGACAAATATAAAATGCCTAGCAGTCAGTTCTAGTGGTCACAACTTTTGAATTAATATTTCTGTTTTCCTCTTCCTACTCCTTCATTTTTAGTTTTCATCTGTTTTGGGGTTGGTACCCACCATTACAGAAGGTAGCATTATCAGTTTCAGAATGATCAGAATAACCACTGAAATTAAAGTGTTTTCTTCCTGTGATAAAAGAAACCTTCTCTATATGTTCCTTGTGTAAAAAAAAAATGAAGGAAGGAAGGGGAAGGAAAGAGAAATATTGAACATGTACAAGCACATGGAAATATTTGCCTAAATTTGTGTCTTTCAGTATGTTTTATGGCCTGCCACTGAATTCCAGGGAAAACCAACAACCCATGTTCCATGTGACCTCTTCTTTAAAGTCATATGTTTGATTAAAGGACCATAAAGTTAGGTGATGAATTTAGGAATAAAGTGCTGTTTTCTTTTTCAAAATTTACTCTTTCAAAAAGAAAGAGTAAAATATAATATTACTGAAATCTCTAGATAACAGAATAAAAATTTTAATCAAAACTATTTTTTAGGTTTTTTCCAAATGAGTAAAATACAACCAGGATACAACATCAGTATTTTTCCATTGTAGTATGAGTAATCATGTTTAAAAGTGATGTATTCCAAACAAGATGAATTTTCATTGGAATACAGTTTTTGAAGAATAGATTTTTATTGTTGTATATGACAGGAGTTATTAAATGTATTACGAAGGTATGTGTCAAAAATGTCATCTCCTTGGAATTATTTAACAACATAAGTTCACTGTTGGAAGAAATTCAATAAAATAAGATATATTGTTATGGTTAATATGTCAATATGTTTCTTGCATTTACTTAGAATCCAGACAATAAGCTGTTCGATGCAATTTTCAGCTCTTTTGTCAAGTTTCTTAGGAAACATCCAGTTCTCAAAGAACAATATTTCAAATGTTCCAAGCAGTGACATTTCTCCCTTCCCTCGCTTTTGTTCTATCCTTCCCCCTCCTGTTTTAAGATTTAAATAGCTGTTTACTTAAGTGTTTCATTGGCACAAAAACAATGAATTTTTAGTGTTATGGTTTTCCACTGTAAGTACTTCCTCCCTGCCCTCCAGATTCTGTGTTGACTGAAATTCATATGCAGAATTTGTTGAAGTTGTATATTTCTAATAAAGATATGATCCTTTGTGAGATGGTATCTACAATTTAGTTACAATATAGTTAACTTTGTATTTATTGGTTTTTCTTAAGTGAGCAAATCTCTTGATAAAAATATCTTTTTCTGTGTTTTATGTTGTTATTTTGTTTTCATTTTAGGAATTGATCCAGAGAAATTAGATAGAATTCAGCTTCCAGTGCAGACTGAATTTGAGAAGACCTCCTATAACCACTTACTTGCCGAAAGACTCATCAGGATAATGAACTATGCTGCTCAGATTGGTAAGTGTATCTTAAATGAAACACTAGTAATTCCAAAAATGAGTTTGTCAGCCAACATTGGTACAAGGGCAGGACTTTAAAGTCATTTTTTTTCCTAGTCCTAACTTTTCTGTTATTCACCTAAGCAAATAATATTTTCTTATTCTGCCTCAGTTTGCTCATCTGTAAAATAAATCATCTGAAAAAATATAAGGTACAACCTCAAGAAAAAAAGTGGCAAGTTTTAATGGAAAGAACACTGGCCTAGGAGTCAGATGACTTGAGTTCACGTCCCGTCCCTGCCCTTACGTGTACTAGCTTGTGACCTTGGACAAGTCACTTAACCTTAACAATCCTCAATTGCCTAATTTGGAATATCTAAATTCCTCTTCTTACTCTTTTATCTGATAGCAACTACTTTTTATAAAGTTGTGAAAGTCAAATGAGATAATGAATGTGAAAGCACTCTGTAAATTGCAAAATGTCATAAGTGTAAGGTATAATCACAGTTATTTATTTAGTAAATACTCCCAGTATTTTTAATGGCTTTTGTCTACTGCTGTCACTGTTAGCTGGGAAAACATAACTTTGTCTTTTTTGGTGATGGGCTTTTTTTTTTGTTACTATAATAAAGTTTATTTTAACTTCCATTGAAAGAGATAAGTATTCAGTGGCAGATTCTTGTTGTGGTTTTTAAACCAACCAATATGCTTCACAAAAGTCATGTGTGGATATTAAATAAGTACTAGTTCCATTTTGTATTGTGTGGGAAGAAAGAACTAGTTGCAACTAGTAAGGAATGATTCTTAAGGATTGTTTCTCCATAGAAAAGAAGATAAGTGGCATGAAATAGGAAATAAAAGACTTGATAATATTTTAAACCAAGTCGAGGTACTGAGTAACTGCTTACCTCTAATTAACCAATTCTAGTTATGGAATCTCCAAAATTCTCTTGTAGTAAAGTAAAATAGTTGTGTGTATTTTAAAACATCCGATGACTTGTGCTGTGCTACAGTGTGTAACAGAGGTATCAAACTGTAGTGGGAAATGTTTAACAAAATAAATAAAAATGTAATACAGCATAGACAATGTTAATTTGTGCTTTTCTGAGTCAATATGCAGCCTGCAGGGATCCTTTCTGTTTGAGTTCGACACCACTGGTGTACACTATGCAGAAGGGAAACTAAAATTAAAGACCATGAATCCCAAGAGCATGGTTGTTGAAAAAAAAAATCCCTTTTATCAGAAGAAAGTTACCTTGTAAGTAACAGCAATCGAACTTTTTCCAGGAAGCTCAGTTTGTTGGCTTCCCCAAGGGCACATTACATCAGACTTGCCCTTTCTTCTTGCTTAGTAGTCCAGTTGTAGATGTACTGCAATGGGATGATATTCTCTCTCTTTCGATACCTCCCTGGATGAGATCAGCACAACGGGCTGCTGTGTGGCAGCACTCATTGAGGTGCGGTGGAGCAGTGACAAGAGAGCAGGGTTTTGACCTTGGTCTTGGCTTTGGCATTAACTTATTGCCTTGACCCTGGGCAAGTCACCACTTCTTGGAGCCTCAGTTTCTTCATCTGTAAAAATGAGAAAGATGGACTAGTTTATTTCTGAAGCCTCTTACACCTACGAAATTCTGTGATTTTTATGACTGACTACTAATTCTTTTTTCTGTGTTATAAGATAACTTATAGGTATTTAGGGTTTGCCCTCTCTTTCCATTGAATTCTGGTAACTTGGATGATTTTTTAAAAAGTCTATTGAACAATTAAGATTTTTGTGGAATATCAGTGGGAAAAGAAATGACCTTCCGTTCAAGTGGGCTAAGTAAGGCTTTGAAGTTCTCTACTAAGTCATCTCTTGTTTTCTATAGATGGAAAAATCAGACTGGCTACTTTGGAACTCAGCTGCTTGTTACTAAAGCAGCAAGTCATGACAAACAATGGCAGCATTATAAAGGATGTTCACCTTGCCTGCCTTGAGGTAAGGACCTGTCTTCTATAGAGGGGTGAGCTTTCCAACCAACATTGTAACCCACCTCATTCAGTGGACAATGTTAGCAAGGAGAAGCAGCATCTTAAATTCCTTCTCAAGAAACATAGGTTCTTTTTTGAATCTAAACTATACTTCAAAAACATTTCATTTCATAACTAGATACTGGTATTTTTTCCAGCAATTATTTGATTTCCATGTTTATCTTAAGATTTTTTAATTCCGTTTTCTGAACTTTTTCCCATATAAGATTTGATTCTTCTGTGTTTTTTCTATATTTAATAGGGTGCAAGAGAGGAAAGTGTTCACCTTGTGAGGCATTTTTATAAGGTAAATATATACATATATGTACGTATACATAATATATAACACTTCGTTGATTCCTCAGACATTAAAACTTAGGCAGTAGATTTTCAAGTAAAAAGAGTATGAAGAATGATCCAGAAGGGGTGAGGCCAATATGGTGGGGTAAGGCAGGGAACTGCCTGAGCTCTTCCAAATTTCCCTCTAAGCAACCTTGAAATGATATTTCCACATGAAATCTGGAACTGCAGAACCAAGAAAAGAACAGAGTAAAACAATTTTCCAGTCTAAAACAACTTAGGAGGTAGTCAGGAAAAGTCTGTCTCACTTGGGTGAGAGTAGAGCACAGACCAAGCCCTGGCAAGCCAGCTACATGCCTTGGGAGCAACTGAATTGGTGGCAGCAGCTTTTGAAGCTCTCAGTCCACAGATGGTAAGGTAGGGTGGGGCCAGACAGTTGGTCAGAAGGAGATACAGAAGACCCTTTGCTGTCATGGGGTTCAGGATTCAATTGCATTGCCTCTACTCAGTTCTGAGTTTCAGTACCAGGGCAAGGAGGAGCACTAGCACACCTGTGGCTTCCTGGGAGCAGGAACCATGGTCATAGTTACAGGGTAGAAAAGAATGCTTGTGGACATTCACAGACTAGACAATAGGCCAGGAGAGCAGTGACAACACCTCTCCTTAGAGCATACCACCTTTGAAGTACTGAAAACTTAAAGACTTCCCCCCAGAACTAGCTCTGAAAATGGCAACCTGGAAAACTCAAAGCTTGAGACAGTGCTTCCTTCACCCCGGGTGCAAAGCCCAATTTCAATATATAGTTAAAAGTCAAGAAAGAGGCTAGAAAAATGAGCAAACAACAACAACAAAAACAAGAACCTGACCATAAATTACTGTGGTGACAAGGAAGATCAAAACACAAACTCAGAAGAAGACAACAGTCAGTTGCTATATCCACAGCCTCAAAGAAAAAGTGAATTACTCTCAAGCCCAAAGACAGTTCCCAGAAAAGCTCAAAAAGTATTTAAAAAGGCAAGTAAGAGAGGTAGAGGAAAAATTGAGAAAAGGAATGCGAATGATGCTAAAAAAAATCATGAAGAGTCAATGACTTGGTAAAGGAGGCACCAAAAAAACTGAAGAAAATAACACCTTAAAAAACAAAATAGGCCAAATAGTAAAAGGGGCACAAAAGAGCCACTGAATTCAACTCCTTAAAAAGCCGAGTGGGCCAAATGGGAAAAAATAAGTACAAAAATTCACTAAAGAGAATAACTCTTTAAAAAGCAAAATTGGCCAAATGGAAAAGGAGATATAAAAGCTCACTGAAGAGCTTTCCTTAAAAATTAGAATTGGACAAGTGGAAACGAATGACTTCATGAGAAATCAAGAATAAAGCAACATCACAGGACTGAAAAAATAGAAGAAAATGTGAAATATCTCATCAGAAAAACAACTGACCCGAAAACTAGATTGAGGAGAAAGAATTTAAGAACTATTGGACTACCTGAAAGCTATGATCAGAAAAGAGCGTAGACCTTATCTTTCAAGAAATTATCAAGGAAAACTGCCCTGGTGTTCTAGAACCAGAGGGTAAAATAGAAATTGAAAGAATCTACCAGTTATCTCCTAAAAGAGATTCCAAAATGAAAACTCCTAGGAATATTCTAGCCAAATTCCAGAGCTTCCAGGTCAAGAACAAAATATTTCAAGAAGCATCCCGAAAGAAGCAAGTCAAATATCATAAAACCACAGTTAGAATAACACAAGATTTAGCAGATACCACATTTAAAGTATTGGAGGGTTTGGAATATGACATTCTGGAGGGTAAAGGACCTGGGATTACAACCAAGAAACACCTACCCATCAAAACTAAACAAAATCCTTCAGTGGAAAAAATGGACATTTATTGAAATAGAGGACTTTCAAGCATTCCTGGTGAAAAGACCATAGCTGAATAGAAAATTTGACTTTCAAATATAAGACTCCAGAGAAACATAAAAAGGTAAACAGCAAAGTGAAATCATAAGAGATTAATAAGGTCAAACTGTTTACATTCCTACCTGGGAAAATGATACTTGTAACTCTGAAGAACTTTAGTATTGTTAGGGCAGCTAAAAGAATTATACATAGAGATTATGGGTGGCAGTTGACTGATGGGGTAATATCTAAAAAAATAAAATTAAGTGGTGAGAAAGATGGATGACTACGATAGCATGACATCCAAAACAAAATTAAGGGGTGAGAAGGATGTGTGCATTTGGAGAAAGGGGAAGAAAGAGGTAGAATAAGGTAAATTATCTCACATAAAAGAGGGTTGAAAGCTTTTACAGTGGAAGGTAAGATGGGGGGCGGGGTGGAGTGGTGGATAACACTTGGACCTTAATTGTCATTGGAATTGGCTCAAAGAGGAAACAACACACACACTCATTTGTCTCTCTCTTACCCTATGGGGAAGTAGGAGCGGGAAAAGGGGTCAAGAAAGAAGTAGGATAGGACGAATAGAAGGGAAGGCAGATTGGGGGAGGCGGTGGTCAGAAGCAAGATGCTTGAGGAAGGCCAGGATGAAAGGAGAGAGAGAGAAGGATTGACAGGAAAAATAGTATGGAGGGAAATACACCGTGACTGTAATTGTGAATAAATTTCTACATCAAGTTTTTCTGGTAAAGGCCTCATTTCTCAAATATATAGGGAACTGAGTCAAATTTATAAGAATACAAATCATTCCCCCATTGATAAATGGTCAAAGGATGTGAATAGGCAATTTTCAGATGAAGAAATCAAAGCTATCGATTAGAAAAATGCAATTAAACAACTCTGAGGTACCACCTCACACCTATTAGATTGGCTAATATGACAGAAAACCAAAAATGACAAATATTGGAGGAGATGTGGGGAAATTGGGACACTAAAGCACTGTTGGTAGAATTGTGAACTGATCCAACCACTCTGGAAAGCAATTTAGAACTATGTCCAAAAGGCCATAAAACTCAGCATACCCTTTGATCCTGCAGTACCACTACTAGTTCTGTATCCCAAAGATATTTTAAAAAAAGAAAAAGGATCTATATGTACAAAAATACTTAGAGTAGCTCTTTTTGTGGTGGCAGAGTTGGAAATTGAGGAGATTGGTTGGAGGAGCCCACAAAAGAGGAAACAGGGGCAACATGCCTACTTGAAGGTATTAAAAGACAGTCAGTTGGTAAAGGGATTAATCTTGTTCAGTTTAGCCCACCAGGGGCTAGGGGTGATCATTGGAAGTTGTTAAGAGACAACTTAGGCTTGATAGCAGGAACACTTCCAACAATTATAGCCATCCAAAAGTGGAATGTGCTGCCTAGGGAGATGATAAATTCTCCTTCATTAGAGCTTTTTAAGCAGGGACTGAGTGACTACTCACTAGATAGTTTGAACAGAGAATTTTTGTTGTATTAGACGGACTCTGAGGTCCCATCCAGCTTTTTTGTTTTTTTTTTTCCCTGAAAGACAATGAAGACAGTATATTTTATCAGAGCACATTCAGCACCATCTTCTAACCCTTCTGTAGTTAAAAAGTCTAGCAATATGGGAATTCCTATTCAGAATGATGATCTTGAAGAATTATGAATTCTAAAGTACCTTCTGAATCATCTTAAGAAAGATTTAGATCTAAGCAAGATCTAAAATAATGTTTATCATTTTAGTATCGTATTAGAATTCTTTAAGGATTGGTAAACCATATATGGTCAAGTAGTAACCCTCAGCTAACCAAAATATCCCATTCCTCAACCATTATGAATAAACAAGGAGTTTACTATGTTTAGTTTGGCAAATTTTAGAATCAGCATCTTTTGAAAACATTTGAATATTAACTTTATTGGAATTATTTGTAGTATTTATTTTTATACTAACCACTTACACAAAAGAAAGGATTTAACACTGTTTTCCTTTCCCTTCCCATTCTTCCCACACCAACCTAAAATCACTTAAAAGATAGTTCAGTCTTGTCACCCTAGAGTAATTAATATGAGTGCCTCATTTCTTCTTTAGTTTTGCTTGAAGGATTTTAAAAATTGTTGACTGGTGAAATGTGAGATTTCATATATCATTTAATTATGTGTATGTGTGTGTGTGTGTGTGTGTGTGTGCGCGCGTGTGTGTGTGTTTTAGTTCCTGATGATTTACGAGAACTTGGTAATGAAAAACAGATGGCTTAACGGCCATGAACTGGGGTTTATAATACTTTTCTTGTTTATGGAAAAAAATGAATAATCTTGCCCTTTTTCTTTTAAGGGAGAAGAAATTTTTTTGGATATGTTTGAAGATGAATATAGGAGCATGACAGTAAGTGACTAGTCAAAGTAACCAACTGTTGTTAGGATACTGGCCGATTTCCTCTAAAGTTTAGCAGTTGTGTAACTAAAAGAGAACTTTGTTTAAATTGTACTTTCTTACAGAGTGTTAAAGATTAGTAGAGGAATTTAGTTCTCTTTTTGTTAACCCTGTAGGAAATCTAATTTACCTTTTTACCATTTGCTCTTGGTGCTGCTGATGTTGCAGATTATATCCTGTTACTGAGAGTAGGTTTTTACAAGTAGGACTGTCAGAAATGCTGATGGTAAATAAATACATTTTTTCCCAAACATGCATGCCAAGAGCATGGTGGTTCTTGGGCCTACTATCTTACCTCTGGATACATATCCTGCTTCTTGACATTCCCTCCCATATCTGCTATTCTTGAAACCTTGTGTGCTGGGAACTCGTATCTAACTTGAAACTTCACTGATCTGTACAAGTGATAGCACTTAGTCTGTTACATTAAAGGTGGAAAACACATACCTGAGAGAAACCCCATCCCTCCCTAGAGAACATCTGCCTCTCCTCAGCATTTCTGACCTTCCCTAGTACTTGGAGTGATAAGAGGAAAAATGGTTAAGAGCCATGGACCTTTTTTGGGCAGGGAGTGAATGGGGAGTGTTGGGGGCAGGGGGGCGGTGCAGAGCGTAGACCATCTTGGATTCCTTTCCTTTACTTTGCCCTCAGAGTACTGTCCAGCTTCTGGATGCACCCTTCTCTCACTACTTACTCCAGTCTATCCCCCACCCTTTCAAATTTTTGATCCATCTTCCTTATTCCCTTGAGCATTTCCATTACGTCACATAGCCTTTTTTTTATTACTACTTAAACATTCCAAATAAAGGACTTATTGCTCTGCATTTCTGTCTTGTGTGATTCTTCAGAGGAGTCCCTTTAAGTTCCAAAAGCATTCCACCTCTCCAACTGTATTGACTGTGTATTTATAGGTATCAGTGTTATTGTCGCATCATTATTCACAGTACCCCTCTACAGCAGTTTTGAGTACTGCCTCACACATTTTCATAGAGCTATTTTAAGAAAAAGTGTAAATTAACGTAACTCATTTTCTAAAATGCCTTCTATGAGCTTCTCTGGAGATGCAACAGTTTGTTCCATGTCATCTTAATAGAGAAATATATGTTTGTCTATTTCTGCTCATACTTTTTATTGGTGGTCCCAATCAGCTCACTGTTCCTTCTAATCCCTTAGAGGAATGTTACTATTATATCCTGGCCATTAATCAAAGTGAAGTGTATTTAGTGGTTATTTGCCATTTATCTTACCCTATGACAATTTCTTCTCTAATGAAATTCTGCTACCCTGTTTTACTTTTTGAAAACTTGAGGCTTATTCTTCTGATGAACATTTAAATGCTACTATAATTATGGATTGTCTGCTCTTAGGTGAATTCCAGTAGACTTCAGTCTTTCCTGCACTGAATCAACTATTTATGTGTGTGTGTGTGTGTGTGTGTATAAAAATTTATATATAAATGTGTATATATACACATACATAAATTTATATATAAATGTATATATGTATTTATAAATTTATATATAAACTGTTTGCTCAGTTTAGTGATAAGTTTTTTGGGGATACAGTGGAGATATGGCCTCTTAAGAAGATGACTTTCAAATCTGTACGTCCAGTCCTTATGACTTCTCTGAGCTCTAGTCCTGCATTTTCGTCTGTGTGCTAGACATATCCACCTGAATGTCCTGCCAACACATCTCAAACTCATGGTCAAGCTGAACGTATCTTCTCTCCTAAGTTCCCTGTTTCTATTCATATTATTTCTTCCCATCCCATAGCTCAAAGCTTTGGGGTTGCTTTGGAATGATCTCCCCTTTTCCTCACCCCAGCATGTGAACTGTCAGTCTTTTGTCAGATTCTATGAATTCTTCCTCCAAAGTATCTGTTGCATCTGCCTCTTCTCTACTCAATCTGCCACCATTTCTAACCCTAAATCAAGCCTTTATTTTTTCCTCTTCTAAAATATTGTAATAATCTTTGAACTGGTTTCCATGCCTCCAGTATCTCACCTCCAATCCATTTCATGTTACACAGTCTCCAAATTGATCTTTATAATTTTGTATCTCTGTTTCCTGGGTTGCTGTGACTAGGAAATTCATCACTGAATGCCCGGCCTACTGGTGATGAGCTTTTCCATTCTTGGCTAGGTTGGTCTTTGGAAAGCTGAAATAGTCTCATATTAGGACTGTACTCAAAGCCTCTTTAGTTTGGTAAAACTTGCCAGAGCCTTCATTCTTCTGTCATAACCTTTGACAACTGGGGTCATCCCTTTATCATGATGAAACCTCAGAATAGGACAGACAGTGTGTGCCTTTGCTATCCTTGTAATGTCAAAGGAAATTGATGAAGGTCTCTAACACACTGGGAAATTTAGAGGACTAAATAAGAGTTACAAGATCAGTAGGCATCTAAAAATAGATTATGATAGCTTATGATCAGCATTGTTGGGGCAAAAACCCACATCAGTGAAGTCACAGAGTCATCTGAGTATAATGCATGGGTTTGACTATCACTCTTCTGATTCAAAACAAAACAACTTTGGCAGCTTCTCCTTGCCTGTATGACAGAATACAGACTCTACAGCTGGACATTTGGGATTCTTTGCAATCTGACTTCCACTCACCTGACTTGCCCTGTATCATATTATTCTTCATGCACCCTACCTATCAGATGAGCTACTAGCCAAGCTGGGCTCCTAGTTCTTCACCTGAATCATTCTGGATACTCCAGATACTAACCCCATGTGTGGAAAGCTCTCCAACCACATAACCATCTATTACAGTCCTTATAATGAAACACCCACTTCAGATTTTCACTTTTCCATGAAGCTGTCCCTTTAACTGAAAGTGATCTCTTCCTCCTCAGATTTTCTTATGACATTTTGTTTGAATTTCTCCCTTCCTTTTATCATGTTCTACCTGTTATCATATTTATTTGCATGTTATACCTGACTTCTTTCAGATTGTAAACTTCTTAAAGACAGGAACTTTATCTCTGTATTTCCTTATGTAGCACAATGCTTTACAAACTGTAGTAAAAGCTCTTAATCAAATGTGTTTCAAATTGAAAATTTTAATCTGACCATGCCCTACAGTTTTTTTGGTAGTCAGCTTTATGGTAATTTTGAACCTCAGAAGAAAACCACACCAGGGAAATTAAAAAAAAAAAAAACTTCTGAGTTTGAGGGGGGAAGGATGGAGGGAATAAGAATCTGTTAAGCACCTACTATGTGCCAGGCACTGTGCTAAGTGTCTTACAAATATTATTTCATTTGATCCTCACAACAGGCCTGGGAGATAGGTGCTGTCATTGTGCCGCATTATACAGTTGAGAAAAATGGGGCAGAAGTTAAGTGACTTGCCTAGGGTCACACAGCTAGAGGTATCTGAGACTGTATTTGAACTAAGATGTCTTCCGGACTCCAAGCCCAGCACTCTACCCACTGCATGACACAGCTCCAACATAATTGCCCTGAAGCCCCAACACTAAGCCAAGTATTTTACCTTAAACCCCTGACTTAGAACCTTGTTGTTTAGAATGCAGAACTCTTTTTTACCAGGCAGCTTTTGATGAGCTTGCTTATCTGGTTTTTCCAGCCCATGGCTAATTAGAATTGAGTGGAATGAGGAGCATTTAGGAAAGGAAGGTCACAGTATTTTCTAGAGGCAGTCAGTGACAGTAGAAAAAGGGCTAGCCAACATTCTGACGTTTAGGGAACATTCAAGGGAAAAACTAAAAGCAGAACTGTGTTACTGCACAGTATAGTAATAGTTTTCAGGATGATAACCCCAAGTCATCAAAAGTTAAATTGTGCTTTGTAATGTGTTCTTAAAAGAAGGCAGGGAATGTACAATATATTTTATATAAATTTCCGTTAAAAACGTTCACGTATGTGGAACTCCCTGGGCTCCTAATGGTACTGAAAAAATTGTCTTGATGCAGATTTTTTTTTAATGGACCCTACCCTCAAGTAACCTAGAGTCTGTTTGGGCAGCAGTTAAACCCTAATTGTATGGTGCTAAATTCAGTAAGGATTCAGAGAAAGACAAGTCCCGGGTGGGTTTAAATTGTTGTCAAAGGCTTCATGGAGAGGACAGGCTTGAGGAGGACCTTGAAGGTTGGATAGGGTTTGAATAGAGAGAAGGAAAAGGGCAGTTTAGGTTAGGAGAGTGACATGGGAGAATCAAGGGGGGTTAAGGTGAGCTTCTGGAAAAGATGGAACTTTTTTCTGACTGTCATAATGGGGAGTGCTAAAGGGTAAGATTTCATGTGTTTGTGTGGGTAGCATGGGTAGATTGCAAATAGCCAATAGATTATCTTTGCAATTGAATATAGCATGAGGAACTTTTTTTTTTAGTAGTTTACCCTTTATTGAGCTGGATCAAGGCATCATATTTATTGAATCTTGGTTTAATCTGAAGATGTTTAATTTGTATTGTTTAATATAGCAAGGTCTATATAATCTGCCAAGCAGCCTCTTGCTTCCATGTTTAACTTGAATTTCTCCTTAATAGATTAAGCCCATGAATGTGGAATATTTAATGATGGATGCCTCTATCTTGTTACCTCCAACTGGAACACCTCTGACTGGGATTGACTTTGTAAAGCGATTACCATGTGGTGATGTGGAAAGAACTCGGAGAGTGAGTATACTTTAATTTTTCTCCCTAAAATTCAGTTACACAGAGTAGCTTTTGAATACTAGGTGAAAAAGTACTCCATCACAGCAAAATATCTATTTTAGGCAGCTAGGTGTTGCTGTGGATAGAGTGCTATGCCGGGAAGATCTGAGTTCAAACGCGACCTCAGATACATGCTAACTGTGAGACCCTAGACATGTCACCTAACCTCCATCAGCTTCAATTTCTTCAATTGTAAAATGCCACCTAACTCATACGGTTGTTTTGAGAATCAAATGATTTATTTATAAAGCCCTTAGCACAGTAAAAAGCACATAGTTGGTGCCTAATAAATGCTTGTTCCCTCCAATTCCCTAACATTTGTTGTGATACTGTGAGAACATACCACAAATTACCCATCAGGCAATATAAGCTTTCTGGAGAATGATTAAATTGTTTATACATTCAGATTTGAATTCATTTCCTTTGGCACTGGGTATTAATTAAAAGAAGACTTGACTTGGCCAATCTAAAATAAAGCACAGAGAACTGAACACTGTGGGAAATAAGGGGTAGTTGAGTACCCAGTGTCAAATAAAGTACAAATGAACTCCATACTCCTTGATGATTTGTTGGTAAGAAGTCTATTTTGTCTTGGTTTAAGCACAGTCATATATCATTGTGATTCATGTTTGTCTGCAGGAGAAAATGTGTAAGAAAGATTAATTCCTAGAACACTCTATAAAGTGTTCTTTCCTTATCAGTACTTACTCTAAAGCATTTCGTTTAGGAAACTGTCTCTATATTGTTCACGGTATTTTATCTTACTTTGTAAGATTCTGGTTTCTTTTCTTAGAAAGCACTCAAATCTTTTCCTAGAAAATCATTCCATGAAGGCAATTAATATTAATGGATGTTTTAGAGAAATTCATTGAAGTAAGCACCTATTATCAAGGTGCATATTTCTTTGAATTTAAGCCATATATATGACCATAGAGCCATTGGTGGTTTACTCATTGTTTTCTAAAAGGTAATAGCCCTTTCCTAAGTATTCAACAAAAAAAAAGCTATTGCTATCCTTATCCTTTCTTTCTCATCATGTGGAGCAAAGTATTTCCTAATTTTCCCTACTCCTATAATTCTGTCATCTACTATTTCTGTAAAATGTGGAAGTAACATTAAAAATATTTTTCTTGCTGTATCTACCTTCACTATTGTCTAACCAAACCCACAGACCTCAACATAGGATCCAGCCCTTTTAAGAACTTCTGCCTCTGTACATCTCTTTGATACATTTTGAATGAGCCCTTTAGAGGTCTGCAGTGTATAAAAAATTACCTGGTAGGATTTATTTCATTTTTATCAGACATCAGTTCAGGTGAGACAGAATCCATTTGGCATTGAATGACTGCATTTCAATGACTTAGTAATTTTTCTTATTTTACTCACTGAACATTTTATTGAAATTGGGCGGGGCTGACTTTAAACTTTGTTGTTTCTTCCCAACTTTAACATCTAATAGGTAGGGAAGTAATAGGAAGATATTATGGCCTTTACAAAAAGTTACCTTGTGTAGTAGAATCACCTGCTTTGGACCAGAAAGGTTCAAGAAATGATGGGCGTTTAGGAACATTACTCTGTGTTAAACTCTTTGAAACCTCCTTTTGTTTATACTCAACAAGTTTCTCCTCAATATTTGCCCAAACATCCTTTGATTAATAAGATCCTTTACTGGAGGGCTCAGGTGGAACAGGCCCTATTGGACCGTATTCCCGCCAATGCTTCCTTCTCCCTACCCAGGGGTCATGGGCCAGGCCCCTCCAGTGTACACCTAGAGCAGACTTTCACACTACTACACAATAGCCTTTCACACTACTGCAGTCCTTCTGGTAAGATATTGGACGTTCTTCTCTGCCTTGACACTGTACCTTCCATCCTATAAGGCCTTCCCGTTTGTCCTGCTGCTATACCCTAGAGGACCCCGGGCATTATCATCTGATCTGCTGATGTACCCCAAGAACCACAGAATTTTGCTTTCTGCCCTGCAGTGAAACTCTTACATATTTCCCCTAATAAGAATGTGAGCCAGAGGTGTTGATTTTATACTTCAAGCACTTAGCACGGTGTTTGACATATAGTAAATGCTTAACAGGTGCTTTTTCATTCATTCACTCACTCATTCATTCATTCAAAACACAGCATATTAACATAACTTAGGAGTCTGGTAGTTCATCTTTAGGACTTAGCCATTTACTGAATAACTCCAATGTATTTGACTATGAAAAGAAGCAGTTGTTTTTGTTGGATAGGTTTTTGTATCAGATCCCATGGGGGAGTGAAGAGGCAACCCTAGTGTTGGAGTGCATAGGGGAGGGAGAGTGGGGAGGAGGAGGAAAGGGTGGGATTTCCCATATATTCAGGAAAATAGACATTGAAGTTACCTAATTTCTAAGTGCCTCCTGTTGTGGTGTTCTGAAGTACACCCTTAGATCAGCAGTTCCCTCAACTTGAGAGTTCTCATCATTTGTAAGTTCCTCAAAGGTCCATGCTTCCTATTTCTTTAGTGTCCTCACAACTTTCTTTCTGAGAATAGAATGCCCAGTAGATGATTGATTCTTAGCAGTGCTCTTATATCAAGTGCCTAGAGAGTTACCATAAGCTTTAGGGTTCCTTTACATCACCATTTGGGGGAGCTCTAAAGTATTTAAAAGGTCACAGTCTGTTTCCACAGCAGGAAAGACTCTTAAGTGAAATGCAGTAGGGTGATTGTGGTTGTGCGTTGATTTTTTAAAATTTTTATTTTTTGTGCTGAAGTTGAACTCCAAAACAATATCATTTCCATATATACAGCAGAGAACAAAAAAAGAGGATTGTGTATGAAACTTGGTCTCCATTTCATATTCCTTGCTCTTTAAAAAAAAGAAGCATATAATAATTTCCAAGTTACTTTCTTTTTTCTTTCTTTTTTTTTGTGAGGCAGTCAGGGTTAAGTGACTTGCCCAGGGTCACACAGCTAGTAAGTGTCAAGTATCTGAGGTCAAATTTGAACTCAGATCCTCCTGACTCCAGGGCCAATTGCTGCTCTATCCACTGAACCACCTAACTGCCCCTACATGTTACTTTCAGCACTGTCCTCCTTGTGTGTGCTTCCTTTTGAACTTTCTCCTGTTCTCTTCTTTACATTTTAAAAAGTGTTTCAATGGTCCTTTTTTTGTTTTTCATATTAGTATGGGTGAGCCTCCCCATCCCCTTGTCCTGCCTAACTAAAAACATGAGGGGGAAAAACTCTGTTAACAAATAGATATAATCAAACAAAACAAGTTCACACAGTTGCTGTGGTGCACAAATGTATGTCTCTCTCTGTTCTTTGAATCCATCACCTTTCTTTCAAGTAGTGGCTAAGTGCTTCATCATAGGTCTCCTAGAGACGTTGGCCAGGGTTCTAAAGTCTTTCAGAGTTGTTTTTCCTTAGCATTGTCATTGTTTAAGTTGTTTTTCTTTTGTTCACTTCACTGCATCAGTTCTCACTCCCCAGGATTCTTTGAAATGATCTCTTTTTTTTTTTTATTTCTCTCTTTTGTGTTTGTTGTTGGGTTGTGTTTTTGGTTTTATTTTTGGTTCTGTTTCTTCTTTCTCATGATTCATTCCATTGGTCATAATTCTTCTCCACAACTTGACTAGTGTGTAAATTAATTCAATGCCAAGTTATACATGGAAGTTATATGGGATTCCATGCCTTCTTGGGGAGAGAGGAGAGGAGGGAGGGAAGAAAATCTGGAACTCAAAATTATGTAGAATCATGTGTTGCAAACTAAAAATAAAAATTAAAAACAACAACAACAAAAAAAGAAATAATCTCTTTTAATAATTCCTTATGGTGAAATAACACTCCATTACATCTATACATCACATTGTGTTTAGCCATTCCTCAGCTGATAGTCACTCCCTCGGCTTCCAGCTCTTTTCTGTTTTTTCTTTCAGCATCTAGAAGTCGATTCTCCTTGCAGCTATTCTTTATGGTGCTGTCTTCCATCTTAACTCCCCTCCCCCGCCATCCTCACTTGTTTCTGTATTGACTTTGATGTATTTTTGCACTAACTGTGTGTACATGCCTGTGCACATACACACTTGTGTATGTCTTGTGTGTTTTTGTTCAGCTCTCCTTTGTCTGGTTCAGAGAAGACCCAGGCTCCCCTGAGACTCATTTTCCCCACCCTTTCCTATGTATATGTATGCTATTCCTCTCAAGCTCTCAAGTGACACAGGTATTTCATGAAAAATACTGATGATCATTTTACCAAAAATACTTGAAAGTCCATTTTTACACATAAATTGATCGAAGAATATGAACAATTCTCAAAATAAGAATTGCAAATTATTAACCACTATGTGAAAAAATGCTCCAAATTTGTTAACAAGAGAAATACAAATCAAAAAAAAAATGCTTAGATTTTAAATTGGCAAAGTTAAAAAAAAAAGTAGGAGTAGTCAGTATTGTCGAGATTATGGAAAGATAAACATATGAATGCATTGCTGGTAGGTCTATGAATTTAGTACAACCATTTTGGAAAACAATTTGGAATTATGCAGATAAAGAGGTGAAAATGTCCATAACCATTGACCTAGTGATTCCACTACTAAACATATATCCCAAGGGGCCATTGATTTTTTATAATTAGTCATTTTTTTTTGAGATTTATTATTTCTCCTTCCCATCATCTCCCAAATTGGACCCCCAAAAGACTGTCAAAACAAATACACATAGTCTAGCAAGACAAATTTGTGTGTTGCCCAGGTTCAAAAATGTATTTCATTCTGCATTTTAGGTCCGTCACCTCTTTGCAGGAGGAAGGTGGCACTTTCAGTGTCGCATTCTCTGGACTTCTGGTTTATCGTTGCATTGATCAGAGTTCCAAAGTCTTTTCAAAGTTTTTGAAGAGGTCATTGATAAAAAGAAAGTCTCTGTATTTATGAAAATATTTATAGCAACATTTCTTATAGTAGCAAAGAATTGGAAACAAAGTAGATGACTGTCCTTTGGGGAATATATAAACAAATTGAAAAACAGCAATGTAATAGAATGTTACTGTGCAGTAAGAAAGAACAAAGATGAATGCTGAGAAGCATGAAAACACTTACATGAACTGATAGAAAGGAAAGTAAGCAGTCAAGAAAACCATGTAAAAGAAAGAACAAACACCACAAAACAATTGAAGATATATATTATAAGATTATAAAGAACAAACTTGGCCCCACAGAAGACAGCTGTCTCTATTTCTTTGCAAAAGTCAGAAGTTCATTGATCTGGAATATTGCACATATTATCATCAGATTTTTTATTGTTATATCGATCAGTTTTGCTTTTTTTTTTTTTTTCTTCTCTTTAAAAAATATTTGTTATATAATATGGCTATCTGTGAGAGTGGAGTGAGAGGGGTAAGGGGGTAATTTAGGCTATATGAAAACAAAAGATAACAATAACAAATTTTTTTTAAAGATCCGTTTTTTTCTCATGTAAGATTATACTCAACTTTGCAGGGTAAGTTGTTCTTGGTCATAAGCCCATATCTTTTGTGTTTTGGAACATTGTATTACAAGCTCTCCTTTTAGCTATGTTAAAGGCTGCCATATCTTGCTGATCTTGTCTGTTGGACTTTGGTGCTTGAACTGCTTCTCTCTGGATTCTTGTAGTATTTTTTCCTTTGATATGGGAGCTCTGGATTTTGACTGACATTTCTGAAACTATTTCTTTCAGGGATTCCTTCAGTGGATTCTTTCTGTCTTTACTGTGCTCCCTTGTTCTAACATTTCTTGCTATCTCATGAAGTCATTGATTTCTATTCTAGTTGTCAGGGAGTTCATTACTTGGGTAAGGTTTACCACTTTCTCTTCTAAACTATTCTCCTTCCAATTATTAGCCTCTATTTCATTTTTTTTAATCTCCGTATTTCTTCCTTTTGAGTCTTTTGTTTTCACTTTGAAGCAATTCCTGGGTTGGATTTTGGACATCTCTGGATCTATATTATAATACTTCGTTGTAGTAAGAGAGGTTTTTTTTGTTGTTGTTGTTGTTTATAGGTTTGTTTTTGTTTCCAGGCAGAAAACACCCTAATTGTTAGTGGGACTTCGAATTAGTACAACTATTTTGGAAAACAGTTTGGAATTATACAGATTGAGAGGCAGAAATGTTCATAATGTTTTCTGCTACTAGGCCTAAACCCCAAGGAAGCTAGTTATTTTAATAATTAGTTAACTTTTCAGGCATTTATTATCTCTCCCTCCTACTCCAGACTTAATTCCTGAACTGGGGCTTTGTGCAAGGCCCAGGCTTCCCCTCTGCTGCACTTTTGGGTGTGGTGGTTGGGCTCTGCTTAGTCTTAGCCAGAGTGACTTGGATTTCTATGCCGACTGACCTCCACCTCCTGAAGGTTAGACCCTTTGAGAGTCACAGAATTGAATCTTCAGAGTCCTTTACGATATCTCACAACAGAGTGCTAGGAATCTTAGAGTTATGGGGTGTCTCTTCTAACCACTGTTGCCCAACAGTGGTTGCCACAGCTCCTAGTGGCTTCCATGGTCTTTGCTGTGAGTTTCTGATGGCACTCGGGCTCTGAACTATAGCCTCACCTGTGAGCTTCACCTGTGACCTGTGAGCTTCATTCATCCCTAGAATCATACTTTGAAATTACCAATTTTATTTCCCTAGGCCAACAATGACTTTACTTGAAGCCCTCTTTCTTATTGCCTTTGAGCTTCCAGCTGGCTTTTTGTGCAATTCCTAGGTGGAAGAAGTCATTTACTGTAGTTTATCATTGGATTTCTTCATTATTATTCAACCTGTTGTGATTTTTGCTAAAGTAGGCGTGGGACAGCTTATTTACTTGTCTCTATTTGAGCAGCACCCAAATTCCACCTCAGAATTGTACAAAAAGCCAACCAGAAGCCCACAGGCAATAAGAAAGAGAGCTGCTAATAAAATTAATGTTGGCCCAGGAAAGGAAATAATAGTCTCAGAGTGTGATTTTGGGGACAGATGTAGCCTGGAGAGCTGTGTGTCTAGAGGCAACAAGTCAGGAAGTAGGAGTTTGGCAAGATTGAGGCTCATGAACTGTTTTTTTTATTGTTGTTTATTTAAGTAAGCATTTATTAAGTGCCTACTATGTGCCAGCCACTCTGCTAAGCAGTGGGGATACAAAGAAAGGTAAAAATAGTCCCTGCCCTCAAGGAGCTTACATTCTTTTTAAATTTTTATTTAAAATTTTTTTTGACTTCCAAATGCTCTCCCTTCCTCCTCCCCTCTCCCCACTCATTGAGAAGGCAAAAAATATGATATCAATTATACATATGAAGTCATGCAAAACATATTAGCCATGTTAGAAAAAAAAAAGCAAGAAGAATGAAGTAAAAAAAGCAAGCCTCAACCTGCACTCAGAGTTCATCATTTCTCTCTCTGGAGGTGAATAGCATTTTTTATCTTGTGTCTTTTGGAATTGTCATGGATTGTTGTCTTGATCAGAGTAGCTAAGACTTTCACAGTTGGTCATCATTACAGTGCTAATGAGCTAAGTTTAGAAAAGTTTTGTTTTATTGTTTAAATGGCAAAATTAAATTATTGGAATATTTCCATAGTATTCCTCATTCTTTTTACTTTTCCAAGCCTTTTTAAAATATGGCAAACATTTCTAGTAAGTTAAAATCTCCTTGTAAATGTCAGGATGCCTTGGAATAATATACTTTGAGTTAGGGCCAAAGGGAGTATATATTTAGGGCTTGATTGCAGACATATTTTGTTTATTAGTGTTTGAATTTTTGTGGGGGGAGAGGTGTATATTCAAAGGACATTGTGGATGGTTGTCAACTGTGGAAGTCTAGTTATATTTGCTAAGTAGAATTGCTGTAACTTTTAGAAAGTCAGCTATTTTAAAAGTTGTCAAGAGAGTTTTAAAAGCGTATATCAACAGTTTAAGATTTTTTTTTTACATCTAGAAACAGAATCAAATTTTCTTCTCTGTATTTTTCAGCTAGATGCTAAATTTTTTTCTCACATTTTCTGCTAGATATTAGATGTAAAAACACTAATGGTTGATTTCAGATTTGTTGAGTATTTTAAAAGGATATTTTATTTAGAATAATGTTGCTATTGTTGAGATTTCACAATGACATTTTACCAGTCTCAAGCTAGATACGAGAGCTGTATCCTTATTCACACCACATTATATGTGAACTTTGGGTAACATATCTTAGGTATTCCTTGTGCAACCTATTTAGGAAGGCCTCTTGGTAGAGAGGAAAGAGGGATGGGTTTGCAATCAGAGGGCCTGCGTATGCGTTCCAGCTCTGCTACTGCTTGAAGTGACCTTGGGCATGGCATTTAACCTCTCTAGGCTCTTAATTTCATTACCCATAAAATAAAAAGGTTGGACAGGGTGACCTTAAGAAGCCCCAGCAACAGTAAGTCTGTGATGCTTTGGAAAAGAAGCAGTGGCTGGAGCTAACTAACTTCAATGAAATGTAAAGCTCCTGGAGGGGAAGGGTTGGATTCTCTTCTGTTCTTGTCTCCACGGTGCCTAACACATAGTAGACACTTAGTAGATACATTATGATTATATACAAATACTTGTGATTAATATGGTAACTTGAGATTTAACCTTGAAGAAGGCAAGGAAGAATAGGATTTTACATGTAAGACAGACAATACATTCCCTTCCTTTTAGTATAAAAATAATTTTTTAACATTAAAAGCTTTTTAAAAATCTTTCATCTCTTCCTTTCATCTCTCCCCTACCCCCATTGAAAAAAGACAGAAAGACAAATTCCTTGTAACAAATATTCATAATCAAGCAAAACCAATTCCTCCATTAACCCTGCCAACAATACACGTCTCAGTCTGTATCCAGAGTCCATTGCTTCTCTGTCAGGAGGTGGTGGCGCGTTTCATTGCGAGTCCTTTAGAGTTTCAGTTGATCATCGATGTGAGCTCTTAAGTCTTTCAGAGTTGTTTCTCTTCATGGTGCTGTATAAATCGTGATCCTGTAAATTGTTCTCTTGATTCTGCTCACTTCACTCTGTATCAGTTGATATAAGTCTTCCCAAGTTTCTCTAAAACTATCTCCTTCATTTTCTTATAGAACACTGGCATTCTGTCACATTCACATGCCGTAATTTGTTCAGTCATTCCTTGGTTGATGGGTATTCTTCTTATTTGCCCAGTTCCTGAGTTCAGATCTGGCCTCAAACACTTACTAGCTGTGTGACCCTGGGCAAGTCACTTAACCCCATTTGCCTTGGTTTCCTCATCTTTAAAAGGAGCTGGAGAAGGAAACGGTTGAATCACTCCAGTATCTTTGCCAAGAAAGCCCCAAGTGGGGTCGAAAAGAACTGGAACAACTGAACAACAACAACAAAGCCTCTTATTTTCCAGTTCTTAGCCATCACAAAAAGAGTTGATACAAATATTTTTTATACATATAAATGCTTATCCTCTTTCTTTTGTCCCATTGACATGCAAACCTAGTAGTAGTCAAAGGATATCCCAGTTCAGTGAAGTTGGGAGGATATTCCAAATTGCTTTGTGTAATGACTGGACAAATTCACAACTCTACCAACAATGCATTAATTTACATATTTTCTTTAAGCCCTTCTAGCATTTGACATTTTCCTTAGCAAATCAAACCTTAAAGCACATTATCCACCTTTCCCCAATGTTCTTAAGAGTAAGATTATTAATTATATCGTTATTTTACGTGTTCTTACTTTTTCCATGTTTTTTTTTTCTCTTCATTCATAGAGAAACTTCCAATTTTTTTTTCTTTTGTCATAGCCATGAAGAAATTGAAGGTTTCCTTTTTTTTTTTTTTTTTCTTGGTGGGGAGGAGAGGTGGCAGGAAATCATGGAGGTGGTGCTAATTTAACAAGATTTTGAAAGTAGGTTTTCTGTTTTTAGACTTAGATCCTTAGTCCTCCCAAACTAAACTTTCTAATCAGTTGGGTCCTCATCATATTTTCAGAAATAATGCACATTAAAATTGATGTATTTGGAAGTTAGGCATTTTTCTCAAGTGGGTCTCTCCATAACTACATTAGTAACCATGCACAATTGTAGAGTACTTCATGGGTGAAGAAACTAGAATCACTTATCAGCACTTTGCTTTAGTTTAATTTGAAAATCATTAAACTTGGAAAATTTAAAGTTGTTTAACTTCCAAATTAGAAATTAATTTAGGCCTTAAGTCTTTTCCAGAACTAACTCTTGTTGGTAACCCATTCAAGTATTTGATTCTATAGATTTGATTCGATTTATATAACAACCCATCTAAGTATTTGAGTCTATAAGGATTTCCTTTATTTTCAGTAATTTTGTTGAATTTGCCTTTTTGTGTTGGAAATGAGGCAGAGTGGAATAGGAGAGAGCTGGTCTTAGAGTGAGGAAGACTTGAATACAAGTCCTACCTCTACCACATACTGACTGTGTGACCCTGGGCAAGTGACTTAAACTCAGCACTCTAGGCAAATTTCTAAGAATACAAGGTGCTGACTAGCATTTTAGAAGTTATCTGGCCAGTTGATATCCTGTCATTTATGTTGGAAGAGAAAGGAATCAAGAATGTCATGATTTCTCAGGTGTTGAATATTTTATTTTATTTTATTTGCACAAGAGAGGTCAGGGTTGAAGAATAAAGGGAGAAATGTATATAAATCTTACATCAGAATTTCCAATTAAATAGCAAATTTGAAGACCTGAAAAATCAAAGGAGAGATTAATAAAATTGAAAGTAAGAAAAACATTGAAGTAATAAATAAAACTAGGAGCTGGTTTTATGAAAAATAAATCAATAAAATAGATAAACCATTGGTTAATTTTATTGAAAAAAGAAAACCAAATTACCCCTATCAAAAGTGAAAAGAGTAACTTCACCACCAATGAAGAGGAAATTACAGCAATTATAAGGAACTGTTTTGCCCAATTATATGCCAATAAATCTGACAATCTAAGTGAAATGAAAGAGTATTTACAAAAATATAAGTTGCCCAAATTAACAGAAGAGGAAGTAGAACACTTAACTCTATTTTAGAAAAAGAAATTGAACAAGCCATCAATGAGCTCACTAAAAATATTCCCAGGGTCAGATGGATTCACAAGTGACTTCTACCAGACATTTAAAGAACAGTTAATTCTAATACTTTATAGGTTGCTTGGAAAAATAGGTGAAGGAATCCTACCAAATTCTTTTTATGACACATATATGGTGTGGATACCTGAACCAGGAAGAGGCAAAACAGAGAAAGAAAACTGTAGACCAATTTCCCTAATGACTATTAATGCAAAAATTTTAAATAAAATACTGACAAGATTACAGCAATATATCACAAAGATTATACACTATGACTAGATGGGATTTACATCAGTAATGGAAGGCTGGTTCAGTATTACAAAAACTGTTAACATAATTGACCATATCGGTAACAAAACCAACAAAAATAATATGTTTTTCCGAACAGATGCAGAAAAAACCTTCGACAGAATACAACATTCATTCCTATTAAAAAGTCTAGAAAGTCTAGGAATAAATGGAGCTTTCCTTAAAATGATAAGTAGTATATATCCAAAGCCAACCGCAAATATCATCTGCAATGGGGCTAAGCCAGACTCCTTCCCAGTAATATCGGGGTGAGGCAAGTATGCCCATTATCACCACTATTATCCAGTACTGTACTGGAAATGCTAGCTATGACGATAAAACAAGAAAAAGAAATTGAAGGAGTAGGCAATGAGAAAAAAAAAAAAAAACTTTTACTCTTTGCAGAGGTCAAGACTATAAAGGGAATTTGTTTAAAAAAGAAATATGAAAGATGGTGGCTATTCATACCAGATCTCAAACTGTATTACAAAGCAGTAATCACCAAAACAATCATGTACTAATAAATAGAGCGGTGGATCAGTGGAATAGATTAGGTATATAATACACAGTAGGAAATGACCATAGTAATCTAGTGTTTAATAAACCCAAAGTGCCAAGCTTTTAGGACAAGAACTCTATTTGACAAAAACTGTTGGGAAAACTAGAAAGTAGTTTGGCAAAACTAGGTATAGACCAACATCTCATACTGTGTACCAAGGTAAGGTCAAAATGGGTACATGATTTAGACATAAAGGGAGATGCCACAAGCAGACCATGGGACCGTGGAATAGTTTACCTGTCAGATCAATAGATAAGGGAAGAATTTGTTATCAAATGAGATAGAGAACATTAGAGGATGTAAAATAGATAATTTTGATCATATTAAATTAAAAAGGTTTTGCACAAATAAAACCAAATGAAGCCAAAATCAAAGGAAAACAGAAAACTGGGGAAAAATTTGGATAGCAAGTTTCTCTGATAAAGGCCTCTTCTCTGAAATATATAGATAACAGAGTCAAATTTAGATTAGTATGAGTCAGTCCCCAGTGGTCAAAGGATATGAACAGGCAGTTTTCAGATGAAGAAGTCAAAGATGTCTATAAATACATGAAAAAATGTTCTGAATCTCTACTGACTAGAGAAATGCAAATTAAAACAATTCTGAGGGACCATCTCACACCTATCAGATTGGCTAATAGGACAAAAACAGAAAATGACAAATGTTGGAAGGGATGTGGGAACATTGGGACACTAAAGCACTGTTGATGGAGTTGTGAACTGACTAGTTCTCATCCATTCTGGAGAGAAATTTGAACTATTCCCGAAGACGTAAAACTTGGGACACTAAAGCACTTGTTGGTGGAGTTGTGAACTGACTAGTTCTCATCCATTCTGGAGAGAAATTTGAACTCTGCCCAAAGACCATAAAACTCTGGGAGTTTTGATTGAGCGATGCCACTTCTAGGTCTGTATCTCAGAGATTTTTTTAAAGAGTTTTTTTTTAAAGGTTGGGGTAAGGTCTTATAGTGGCTCTTTTTGTGGTGGCAAAGAATTGGAAATTAAGGAGATGCCCATCAATTGGAGAATTGCTGAATAAGCTGTGATATATGATTGTAATAGCATACTATTGCAATTATGAGCAGAATACTTTCAGAAAACCTGGAAAGAATTACATGAGCTGGTGCAATGTGAAGTGAGCAAAACCAGGAGAACATTGTACGCAATAACAGCAATATTGTAAAATGATCAGTAGGTGACTAGTTATTTCCAGCAGTACAAAGATCCTATATAATTCCAAAGGCTCTATGATGAACAATCACCTCCAGAGAAAGAACTGATTGAATCTCAAAGAACATACTGTTGTTTAACTTTTTTTCCTTTTCCTTTTTTTTTTTTTTTTTGTCTATGTTTCCTTTCATAACATGACTAATGTTGGTGGGAGTCAGGAAGGAGAGTTGGAGAAACTTGGAACTCAAAATTTAAAAAAATTAAGGTTAAAAATTGTTTTTACATGTAATTGGGAAAAATATTAAAATTTAAAAAATAAATAAGCTAAAAAGATGAATCCTGTGTCAGGACTTTTGCTTTTTTTTTTTTTTGGATGAGTTCAAGGGGAAAAGACAAAAGGACTTGCCTTCAGCCACTATGAGGGAACAGCTGGGTGCATAGACGGGCTTCAAAGGCACATGTTGATAGTGTGTATTGTTGCTCATGCAAAGTTTGATCAGCATTGGTTAGCCTTGCTTGCTCAGAAATCTAGTAGCCTGCTCTTCTCATATATATGCTTTTTAATATTCATAGTGCCTGGTAGCCTTAAGCTTGGTATTTTCTTTATTTTCTGCATAGGAAACAGGAAATGTAATGGGAGATTTTATTTTTTTAAAAAATATTCCTGGAAATATTTCCCATTTGTTGTTCATAGTGAAACCAGATGTTTTACCAAAAAGACCTGCATTTTGAGCCAAATTCAGCACACGTTTTGCATTTGAGGTTTCACTTTTTAAAGAAATGGATTATAATAAGACATACAGGATTCTATTTTCACATGTCCAGGCCAGGATCTTGCTTAATTTTTCTTCACTTAAGTATGTGCTTTTATACTTCTGGAGTATTGTGACTGTTGACTTGAAAATGAGGCTTCTGCTTTCTGAAAATTTGGTAGTTTTTCCTCCATTACATACATGGGCAGAACTTTGATTTTGAATTCTTATACTGAAACAGCTTGTCAGTGGCCACCCACATCTTGTACTCTGTAGCATAGGAGGGCTACAGGACAGTCAGGATCAGTCTTTACCTAGCATAAATGCACGGGTTTAATTAGAACCTTTGGTTAAATAGCAATTGCTTGAAGAGATTGTTATTTTCTTTGTTTCTTACACATCTTTATGTAGATGCAGACATTTTAAATCTCTTAAAAAAAAAAAAAGCAATAGCATTACTTAAGCCTTTCCTTAGAAGAGCTCAAAGCACAAGTTTGACCTGTTTAAAATCCTTGATACTCACTTAGGATATTAGTCAATGGAAGTTTTTCTTTCTGTAAACAAAAATAAAGACTTTTGGGGAAGAATACTTTCCTTTCCTTCCTTTTAGCATAGCATAGTAAAAATAACATTGGACTTGGAATCAGATGATTTGATTTCAAGTCCTGGACCCTTGTTTCCTAGCTATGTGTCTATAGGCAAGCCATTTAACTTCCTCAAGCCTTAGTTTCATCCATCAATTAGAGGTAACAATATTTGTAGTATCTACCTCATAGCAGGGGTTATGAGAAAAGTTTTATCAGTATCTAAATGAGAACTTATATCATTTATAATGTTAGAACTAGAAGAGACTTTGAAGTCCATTTGACCAAATCTCTCATTTTAGAGATGATGAGACTATACAGTTGACAACAGTTGTGGTACTATTAGTTTGAACTTAAAAATATTTTACTACAGAAGTATAGTGAAATGGGTTACAATGCCCTCATATTCTTATTCTTGAATCCCCCATGGGAATGGGGGCAAAATGGGGTCAGTGAACCCATTGATTTTTAATATTGGAAAAGACATCCACATGAACACATTAACTATGGCCATTAATACTAGGTGACCATTAACTGCTAGAAACTCTGATGTCTGTTTGAAAAAACAGATTTCTTCATCTTCATATGAAAAGGGGGATTTCCGTCTGAGCAGTACCTTTTTTAAGGAAGTAAAGATACAGCTTCATGGATGTTAAAAGAACTTAAGTACTTTTTTCCTTCACTGAAAATTTTTGTTGGCAATAAAGGTAGAATCTAAGGTGTAAATATTTGGTGGGGGGCGGGGGCTGGAGGGTGAGGATAACAAGAAGAGCCAAAAAACCTTTGGCTTGTATGAAAATTAGTTATTTTATACAGTCAACTCCCATTTACTGTTTGTCTTCATTCTATCTTCCTTCCTGAGGCTGAACGACTGCTCATCAAATATGTTATGATGAGAATTCCTTTCAGGTATAGGTTGAAGTAGATGGCTGCCGACTTCCTTTCCATCTGAAAATTCAGTGACTCTCCTTGGCTGTTTTAATGCTCTACTAGAGAGTCAACCAAAGAATGGAAAGAAGAGTAAATTTAAATCATTCAGCACCCCAAAGAAAAAGTTATTAGGCAGAAAGTTAAAAATCTTGTCTAAATAATTTGTTTTATCTTCACTTTCTCCTGTGTCAGTGTTACCATGTGTTAACTCTTGGACATTTGAAAGTAAGCAGAGGAGATGGACTCAGGTTACAGAATCTATTTTTAGATACAGCTAATTCAGGAATTTGTTTTGGTCGAAAAAATATACTTTTTTAATTAAGTTTTTATTGGGGTCTTCAAGTTTCTAACTTCATCATGGTTTTCCCAAGTATTCCTCCCTCTCCCAGAGAGGCATTCCATATAACAAATAGTATTTTTTAAGAGGAAAAAAACTAGCAGAAGTCATCAACACATTGAAAAGGTCCAAAAACATGTGCAATGTATAATCCCTGTGGACTTCCCATTTCCACAAAGGGATTGGTTAGGGATATCGTTTCATATTTTTTCATTTGAGTCTTGCTTGATCTTTATAATTTGGATACATTTACTCAATTTTTTTATTGTTCTTTCGATTTCCATTGTTGTAGTCACGTATATTGTTTTCATCACATATGTAGTCACATATATTGGCTCACTTCATTCTGTATCAGTTCATATAGAACTTTGCCTGCTTCTCTGTATTCATCACATACATCATTTCTTATAGCACATTAATATTCCATGTGCTACAATTCATGTATTCTATTTGTTTAGTCGTTTCCCAGTTCATACATATCTACTGTGTTTCTAGTGCTTTGGTATCACAAAAAGTGCTGCTAAGACTGTGTATTTGTTAACAAGGTGATTTTTTTTTGTTTGTTTTTACTTTTTCCAATGATTGGGGGAGGAGAGGGAAAATTTGAATTTTGTTCATTGCAGAACATATATATATATTTTAAATGCAGTTGAGAGTAGACTCACTTTGCATCCATATCTAGCATGGGTCCTGGTTCCTAATGTCTGCTTAACTGATTATTTCCTCTAGCCATGAAAACCCTGGTTATCCAAGTATAACCTATGCCACAAGCATGAGGCTAAAAAAGATAGGAGTGTGTGTGTGTGTGTGTGTGTGTGTGTGTGTGTGTGTTTTATCAAGTTGCTGTAACATTTAGGTCTTCCTGCATGATTTTTATATGGAGTTTTAAATGAATGACACAGCAAATTTACTGTTTCTATTTGCTTACATATTTCTCTAGGCAATTCGAGTTTTCTTCATGTACCGCTCCCTGTCACTGCAACTTCGAGATGAACCTGAGACCCAGTTACCACTGACAAGAGAAGAAGACCTGATAAAAACAGATGATGTCCTGGATCTGAGTAAGTAACCCTTCATTATTAATAGTAACTATCAAGAAACCTAACTGCATGCTTTACAGGTGCTAAAGAAATAAACATTTGACCTTTGTCTTGCTATATAATAATTTTAGTAAGCGTACTACATGTATGTATGATGTCTACTCTAATTTGAAGACAGAACACTGGATTTTTCACTACTTTCACTGGATTTTTCACTACTTTCACTGGATTTTTCTTTACTTTGAGCCCAGTCTGTGAGTGCTTCTTTTTATTTTTAACTCGTCTGAACATTTCAATAGTTTTTTTCTTTTCTATATCTGCAGAGTAGAATGTCAACTGATCATGCCACATAGTTTCTCCTGTCTCTACTTTTGTTTTCAGCCTGTTAACTATTTTTATTTTCTTTGTTTACATGTGTTTTTTTTCCCTCTTAGAATCTTAGACAAACAGTTTAATTCTCATGTCTATGCTACCTATATCCTTTCCTCTGCCTGTGCCCTTTTACTATTTTCATCCCTAATAGATGATAATATGGGTTTCTTTAAGAGCATTAGAAGGTATGGGTTGATTATGTTGCATACTTTGATTGTGATGAAACATAAAAAAGTTTTTCTTCAGTTTGACAGTGAATATTTTTGTCAGCAAAATAAAATTAAATGTCAGAAAGCATGCTGGCAAATGCATGTTTTTCTTCTCTGTCTTTATGGATAGCCAACTGAAATAAAGGTTCAAAGCATTTTACTTAGCAATTTTAATTGACTAGCTGGCTAGTTGTGATCATTTCACTGAGCTTTTTGAAGTAGTCTCCCATTTGGCCCTAATAGGATTGAGCCTTAATAAGGCAATTCTTCCAGTGGGTCTACTGAATGAAAGTTTGTTATAGCAGTAAAAGCAAATCTAGGGTTATGGCCAGATTCAGGGAGGTTATGCGAGAAGCTTTGTTTGGTGCTGTGTTCTTCTCAAATAATTCCTTGAAGCAGTTTCTTTGAACTTCAGACCCAATGGTTTGAAAGTAAGAAGTAGAAAATGACTTCTCTTGATGACTATAAAATAAATATACAATTTAGTTCTGATTCCTTATCCTTGAGTATCATTTCCAGTAAAACTGGAAAAATTTAAATCATCCCTTAGAGTATGCCCTTCCCCTCTTCCTAGTTTCTTCACACCTTTTTAAGCTTCATAGTGATCTCGATGCTGAAAGTTGTGTAAGAGCATAGGCTGGAAGAATTATATCAATGCTAGGATTAAATTAATAGTTTTCGTTAAAATCCTTGCACATTGCCTGATTTTCCTTTATAGGCTGACTAATTTCTTTCAAGTTGGGGAGCATTGGAATTTTGCCATGGTTGCCTTCATTTTGTCCAGATTGTTTCTTAATCCCAAGAACTAAGTAATTTTGAAACATACAGTAGTAGTAAAAATGTGCTACTCTTTATATAGAGAGGTGATGCTACCAACTCATGCAGTTTCAGTTGTTTTTTCCATTAGCAAGAATGAGTTATTGATGGCATATCTGTGAACTTTTAGTTTCTCTCTCATGACCAGTTGCACACATTTATGAAACAGCTGGCCAAGTATTAGGATTATACACTGTAAAATAAATGAAACTCTGTGAAACAAATTGTTTATCTAAGATTCAAACCCATACCGTTGCTTTCATTGGTACCATGTTATAACTAACTGAACAAAGTAGTCATAGATGTTTGAAAAAATTGCATGTCTAACAGGTGCTCCATAACTTTCATGCAGGTGGACTTCTTGGAATTTATACCATTTTTTAATGTAGTCATTAAAAGTAACATAAGACCACACTATCATAGGATAATAAAACTAGAAAAGAAATCAAGCCATCTGCTCCAAATTGCCTTATTTAATAGATGAGGAGGTTTAGTTCAGACAGATCAGAATGCAAGCAGTACCACGGAGGCTCACAAGCTAAAAACAAATTGTTTTGTTCTCATCTCAAACCTAAGTCTATGGCCAAATTACAGATTGATGACAGAATTAGAAAAATTAGAATTATTCTGTGTTCTAATTGCTTGTCAAGTTATCATTCTTTATTTCAAAGTTTATTAAGTTTTAGCATACCTTGTTTATAGTCCTGGATACTTGATTGTTGGCAAACTAGAGTTTTTGTCAAGTGGTTGCTCTAGGTTTATATTAATCTGAAATTGTCCTGCCTCCTGAGAGTCAGTTTTGGCAATTTTAATCATATGGTTTGGTCCTTATGTAAGTGATTTTTTTTTCCATTCCATTTGTTTCAGGATATCCAGTGTTTATTGTCATAAAGGGAAGCTAGCTATAAACATGGCTCACTGGGCTTGGAATCAGGAAGACTTATCTTCATGAGTTCAGATCTAGCCTTAGACTAACTAGCTGTGTGACCCTGGGCAAGTCACTTAACCCTATTTGCTTCAGTTATCTTTGCCAAGAAAAACCCAAATGGAGTAAGGAAGGTGTTGGACGTGACTAAAATGACTCAACAACAATAACAATGATGTTTGTTGTTACAGTCCTATCTATCAATATCCAAAAATTCTCTTCATAAAACTGATTCAGTACTTTCTCATTTATTCTATAATTAGCCTCATTTTTAAAAAAAGGCAACATTTTTAAGATAGTTATGAACAAAGGAATAATATGAAAGACTGAAAAATTAGTGATCATTCAACATAAATACACTAAATAGCATATATTAGCCATAGCACTTTATGGTAACAAAGAGTTTTTCATATATTTTCTTCTTTTCATTTATCACATTAGTTGATTTAATTATATTTTAATACAGTTGTGTTTTTTGAGAAGTTTTGTTGGATAGTTGATTGATAAAAGGTGCAGGTCAAACATTTTATCCAACTACATTATGAGTTAAATGACAGTCGTGCCTCTTAGAAAATGAAGATGAGAGTAAGGCGATTCCAAATAAAATAGATCTTTTGAAGCATTCAAATTCAGGTACTTAGAGATAGAGCTCTGAGAGTTTCTTTTGAGCAATAGAAGAGTGAGCTGAGTTAGTTAAAATGAAATTTGAGAAACAAATATATATGTGGCATTTGAAAAGCAAGTGCATGTGGCCATTGTGGCTTTTGTGGGTAATATTTTCCCCTTTTTGTTTTTTTCTCCTTAAAGAGAATGCAATTCAAGTTTGATTGGTCTACTTTAAAATATATTCTTATGGGGAAACAGCATTAAAATAACAAGGTATAACAACCACTTTAATTATTCATGAACACTTAAGGTGATTTCATTAACATGAAATTGGCCTTTCTAAGTGTTAAAGCTTTAGTGGTTTGAGACTTCTGTAATGGCCAAACTTTTTAAGGAGGGCTAAATATAACTAAAATGAATTTTTATACACACTATGCGTTTGGTTTTATTGTTGCCATTCACAAATTCTCCTATGAATATTGGTCACATTTTCCATAGAATTTGAAATACAGATTTTTTTAAAATTTTGGTTTTCGTCAAATGGAACATTACACAAAGATTCTGAAAATCTACACAATGTAGATTGTGTTTTAATTTTTGCAAATTATCCACTTCAGTCTTAATTATTTTTTATATTATTAATGTTCTGCTTGCATGCTCTTCTTTCTACTCCCTCTTGAAACTAGGGCTATATGCTATACTAATCAGAAAGAGGATTGTGTTTGAATTAAACTGCCAATTCTCCAAGGGAATGATAACATGAAATTAACATCATTTCCCCCCTCTCTATGAATTATACTTCTTCTCTGAATGTTTGATGAATAATACTGCTGGCCCTTTTTCAGAAATGAAGTGGAAATATAGAGAAATGAAATTCTGTCTTATAAACTGACTGGAAATGCGGTTATAATACAGCTGTCATTTTTGTCCTAGTGGATTTTCTTAAATTAAATCAAATTGTAGTATTAGTTTGTACTTTTAAAGCAGGATGATGTAGTTGTTTCCTGTGTATTGGTTATTTGATTGGTACCTGTCTGCTGCAACTTTTTTTCAGTAATGCTCATCGATGTGGTTTAATGTATATTCCTGTAATCTTTCCCCATTTTTATAAACTTACAATCATAATTGAGGTACTTTAGAGACATGTTCTACTGAAATAATATGGTCACTTATATATCCCCTTTTTAAGTACTGGAGTAAACCTAGAACATTTCTCTGAAAAAAGACAAAAACTGTGTTTTCTTCTATCTACCTGACCTTCTGTGTTTATTCTGTTTTGAGGAACTTTTAAAAAGCATCTGGAAAGAGAATATTAAGCTTTATCTTTTTTTCAGATTTAATGATTTTTTATTTGATATTTTTTAGTTTTCAGCATTGATTTCCACAAGATTTTGAGTTACAAATTTTCTCCCCATTTCTACCCTTCCCCACCCACTCCAAGATGGCATATATTCTGATTTCCCTGTTCCCCAGTCAGCCCTCCCTTCTATCACCCAACTCCCCCTCCCCGCCCCCATCCCCTTTCCCTTTACTTTCTTGTAGTGCAAGATAGATTTCTGTGCCCCATTGCCCGTATATCTTATTTCCCAGTTGCATGCAAAAACACCTCTTTTTTTTTTTTAGCATCTGCTTTTAAAACTTTGAGTTCCAAATTCTCTCCCCTCTTCCCTCCCCACCCACTTTCCCTAAGAAGGCAAACAATCCAACATAGGTCACACATGTATCATTATGCAAAACACTGCCATAGTCATGTTGTGAAAGACTAACTATATTTCCCTCCCTCCTATCCTGTCCTCTTTCATTCAGTTTTCTCCCTTGACCCTGTCCCTTTTCAAAAGTATTTGCTTTTGATTACTTCTTCCCCTATTTACCCTCCCTTCTGTCGTCCTCCCTTTTTTATCCCCTCCCCCTTACCTTCATGTGGGGTAAGATACCCAATGGAGTGTGTATGTTATTCCCTCCTCAAGTCAAATCCAGTGAGAGCAAGATTGACTCAATCCCTCTCACCTGCTCCGCCTCTTCCCTTCCAATGAACTGCTTTTTCTTGCCACTTTTATGTGAGATAATTTACCTCATTCTGTCTCTCTCTTTCAATATATTCCTCTCTCATCCCTTAATTTGATTTTATTTTTTTAGATATCATCCCTCCATATTCAACTCATCCTGTGCCTATGTGTGTGTGTGTGTGTGCGCGCGCGTGTGTGTGTGTATTCTCTTCAACTACCCTAATACTGAGAAAGGTCTCATGAATTACACACATCATCTTTCCATGTAGGAAGTCATCATAAGTCTCTTATGATTTCTCTTTCTTGTTTACCTTTTCATGCTTCTCTTGATTCTTGTGTTTCAAAGTCAAATTTTCTGTTCAGTTCTGGTCTTTTCACTGAGAAAGCTTGAAAGTCCTCTATTTTATTGAAAGTCCATATTTTGCCTTGGAGCATGATACTCAGTTTTGCTGGGTAGGTGATTCTTGGTTTCAATCCCAACTCCTTTGACCTCTGGAATATCATATTCCAAGTCCTTTGATCCCTTAATGTGAAAGCTGCTACATCTTGTGTTATCCTGAATGTTTTTCTACAATACTCAAATTGTTTCTTTCTGGCTGCATGTAGTATTTTCTCCTTGACCTGGGAATTCTGTAATTTGGTGACAATATTCCTAGGAGTTTTCTTTTTGGGATCTTTTTCAAGAGGCAATCAGTGTATTCTTTCAATTTCTATTTTACCCTCTGGTTCTAGAATAGCAGGGCAGTTCTCCTTGATAATTTCTTGAAAGGTGGTGTCTAGGCTCTTTTTTTGATCCTGGCTTTCAGGTAGTCCAATAATTTTTAAATTATCTCTCCTGGATCTATTTTCCAGGTCAGTGGTTTTTCCAGTGAAATATTTCACATTGTCTTCCATTTTTTTTTTTCATTGCTTTGGTTCTGTTTTATAATATCTTGATTTCTCATAAAGTCACTAACTTCCACTTGCTCCAATCTAATTTTTAAGCTAGTATTTTCTTCAGTGGTCTTTTGGACCTCCTTTTCTATTTGGCTAATTCTGCCTTT
>CM053624.1:253181268-253194150 GCA_028646595.1 Phalanger gymnotis | reverse complement strand
CTCTACTTTTCTTACTTGTTTTTCCAGATCCTTTTTGTGCTCTTCCATGGCCTGAGACCAATTCATATTTTTCTTGGAGGCTTTTGATGTAGGCTCTTTGATTTTGTTGACTTCTTCTGGCTACATGTTTTGATCTTCTTTATCACCAAATAAAAGATTCCAAAGTCTGAGAGTGTTTTCGCTGCCTGGCCGTGTTCCCAGCCAACTACTTGACCCTTGAGCTTTTTGTCAAGGTATGACTGCTTGTAGAGTGGAGAGTACTTTGTTCCAAGCTTGAGGGGCTGCGCTTTTGTTTTCAGAGCTTTTTCTACACAGCAAGCTCTGCCATACCAGCGCTCCTCTTCTCCCAGTAACTGCCAACCTGGACCTTGACCCAGATCCAAGGAGGCTCTGCATTCCTGCTGTGATCCACTGCTTAATTCCTCCCACCAGATGGGCCTGGGGCCAGAAGCAACTGCAGCTGGAACTCTGGAAGCAGCCCCAGAGCTGCACCACTTCTGCGCCCCTGGGGCTGGTGTCGACCACATACTTGTTTTACTCCTTTCCAGCAGTTTTTTTCCACTAACCTTCTCTGTTGTCTTTGGTGTTTGTGGGTTGAGAAGTCTGGTGACTGCCACAGCTCACTGATTCAGGGTACTAGGGCCTGTTCCTCCCCGCTCCCAGTCTGGTTGGTCCTGGCGCAGCCCACACTGGGCTGTGCTCCGCTCTGCTCCCAGCTCCATGTGATAGATGCTTCCCAGCAACCATCCAGGCTGTCCTGGGCTGGAGCCTGCTTCCCTCTGTTATTTTGTGGGTTCTGCAGTTCTAGAATTTGTTCAGAGCCATTTTTTATAGGTATTTGGAGGGACCTGGGGGAGAGCTTAAGCAAGTCCCTGCTTTCCACAAGCTTTACCTTTTAAAATTATGTTTACTATCTGTCAAGGACCGTGTGTTAGTTTTCCCTAAAAATGGGTCTGTTGACTTTATATCTGTTCAGTTTCTATTCTTCTTAGTTTAAAAAATTTGCTCAGGTAGAAGTGATTTCTTAATAGTAATCACTTCATCCTATTCTTGACATTCGTTGATTTCTTAGTTTGTAGACGAATGCAATGTTTTTCTTTTTCATGGTGTGTAATTATATCTTATCTATCTTCAAGTTTTATGTGGGCTTTTTAACGGTATCAGTGTTTTAAAAAATGTTACCAAAAGACTGAATGAGCATCAGCAATTTTTCCTTTTAAGAGTTTTGTGCTAATTATGACTTTCTGCTCCCACCCTACTCCTGCTTCTACTCCCAGTTTTGTCCATCTTTTAAGAAATGGCTAAGTGTTCTAAGCTTGGAATATATTAAAGCCAAAGTTGTCGTTTCCACTTTGGCTTGAATAGAAATAAGAAATGAAATTTGGTTTTTAAAATTGTCCTTCTGTATCACTATACATCAGAGGAATTGGCCTCAGGCTATCTACACCTGACAAATGTGTTTTATAAGAAGGCAAAAGTTTCTTAACTGTCTTCAGGTGGATAAAGAAACTGAGAAACAAGTTTTATGGCTTTTGTATCTAAAAATTTCAGTTAGTTTTTGCTCAGTAGGAGGTTTTTAAGATATTCCTAGTAGCAAAAGCTATAAAATGTACTCCCTATATTCTGCATCCCCCTGAAAGATGTTTAGAAAATAAAAACTGCCTCTCATCTAACATCCTCCTGTTCATCATTTTCAACAAGTATTTAGGAGGTCACATATACTATGTATTAGGGATTTTTCATTGATAGGTCTTAAGCAGTTGTTATTTTAAAACTTCAATAATTTAGAGAGGCTGTTAAGGAGAGGAAGGAAGTATGCTTACTTGACTGAGTAGTAAGTACTACATATTGAGAGCTGGTCTTCTTTTGACTTGAGACTTTTATTAAAGGTCATGTTGTCTGCCACTTGTTCAGACTCTTTAGAGATTTGTTTTGGGTGTTTTGTGGTTGATCAGATATCAGGGCCAGAAACAAATCCTCCTCCCTCAGAGGATTTTAAGATAACTGAATTCTATGTTAATATGATTTGTCTATAACATTGTTAGAGTCTATAGTGGGGTGACACATGGGAGTGAAGGGTTGAAATGGACATGCTCTCACTGGGGCATATGTTGGAGGGAGTACTTTTTGAACTGAAACTCTGTAGGAAGAGGATAAGATAATAAATGAGTTTAACCGTGGTGTCTCTTCGAATTAGACACGTAGATAGTAAGCCTTTACTTTCTTGATTTCCCTCCTCTATCAAGTCACCTTCTCCAGCGTCCTATATTTCCCAAAAGAAATAAAAAGTCTACAGAAAATCTCTCTAGTACTGGCATATTTGTGGTGTCTTTGAGAGGCAGTGTGATCAAAAGTAAAAAGCCACTGACCTGGAAGTCAGGAAACCTGAGCTGCAACTTAGACTGCTATCACTGGTGACTGTGCTACATCTCAGGCTTCTGTTTTCTTATCTAGAAAATGAGTCTTACCAGCAAACATTTTTTAAGCTCCTTCTCTGTGCTAGTCACTATGATAGGCTCTAGATTTTAAAGTTACTTCTGGTTCTTAAACTTTGTGAAAACTACACCTATATTAATATTTTAAAACCGCAAGAAAATATTGGGCTTCCAGGACTAAATCTTCAAACACATCTAAACACAGTCATCAGAAAATAACACCAGTCATAAGAATTGCTTGTTTTATCATTCAAATGTCATCAGGCAGAAATGGCCTTCTATTTACCTCTTCTTTTAAGATGATTAATTTTATAATTACAGGCAGAAATTCCTTACCTTGAAATTGAGTTCTGAAAGTTTTTCACATTTTGTTTGATTTTGGATACAGTTTTTCTAAATAGAACCAAATTCCTCCTAGAATAGATATTACTTCTCTCTTAAATATCCTCCTCCCATCAAATGCTCACATAGAAAAGTCTTATCTTCCTAATTTCTTCAGTTTGATGCTTAAAGCTATCTTTTCATTCATCTGTTTTCATTACCCATATCTGACTCAGATTTTAAATTATTCTTTGCATTTTTCTCAATATATTTGGGACTTTTTAAAGTTTTAGGCAGGAAAATGTATGTAATTTAATGACTAGTATAATCTTTAACCTTTTCTGATGTCCATGAAGCTGTTTTCTCTCGTTTGCATCCTTTGTAGTGGTGAAATGAACACAGATGATAGGGTCATAGATCTAGAGCTGAGAGGGACCTTGAGGCTTTCGAGGTAAATCTTGTCATTCTATAGATGAGGAAACTGAGGCCCAGAGAGGGAAGTAACTTGTGCAAGGTCACACGGTAGTTGAATATATAATTGTATTTAGCAGTCGAACTCAAACTAGTGCAGTTCCCCTCACTACTAGTTAGTAATCCTCATTGCTCGGTTCCTATGTCAGGGAGCCAGTATACACGTACATGTCATCTCCCCTTTTAGAATGTAAGCTCTTTGTCCCTTAGACATTTCCTAAACCAAAGATTCCCTGGCCATAGTCTTTGCTGGCTGCTTGGAATACTTTGCTGATGCCAACACCTGGGGGAGTGAGGGACTTTGGATATCTTCTCCCAAGTCCTTGTAATTCCATTTCCCCTTTCATTTCATTTTTAGTTACCTTTCCTTCACAGTGTCTTTGTATTTCAGAGTATCTTCTCATTGCGTTGTATCTCCAGCTCCTAACACAGTATGTGGCATATAGTAGGCATTTAATAGATGCTTGTTGATTGATTGTGTTTATGTGTCACAATACAGTCAGTAGTTTTAGAATACATGAATGCTGGCTGTTAACTATGGGAGGAACTCTTTAGGTACAGACAGTACAACAAATAAATGTCGACTGCACAGTCTGGCATGATTGCCTAGACTGTTGTCAGCTAAATTAGATGGCTCCCATTATAACCAAGTCCTGGAGGTCATCCCTTATCTTTGCTATTTTCACCATACTTTCCATATTCAGACTAGAGCTAAGCTGCTTCCTTCAGCCTTCTTCATCCTTGGAGAAGCAAGGCCCTTCTCTGTCTGACCCTCAGAGCCATCACTGATATCAAATACAGACTTCTAGCAAACTCCCAGACCTTGACTGAGTGACATTCCTCAACTTTTCCATGATAAGCATCTTTGCTGGACACAGTGTACTTTTAGTCTTCCATAGCAGTACTAAATGGACTGTGGTACAGTAGAAAGAGTACTGGATTGGGCTCAAAGGAACTGGTTTTCTTTCCAAATTTTGCCACTTTACTTTGCCTCTATGACTTCGGGTAAGTCTCTCAGGGCCTGTTTCCTCATCTATAAAACAAGTGGATTGGACTGGATAATCAATCAGGTTCCTTCCAGCTGCCATTAATGTTTACCTCCAAACCATCTAGTCACAGTTGATTCTACTTTGTTCTGTTCTAAAATCCTCAAGCATCCTTTATAGAAGCTCCCTTGCCAGCCCCACCTTACTCGTGCAAGGGCTTCTAACACCCTTCCTAAAACATCAACACCAATACCCTCTCTGGAAGTCATCCTTCCAAGCCTTCCTTCTCAACCATTGTCTCTTCTAAGAAAACATTAACATAGAGCAATAGTGTACTGTTACTCCATTACTTTTCAGTTCTTCTGACTTCCGTCAGAATAGAGATATTCTAAAATTCACAAATGAATTTTGAAAAGGGAAGTTTTTATTAAAGACTAAAGAATTCAACTATGGATTTTTCTTAGGAAAGGGTGGGGGGAGAGTTCTTGGCACTAAATAGCCTTTTTATAAAATATTGGTCCTTTTTCATAAAGGGAATTGTTTTCAAAAATTTTCCTTGGAACACTTAGAACACTTTTGATATGAGGAGAAAATATGTCTTGCTCAGGGCTTTAACATTTTGTGTTTGCAAATGTTTCACTCGATTTTGAGATCAGTGCAAAAACCCCACAGTAAACCTTGATACAGTTGGTGTGAATATGTGTAATGGGAAATCAGAGTGACTCAACTCTACCTATGTACAGTTTATAAAATATTCAGGGGCAAACAATTTGGAACTTCCCTGTGGGGTACCCCATTCTCACTTCCTCCAGAATACTCAAGTCCGTTCTTTCAGTTTTGTAATTGTAAAAAAAAGGCTCTTTCTGTTGAAAATAGATGGTCCTCCTTGAAAATTACCTTCACTAACATACTACTTCACTGGAGTTAAAAGTGAAAGCGGAGCGGCATTCGTTAGTTCTCGTCAACATTGTAGTATGTGTGATGTTTAAATAACCTGTTTTTTAGCTCTTCCTTGTGACATACCTAGTTGTACAGAAATGTCGTCTCACCATCTATTCTTTTTCTTTGCCTAAAAAGGATATAAGCATTCAATCCTGACTACAAATTTTCTTGCTTTGGAGTTTGGACTAAATAATAGTTTCTATTACAAATTCTAAAAAAAAATTAGTTACTGTATTTTCTGTTATTTTGTATATGTATATTTTGTTACTCAAAATTCTTTTGCAGATGTACTGACTTAATACTTGAATTAAATCTGGTATATGTTGAGTATTTAGAATTTTCCATTCAAGATATCCCCTTTCAATCTGATCATTTGATTTGCCATAAGATATTATTTAAGAACCCTTGGGAATTTTTTTGGTGTAATGCATCCCAGTTTAAATGTAATTACCCAAAGCCCTAGTACCATAATTCCTTTAGAGAATAGATTCTAGACAGTACAGGATAGAACCCCGATGAGCTGAAAAAGTCGACAATAAAATCATCTGATCCTTAGGAGTGTCACTTTTTCTTCAGCTTCAAAGTTAACAAATACTTCTTAAGCACCTACTTTGTGCCAGGCACTGTGCTAAACAAAGACAGAAGTAAAACAGGCTCTGCCCTCAAGGACCACACAGTCTAAGAGGAGAGAGAGAAGATGTACATATGTAGGTATTTGTAAGATACTATACAAAGTAAATGCAAGGGGAAGGCATCAGCAATTGGGAGGAGCTGGGAAAGGCTTCCAGCAGATGGTGGCATTTGAACTAAGTCTCCGGGGAAATCAAGGCTACCAAGAGGCTGAGTGGGAAGGGGGGAGGAAGAGCATTCTGGATAAGAGGGACAGCTTGTAAAAAGGCACTAAGACAGGAAATGAGAGGGTTAGGAGCCTGTTACATGTAGAGGGGAGTAATATGTAAGAATATCTAAGTAATAATGTAAGTAAATGTAGAGAAAAGCCATGTTGTGAAGGATCGTAAATGCAAAACAGGAGCTTATATTTTGACCCTAGAGATGACAAGAAGTCATTAAAGTTTATTGAGTAGGGGGCTAACATGATCAGAATTTCCCTTTAGGAAAATTACTTTGATAACTGTGAAGAATGGTTTGGAGTGAGGAGAGTCTTGGGGCATGAAAGGCCAATTAAGAGACTATTGTAAGAATTCAGCAGAAGTGATCATGAGGGCAACCTACCCTCACTGAATTCTCTAATGAATTTGAATAAGTAGGCAGTGTGCTGTAGTGGAAAGAACACTGGTCCTGGTGTCAGAAGACCCAGGTTACATCTCATTTCTGTTCTAGTTTGACCTTGGGCAAGTCAGTTAGTTGCTCTGTGTTTCAAACTTCTTCACCTGAAAAAGGGAGATGATGATGTTCACACTCCCTACCTTGTGTTAGTTATTAGAAAAGTCAATTAGCTAGCATTTATTAATACCCTATTATATGCAAGACACTGCTCAGTGGCGGGAATACAGCAAAGAAAAGCAAAGAACAAATAGTCCCTGCTCATGAATAGCTCACATTTGAGGGGATACAACATGCAAGTACAAACAAGATCTATAAAGGGGTAAATTGGGGGTAATCTCAGACAGCGAGCTTTAGCATTAAGTAGGACTAGGAAAGGCTCCTTATAGAAGGTGGGAGTTTAGTTGGGACTTGAAGGAAGCCAAGGAAGCCAGGAAAATGTAATGAGGAAAGAGAGTTTTCTAGGCATGGGGAGAGGCAGAGAAGATACTCTGTTGAGAGATTGTGTTGTATGGGAAGAACAACAAGGAGGCCAGCATCCCTGGATCTCATTAGGTATAAGACTTGAAAGGTATTAAGGGGCCAGATTATGAAAAACTTTGAAAGCCAAACAGGATTTCGTATTCATTCTTAGAGGTAATAGAGAGCCACTAGAGTTTATTGACTGGGGTAAGGGTGGTGAGTGAGGAGGGTTGTGGGGAAATGAGATCTGTTTTTTAGGAGAATCATTCTGACAATTGGCTGGAGGTCGTATTAGAGTGGGGAGTTATGCTTTTTACCATTATACTAGTGGCAGAACAGAAAGGAAATTGTTAAGGCTGTTTCCCTTAACTGTCTAAGAATAACCTCATTATTGGGAGATGGCAGGGACAAAGCAAGCATTTATTAAGCATCTGCTATGTTCCAGGAACTTTGTTAAGCACTTTATAGATATATCGTTGAGGGAAAGATACCAGTACTGGTATTAATGCCATATCAAGAAAAGAGAGGAAAGAATTGTAACTTTATTCCAAAGAACAGGAATATTTAAATTCAGGTCTTGCTTTCAATAATTCACAGATTCCTCTATTAACTGACTCAGGTATTTATTAACTATACAGTAATAAATGATCCCCAAGGGTCCACAAAGACACACTCAAGATTATTTTATGTAATTGTATATAATCTTTTGATATGTTTACATAGCAGTCACTCAAGGGCATCATGGCTTACTCTCTTGTGTGTACTTTTAATTCTCACATTTTCTTCTGCATTTCAGTTTAGTCTGCCTTTGCTAGTCAGAAGTTGGTCTGATACCAAGATTTTATTTGGAGGACTAGTACTAGAGTCTTATTTTATAATTTGTGTATATAAATCAGCTTCTTTCTGGGAGAGGATATTTTTAAACTTAAAAAAGTCACATATACACAACTCTATGGTAAATAAATATCAGTGTCTCTTTGAAAAGTCTCTTGGCACTCTGTACTTATTTAGATGTCTTGCAGACTCTATCATGAAAATATGATTAGCTTGAAAAAAAATTAATAGCTTTCTATCACTTTCGAAATTATGAAGAGTTCAGTGGCAGATTATTGTGAGAGAGAAGTCATTTGCTGTTTCACCCCCTCCTCTGATTTTGGTTGTCTCTGTGTTTGCCTTTTTTTAATAATTAGACATTACTTTCATTGAAATTGACATTAGGACCTTTAATTTATGTTGAGAGAAGGGAAAAATCTTTCTGGATCCTCTTCCCTATGGTATTTTCTCATTGTCTAGAATGATCTATTAGGGTCCTTGGTCCATGTTTTCAGTTTGAGTCATAAAATGTGAATGTTTATAATAATAAAATGTATGTAAAAATGTATATTTCATAGTAGAATCATGGTAAGGAGAAATTTTTACCTATTTTGTGGCTAAAACTAACTTGTTTTATTTAGGTGTGCATAAATTCTAATGGACAAAGGACACAATTATGACATTTCATTTTAAAATAACAAACCTGCCACCTCTTCTATATCACCTTAGTTTAGACCATTTTCACCTCTCACCTATATTATTACAACAACCTTCTAATTGATCTCTGTCTCAAGACTCTCACCACTACAGTCCATCCTCCAAAACGTTGCCATAGTAGTTTTCCTGAAGCTCAGATCTGACCATATTGTTCTTCTACTCATCCTATTCAGTGGCTTCCAATTGGAGAAAATATAAACTTCTTGGCTTAGCTTTTGTAACAAATATTTTTTTCAATTATGTGTAAAGACAATTTTTAACATCCATTTAAAAAAATTTTTTGAATTCCAAAATCTCTTCCTCCCTCCCTCCTCGTCCTTCTCTCATTGAGAAGGCAAACAATTTGATATAGGTTATATATGTGCAGTCATGCAAAACATTTCCGTATTAGTCATGTTGTGAAAGAAAACACAGACCAAAAAAAAAAAAATAAACCACAACACAAACCATGAAAAAATAAAGAAAGTTAAAAAAAATGCTTCGGTCTCCATTCAGACTCCATCAGTTCTTTTTCCTCATAAGCCTTTCATAATTTTCTTAGATCTTTGTATTGCTGGGAATAGCTAAGTCATTCATAGTTGTTCATCATAATGCAGTATTACCGTTACTGTGTATAATGTTCTCCTGGTTCTACTCACTTCACTTTGCATCAGTCATGTAAATCTTTCCAGATTTTTCTGAAAGCATCTTGATTATCATAGAGCACAATTGTATTCCCTCATATTCAATATGTCACAGCTTGTTCAGCTATTCCCCAATTACTAGATGTCCCTTCAATTTCCAATTCTTTGCCACCATAAAAAGAGCTGCTATAAATATTTTTGTACATAGAGATCCTTTTCCTTTTTTTTAATCTCTCTAGGATAAAGACCTAGTAGTGGTATTGCTGGGTAAAGGCTTGGCTTTTAAAGACCTAAATAGCCTGGCTCCGAATTTTCTTTTCAGCCCTATCCAGTATTATTCATTCTTCCACATTCTGCAATACAGCTAAATTGGCCTTCTCTTTGTTCATCACACTTTGTTCATCCCAAAGATTTGTTCTGTGAAGTTTGGATTCAGTCAAAGGGCCACACTTGAGGACCTAGAGGGCTACATGTGACCTCGGAACCGCAAGTTCTCCACCCCTGCTAGACACTGCACTTCCTATTTCTATGCCTTTGCACAGGCCATCCCCATTACCTGGTATTCTTTCCTTATTGCTGAATCATTAAGTCCCCCTTTCTTTAAGATTTAGTTCAGCCACCATCTGCATGAAGCCTTGCTGAATCCCCACAACTGCTAGTGCCCTCTCTCCCAAATGACCTTATTTTTAACTACTTTGTATGCATTTAATGCTTATACTATATATATTTTCATCTATACTTCTTGTCTTTCCCAATTAGAATGTAAACTCCTTGCAGGTAGAGGTTGTTTCGTTCTTTATACTTGTACCCCAGAGAATAATACTGTGCCTGGAACATAGCAAATGGTTAATAAATTCTTGTTGATTGTTGATTGGTTGGTCAGTTGGTATCTGAAGCCTGAATCTTTTTCTTTATTATTGTGTGTATTTTTTTCTGTTACCTTAGATTTCTAGCCTAGTGAAGGGGGAAGCAGTTAACAAGGAGTTAAATCTGTCTTCTATCTAGTTTCCCTGTGGCCTCACATTTTGACCTTCATTAAATTGCTTTGTCTCTGTTTTAGTTTGTATAATCTAGTGCCTGTGTACAGTGAGCTCCACATTGGTGGTTAACTGTTGAGCAGGGAGTTCCTGTTCCTAAATGATCTCCTTACTGAAGGCTGAAGTAGGAGCCCAATATCCAGGTAGAAATCTAGAAAGTGGAGACATGGAGGAAATAAAGGCAAAAAAAAGATAAAATCAACTGACACATTTGACAACACATTTGAAAGCAGTGCATGTAGAAAAATTACATTGATCATACCATAGACAAAAAAGGCTGTTGAGGGGAGCATGAGTGAGGGAAGATGAGATACAGAGGCAGGAAATACTAATAAATGATTGGCCTCTTAAGCTTCACTTGCATCACCTGCTAGTCCCTAAAAGAAATACAGAATTACTCTTGGAACTTCAGGAGTTGGTTCTCCTACAGAGAACTTTGGATCAAAATGATGCTTTTGATCAGATAAATCTGTAGCAGTTGAGAAGATTATAGGAACAACTATGGTTTAGATTTAAACTTTACAGGACACTTATAATCTGTATAGATTGGGAGAGCAGAAAATCTGACATACTTACATGCTGTTTGACATCCTTCTCATTGTGGCATGCAGGTAACTGGGTTTTTTGAAGGCTGTTCTAGTGCCACATAAGCTCTGGCACATTCTGTCATGCTGAAAAGCTTTGAGAATGGTGTCAGCAATAGAATACGTTTGGTTTTTGAAGACCAGTTTAATCAGTAGTAGATTGACCTGGTGGTGATGGATTCTGTGGCTTTATTAACCATGGCCATGTATTGTTCCCTGCTGTCTTTAAAGTCAAGTACTGTAACGAACTCCTCAGCCTGAAACTTAAAGCCCTTCACAGTCTAACTACAGCTTGACTTACTTCCTATTACTTTATGTGGCAATAGTTCAAATCTTCTCTCTTTAGGTTTACTAAATACTATCTTCTACTCGCTTCTTAGCCAAGGACCTTGCCTTTATATTATTAAGAAAGCAGCCTTTGTGACCTCCCTCTTCCTCTCCCCGCCCCCATGTAAAATCTCTCCTTAGCATTAATCATTCTCTTCTCATTTGCTTCAACTTCTGCTAAAGGGTCTGCTAAAGTGGGTCTTCTCTTTTCAAAAGCTGAACCTTACACTTGTGCTCTTGATGTCATCCCTTCCCATCTCCTCCAGGAGCTTTCCCCTTGGATTGTTGCCTCTCTTTCTACCATCTTCTTTCTCTTTTTCCACTGTCTTCTCCCCTGCCACCTACACACATGACCTAGTCTCTTCACCTTTAAAAACCAAAACAAATCAGAAAACCCTTTATTTATCCCTGTCATTCTCTCAAGCCGTCATCCTAATGTGTCTTCTCCCTTTCATAGATAAACTCCTAGTAAAGGCCATCTATACTTTATTGCTAGCTCACCTCCCACTTAATTCTCAGGTCCCATAAAATCTAACTTGTGACCATACCAGTTTACTGAGACTGTTCACTATAGGATTACTATTAATCTCTTTACTATTAAATCCTATAGCCTTTTCTTAGTACTACTTGATCTCTCTGCAGCTTTTGACACTGTCTCCCAACCCCTCTTCCTGGACACTGTCTCCTCCCTTGACTTCTGTGACAATGCTCCCTTGATTCCCTTCCTGCCAGTCTGACATTTTCAGTTTCCTTTGCTAGATCATCATTATCCTTCCACCCATTAAGGGTGGGTGTCCCCCACATGGCTCTATTTTGGGCTGCTTTCTCTTCTTTTTCCAGTGATCTCACTAGCTCTCATGAGTTCAATTACCATCTCTATGCAGATTACTTCCAAATTTATATATTCAAACCTAATCTCCTTCCTGAATTCCAGCCTTATATTATCTACTGTCTGCTCTTCATATCTGCCTAGGTGTCCCATAGATGTTTCAAACTCAACACTTCCAAAATAAAATTTACTCTTCCCTAACCTTACCACACACAAAAAAATCTTTCCTCTAAATTTCCCTTTTTATGTTGACAGTACTGCTATCCCTAAGTTACCTAGGTTCTCAACTTTAGAATCATCCTTGACCCTTCCCATGTCTTCAGTCTCCTTTCTCCCACATTCAATTAGTTCTTAAGTCTTATTGGCCCTGCCCCCACACTATTTCTAACATCTATCCCTTTCTCTCCTTTAGCCTCTACCCTAGTTCATGTCTCATCACCTCTCTCCTGGGCCGATGTCTCATCATTGGTCTTTCTATTTCAAGTCGTGTCCCTCTCCAAACTATCTTTATTATAACTATTAAATTGTTATTCCCGAACACAGATTTGACTATGTCACTTCCCTTCAGTTATTCTCTTTTGCTTTTAGGATGAAACATAAACTCCTCAACCTGGCTTTAAAAAAAAAAATTAACATCTATTTTCTCTCTCTCCTACACCCTTCTTATTGGGGAGAAAAAAAGAAGCTAAGGCAAAATCCTTATTGAAAATATCCATAGTCAAACAAAACAATAAAACGAATTTCCCTTGTTGGCTATGTCCAAAAAGTATACATCTCATTCTGCTCTCTAAGTCCATCACCTCTCTGGTAGAGAGCATGCTTCATCATCATGCCTTTGAAATAATGGGTGGTTATTAGGACAATCAGATTTATTACGGCTTTCAAAGTTGTTTGGTTTTAGATTTTTTTTTTATTTTTTTATTTAACATTTTTAGTTTTCAGCATTGATTTTCACAAGAGTTTGAATTACAAATTTTCTCCCCATTTCTACCCTCCCCCCCACTCCAAGATGGCATATATTCTGATTGCCCCATTCCCCAGTCAGCCCTCC
>CM053624.1:253132339-253180768 GCA_028646595.1 Phalanger gymnotis | reverse complement strand
CAGTTCATGTTTTTCTTGGAGGCTTTTGATGTAGTCTCTTTGACTTTGTTAACTTCTTCTGGCTGTATTTTTTGGTCTTTGTCACCAAAGAAAGATTCCAAAGTCTGAGACTGAATCTGAGAGTGTTTTCACTGCCTGGCTATGTTCCCAGCCAACTACTTGACCGTTGAGCTTTTTGTCAATGTATGACTGCTTGTAGAGTAGAGAGTACTTTGTCCCAAGCTTGAAGGGCTGTGCTTTTGTTTTCAGAGCTTTTTCTACACAGCAAGCTCTGCCATACCAGCACTCTTCCTTTCCCAGTAACTGCCAACCTGGACCTTGACTCAGATCCAAGGAGGCTCTGCACTCCTGCTCTGATCCACTGCTTAATTCCTCCCACCATGTGGGCCTGGGGCCAGAAGCAACTGCAGCTGTAGTTCTGTAGCTGCATCTCCTGTGCTGCCCCCAGGTTGGTGGCCGAACCATGAACTCCTTTCACTGTGTCTCTGCAGTTTTTCCCCATTAACCTTCTCTGTTGTCTTTGATGTTTGTGGGTTGAGAAGTCTGGTAACTGCCATAGCTCACAGATTCAGGGCGCTGGGGCCTGTTCCTCCCAGGTCCCCGTCTGGTTCGGGCACCGCCCACACAGGGCTCTACTCCGGTCCTTTCCCATCTCCATATGATAGACCTTACCCAATGACCATCCAGGCTGCCCTGGCCTGGAGCCCTGCTTCCCTCTGTTATTCCATGGGTCTTGCAGTTCTAGAATTTGTTCAGAGCCATTTTTATAGGTGTTTGGAGGGTCCTCAGGGAGAGCTTTAGGCCAGGGCCTGCTTTCCAGTCACCATCTTGGCTCCACCCCTAGATTGTTGTTGTTGTATAAATTGTTCTCCTGATTCTGTTCACTTAACTCTGCATCAGTTCATACAAGTCTTTCCATGCAGCTTTGATATCATCTTTTTTTCTTCATTTCTCAGACCACAATAATTTTCTGTTATGTAAATTTATATACATAGTTTGTTAAGTCATTCCCCAAATGGCAGGCATTCCCGTAGTTTCCAGTTCTTTACCAAAACAAAAAGCTGCTATAAATATTTTTTGTACATAAAGGACCTTCTTTCTTTGACCTCGTTGTAATCTAGACCTAGCAGTGCTATAGTTGGTCAAAGCTAATTCTTTTTTAGATTAAATTTCATTTTTTCAGTTAACAAAAATTTGCTTTCCCCATTCCACTGTTCACTGAGAAAGCAAGAAAAAATTCTTGTTATAAACATACATATTCAAGCAAAAAAAAAATCCCATATTGGCCAGGTCAAAAAAAAAATGGGGCCGAGTGGCTTATTCTGCACCCTTGAATCCATCAGCCCACTATCCAGAGGCAGGTAGCAAATGTCATCATGAGTCTTTTCTTTTAAGCTTTTCTTCAAGATCCACCTTTGCTTGGGCCTAATTCCTCCCTTACTATACTCACCCTCTTATTCTCTTTTTACTTTTCCTCTTTCCCTCCGATTTCTATGTTGTGTGAAATGTATTTCTGTACTCAGTTATGTGTGTGTTTTACTTTGAGCCTTTGCTTGTAGATATTTTGGAGCCATTCTCTTTAGGGTTTGTATCTTGAGTATCTTTGTCATCATAATAACTTTTTATGTTAGGATTTCTTTTTTGTTTGCTCATTCTTCCAGGCTACTTCCTGATTTTGGTGTTTATGTTAGGGATGGGCTGTACATACTTCTGGAATAAATGTCTTGGCTGGCTTTCTTGGGATACCGAGTGTTGCATTATTCTAGGATCTCAGAGATATTCAGATTGGGGACCTGCAAGTTTTCAGAGGTCCCAAAGTAATATGATCCAGGGCAAAGTCTGATTGCTGCCCTCTAGTCTGAGCTCTTCAGTTGTCTGCCCTGAGTTTGTGTCTGATCAACATGCCTATGGGCTTGTTCCAATAGATTGCTACTGGACTTAGCCACTGTTAGTCAGCTGGACACAGTTAGTCCTGGTTCAGAGTCACAAAATTGTAGACTTTCCTTTGACCTGGGATTTTTGCCCTGGTTATTCCACAGGAAGACTAGGCCAGAACTTGAAATGAGACCTTGTTCCACTCCTGAAGTGTGAGCCATACAGCTGTTCCTTGCTTCTGAACTTGCTTTTAGCTTAGAACATAGAATACCACCCCTAGGCACAGGTCTGCCCTGCATCTGTGGCATGCAGTTGGGTAGGGAGGGACAGAACTGCTGGTTGGCCTTTGTTCCTGCATCCTACAGGTTAGTCCCTTCTGTACTGGATCAGAGGTTTCTTCTTGCCCTCGTATGTAGCTTTTTCCGAACTAGAATGCTCCACATGGCTGCTACTGGCTAAGTCCCTGCCTGGGATGCACAGGCCTCTCTAACTGTCTTCCTATGCTACCCTGGGATGGAAAAATGACTCATGATTTTTTTCTTGGGTTGTTCCATGAGGGCTTGGTCTGATGGATTTTCTATATCCGTGTGAAGAAGCTGGTGGTGGCGAGCTCAGCTGTACCTCTTTTTGACATTCTGTCATCTTGACTTCAATAAAACTCACTCTGTCTTTTAAAGTTAAAGGAAGAGACTGATAAAAGGATATTGATCTAGATCTAGAAGGGACCTCAGAAGCCATCTAGTCCAACTCCTACAGACTGTTCCCTGAGCTCAGCATATCTCCTGTCTTTTTGCCTTTATGTAAGCTGTCTCACATCCCTGTCTTCACATCTGCCTCTTAGAATTGCTATCTTCCTTTGTGGCTCAGTACAAATGCCAGTCCCTGTGGGAAATACTGCTTCATTGCAAAGATGGGCATGATGTTTGATGGCAAAAATAAAAAAAAGTGTATTGGGAAGCATGGCTCAAAATGAAAGAGGTAATAGGCTTTTAAACTTCGCAAAAGCCTTGCATCTATATATCATGAATGCTAAAACCATATTAGCAACTTCTGATTTCCAGTCTTATTTTCTTATCTATGTAAAATTTTTAGGATAATAATCTAATTATGTTATCATTGTTGAAGGAATGAGAAGAGAATGATCTGACTTTCACAGACAGTATCCTACTCAGTTGCCTGAGAAGGGCAGCAAATGCAATACCTCTTGATACTTCTTATGATTTATTGATTATAAAAAGTTATTTTTTATTTGAGAGAGTAAAATGACATCGTAAAGGCTTCTTCCTTCAGCAAAGTAGCTCCCATCCTTTTCTCAAAATCACGCAAAATTCCTTGAAAAATGTAACAGTAGCATAACCTTTGATCCAGCAATACCACTTCCACATCTATATCCCAAAAAAAGATTTTTTTAAAAAGCAAAAAAGACCTATTTGTACAGAACTATTTATAGCATCTCTTTTTGTGGTGGGAAGGAATTGGAAATTGAGAAGATGCCTATTAATTGAGGAAATGACTGAACAAGTTGTAGTATATGATTTGTAATGGAATACTTTTGTGCTATAAGAAATGAGGAGCAGACAGGTTTCAGAAAAACCCAGAAAGACTTACATGAACTAATGCAGAGTGAAGGGAGCAGAACCAGGAAAACATTGTACACAGTAACACCAATATTGTACAGTGATCAACTGTGAATGACTTTGCTATTTTCAGCAATACAGTGACCTAAGACAGCCCCAAAGGGCTCATGATGAAAAATGCTATCCACCTCTACAGAAAGAATAGGTGGAGTCTGAATGCAGATCAAAGCATATTATACTTTTCCCCTTCCTTCTTTCTTTCCTTCCTTCCTTCTTTCCTTCCTTCCTTCTTTCCTTCCTTCTTTCTTTCCTTCTTTCCTTCCTTCCTTCCTTCCTTCCTTCCTTCCTTCCTTCCTTCCTTCCTTCCTTCCTTCCTTCCGAGTTTTCTTCCACAAAATGGCTAATATGGACATACGTTTTACATGATCGTACATGTATAACCTATATCAGATTGCTTGCCTTCTCAATGAGGGGAGGCAGCAAGAAAGAGAATTTGGAACTCAAAATTTGAAAAATAAAATGAATGTTAAAAATTGTTTTTACAAGCAATTTGGGGGAAAATACTTAAAAAGAAAGAAAAATATAACAGTAGAAATAATCTGTCTTGCCTCTGAAGCAAAAACAGGCAAAGAGATGCTCATCAAAAGGGTCATGAAGAATAATCAGTGAAGAATCCAGGTCAAAGAGGAATTCCCTATAGATTGTGAAGTACTTGAGTTGCTCTTATTTCCAGAGGACATTGAGCTTACTGTATCAAACCACAGAACATTGCAAAACTTCTTAAATGAGATGTGCAATCACTCAAAAGAGTTCATCTTTAAGAATGCCTAGATTCCTAGGCAGATAGAACATTTTTAAACACTTAATACGTGTCAGGCACTGAGCTAAATGCTAAGAATGCAAAATACAAGAGAAAAGAAAGATAGTCCCTCCTCTCAGGGAGCTCACATTCTTATTGGGGCAGACAAAACATACAAGGTAGCTGAAGGGGCATGGGGAAGGAGAAGAATTGCTTTGAAGAGTCATGAACTAAGCCAGATTTAAAGTGAGTATGGGTGCTTTCTCAAGTGGAGGTTCTAGGGAAGAACTTAAATGTCTATTGTGTAGACCAGAATATCAAACAACGCAGCAAACCAGATTAAGCTGTAATTAGGAAATATGTAATAAAATGAATAAAAGTAAAATAGAACATAAATAATATTTAATATGTGGTTTTCTACATCAATATGAAGCTAGAAGAGGTGGCCCCTGTTTCCCTATGAAGTAAAGCTACATCCATGTTTTTGTTTTCCAAATTCCCCATTGCTGCTATGCTTCTGAAACCACAAAGTGATCTGTAGCAGTTCAGCATAGGTTGCTTTATGTTGACCTAAATAGTAAAAATTTTTGTTATAAGCAGATTGTCCCTAGGGTCACTCTGGATATGACCTTACTAAGTATATACTTGCAGACTTGTTTTGTAAGCAATGATTTGAGCACATTTTTTAAAATACACTGTAAATTTTTGATGTCTTAGCAGCCTAGCATAATAGATAAAGAGTTCAGCCTTGGAGTCAAGAAAATCTGGATTCAAGTCCTGCTTCTGGCACTTGTTGCCCCTGTCATGCTGGGCAAGCCATGTAATCTCTCCATACCCTAGGCCTGTGAAATCACAGGACTGATTTTTTTTTTTTTAACTCTTGATGTACTTACATAACACTCATCCACCTGTGTGAGCAACTACTGGATATTTCCTAGGGTTCCACTTGGTGTGAGGCATTTTATTTTAAAATACACCCAAATAAACGGATAGGTTACCTCTGTCTAGTTGCAGTACAATTCTGTTATCTATTCCTATTTCCTTTGTAGGACATGATTTGGCCTGTGTTATATCCAAATCAATTTAGTAATTAGTCATTTTATAAACAGAATTATACTGCGTTATCATTTGGAAAAGGTAAATTCAGAGTTTAAGAAGTTCAAAGTGAAATTGAAAGCTGAGTCAAGTGTTCCAGAAAATTTACATAGAGCCTTTATTGCTCTGTAGCAAACAATATACACCAGTGTTTCCAGCAATGCCTTATGGCAGTAGGCAGTCTAAAGGTACCTTCTTACATGTTCAGTGAAAACGTGGGTTGAGTTTAAGACAAGATGTGCGAGGTTGGTAGGTGTTCACGTAGGAAGAGTCTTTCATCTTGTGCAGCTAACAAAAGTTCATTTGTGACTTACTGTATAAGCAGACTGTTTTTACTAGTTTGCTTTTTGTGGCTGACTTCTGTAGCTATTCTAAATCAAGCTCTACTGAAATTTAAATGAAATTTTTAAATGTGTAGTCTTTATAAAATTCAAGGAAGTCACAATGGTCTGCCTTTAGGTTGCCCCCACTGAAATGAACAAGTAATAAGAGCAAAAGTTTCTCTTTTTGAGAATGTTCTAACTCATACCTCCCTTTCTGTAAACTACTGAGAGTACCCCTGAGAGCTTCTCCTTTCATATGCCTCCACCTTGCTGCCAAAATCGGGTTGCTAATTATTCTCTCTTTACTTCACAAGACCTATTGTATATTTTATAATATCATTATTAATATCATCATTATAAATTTAGATTTGTATCATTTTGATGAATTTTACCTAAGTATATTTAAATGACAAAATCTGTGGAATGAAAGAATGATGTTACAAAAAAATACTAGAGGATTGAAAGTACTCCTGCTCTGGTTTACTTGTTATCTCTTCTATGGTGGAAAAAGCTTTCTACTAGTGATTAACTGCTCAGTTGTGATAAGATCTCTGTTGTATGGTAAATCATTACCCACTTAACCTTTTGTATTCCCAGCCCTCTTAAAACTAGGGCCACATTTTAAGTATGAGTAGTAGAGTTTTTAATTTGATCACTGTGGTGTCTGTAACCATAACAAGAATAAATTTGTCAGACTTTCCATTACCTGCTGTCTCATTGAACAATAATTAGTATCACAAAATCTTTATTTGGCATTCTGTTTAAAATCTCTACTACGTGTATAAGAGGGAGATCCCTAATGTAGATGATTTAAAGAAAAAGTGGTCAGTTATGTTATGGAAAGTAGAAATGTTGTTTCAGGTACTCAGCTTATCTTAACCAAAAGGAAGTGGAAATGATAACCACATAAGTCATTGAGGGAAAAAAATGAGTTGTAAAGTGAGCTGAGAATTCTGATCCTAGCTATATCGTGTCTCATTTTGTGACATTAAATTCTTATTGTGGGGGCGGCTAGGTGGCACAGTGCATAGAGCACCAGCCTGGAGTTAGGAGGACCTGAGTTCAAATGTGGCCTCAGACATTTGACATCTACTAGCTATGTGACCCTGGGCAAGTCACTTAACCCCAGTTGCCTCAAAAATAAAAAAAAAATTCTCATTGTATTGGTTTCTTAATCTACTTGGTTATTACAATAATCCTATGATAGGTTCAATCATAAAGTTCTGAGATAGTAGATTGAAATCATTGCAGAATGTTCTATGGGAATGGTATATTATATTGTGATTGTGAGCATAAATAATAATCAAGAAAATTTCTTGTTTAAAATGGTGGTAGTTACTGAGCATACACCCGAAGGAGGTCAAAGCATAAAATAAAGGTCCCATATTTATCAAAATATTTATAGCAACATTTTTCGTAATAGCAAAAAAACTGGAAACAAAGTAAGGTCTTATCAGTTATAGAATATTTGAACAAATTGTGGTATATGAATTTAATGGAATAGTACTGCTCTATAAGAAACAACTATTATGAGGAATTCAGAGAAGCATAGAGAAGACTTGTATGAACTTTAATGCAAAGTGAAACAATCAGAATCAGGAAAATAGCATGCACAGGGACTGCAATAATGGTAATCACATTAATTAATTGCAAAGAATAGGCAGTTTTTAGTCCCTTACTCTTTGTGGGGTAGGGAGAAGGTGTATGGGTGTCAAATGTTACGTGTACTATAGAAGCAATCTTAATTGGTCAGTTTTGCTTACTTTTTTGTTGTTGTAAAGGAGGCTTTATGGATTTGGAAGGATGGGATAGGTCTAGAAATGACTATAGTTCAAAAATCAAAGATATTAGTACAGGTCATAGTGGAGATTTCTGACAAAAAGTGATCCACTGGAAGATCTTTGCCAGGAAATCCCCATATACAATATTAAAATAATAAAAGTTTTGATGCTGGAAGATGAATCCCTTGGTCTGAAGGTGTTTAATATGCTAAAGGACAGAAGAGTAGAGGACATTTACAAGTAATGAAGAGGCTGGGCCAAAAGGAAGCTCAGCTGCACTTGTGTCTGATTATAAAAGGAAAGTCCAGTGCTGTAAATGTCAGTATTGCTGAGGAACATGGAAAATAAGATCTACGAACCAAGGTGAGCTTGGTATGGTCAGACAGGAGATGGAAAATATTAAACAGTCAGTGAACTTAAATGGATGGGAATGGGTGAGTTTTAATTCAGGTGATCATTATATATACTACTGTGGGTAAGAATCCCTTAGAAAAAATCGAATCATAGTCAGCAAAAGGGTGAGAAAAGCGGTACTGGGGTATAGTCTTAAAAATGACAGAATAACATCTGTTCAAATCCAAGGCAAACCATTTAGCATTGCAGTAATACAAGTCTGTGTTCCATCCACTAATGCTGAAGAGGCCAAAGACTTGTAGTATTTTCTAGAAATAACATTTAAAAAAAGGTGTCACATTCATCATAAGAAATTGAAATGCTGAAGTGAAAATCAAAAGATAATTGAAATAACAGGCAAGTTTGACTTTGGAGTACAAAATGAAATAGGTGAGAGATTAATAGAGTTTTGTCGGAATAACTCATTGGTCTTGGCATTCTTTTTTCAACAACCCAGCAAGTCAATATTGAAATTTGATTATATACACTTTGTAGCCAAAGGTGAAGTTTGATACAGTCAGTTAAAAACAAGGCCTGGGAACACCAGCCCTGGAGTCAGGAGGACCTGAGTTCAAATCTAACCTTAGACACTTGACACTTAATAGCTGTGTGACCCTGGACAAGTCACTTAATCCCAATTGCCTCAAAAAAACAACACCAACAACAACAAAAACAAGGCCTGGAGCTGAATGTGGCTTAGATCATAAGCTTCATATTGCAAAATTCAGACTTAAATTGAAGAAAGTAGAGAAAGCCATCAGACCATATAGGAATGACCTAAATAGCACCCCTTACGAATGTGAAGTGGAAGTGATAAATAGATTTAAGGGATTAGATCTGGTGGATAGAGTGCCTGAAGAATTATGGACAGAGGTTTGCAATATCACACAGGAAGCAGCAACAAAAAACATCCCAAAGAAAAAGAAGGCAAAGTGGCTATCTGACTAGGCCTTATAAAAGGCTAAGGAAAGAAAGGAAAGCAAAAGGTAAAGGAAAAAGGGATAGATAGACCCAGTTGAATGCAGAGTTCCAGAGAATAGCAAGGAGAGATGAGAAAGTTTTTCTTAAATGAGCAATGCAAAGAAAACAATAGAATGAGAAAGGACAAGAAATTAGAGATGTCCAGGGACTGTTTCATGCAAAAATGAGCATGATAAAAGACAAAAATGGTACGGACTCAAAGGAAGTAGAAGAGATTAAGAAGACATGGCAAGACCACTGGCCCTGGAATCAGGAGGGTCTGAGTTCAAATCCAGCCTCAGACACTTACTAGCTGTGTGACCTTTGGCAAGTCACTTAACCCCAGTTGCCTCCTAGAAGAAGAGACGAGGAGGCAAGACTACACAGAAAAACTATACAGGAAAGATCTTAACATCATTAATAACCACAATGGTGTCATTACTGATCTAGAGCCAGACGTCCTGGAGAATGAAGACAAGTGGGCCTTAGGAAACATTGCTAACAGTAAGACTAGTAGAAGTGGTAGAATTCCTGCCAAGCTATTTAAAATCCTAAAAGATGATGCTGTTAAATATCCTAACAAATTTGGAAAACTCAATAATGGCCACTGGATTGGAAAAGATCAATTTACATCCCAATCCTAAAGAAGGGCAATGCCAAAGAATATTCAAATTACCAAACCATTTTGCTCATTTCACATGCCAGCAGGGTTATGTTTAAGATTCAGCATGCTAAGCTTCAGCTGTTTGTGAACCAAGAATTAGCAGAAGTGCTGGCTGGTTTTTGAAGAGTCAGAGGAACTAGAGACCAAATTACCTGCATTCACTAGATTATGGAAAAAGCAGGGGAGCTCCAGAAAAAAAAAAAAGATCTACTTCTGCTTCATTGGCTACACTAAAGCCTTTGTGTGGATCACAACAAAATCTGTCAAGTTCTCAAAGAGTGGGGAAAGCAGATCATCTTACTTGTCTCCTGAAGCAGGTCAAGAAGCAGAAGTTAGAACTGACCATGGACCAACTAACTGGTTTAAGATTAGGAAAGAAGTATGGCAAGACTGTATATTGTCACCTTAGTTATTTAACTTATATGCAGAATACATCATGTGAAATGCTAGACTGGACGAATCAAAAGCACAGAATTGCTGTGAGAAACATCAACAGTCTCAGATATACAGGTGATACCACTGTGATACCAGAAAACAGAGAAGAATTAATAAGCCTTTAGATGAGGTTGAAGGAAGAGAGTATAAAAGCTGGCTTGAAGTTTAACATTAAAAATAAGATCATGGCAACTGGTTGCATCACTTCCTGGCAAATAGAGGGAGAAGAAATAGAAGGATCATCAGGTTTTATATTCTTGGGCTCAGTGATGACTACAGACAGCAACTACAACCATGAAATTAAAAGGTGCTTGCTCCTTGGAAGGAAAACTTGGGCAAATCTGGACAGCATACTAAAAAGCAGAAACTTCATCTTACCAACAAAGGTTTGTATAGTTGAAGCTATGGTTTTTCCAGTAGTAATATATTGTTGTGAGATTTGACTATAAGGAAAAACTAAGCACCACATAATCAATACTTGATTCAAACTGTGGTACTGAAGGACAGCAAGGAGATCAGATCAGTCAATACTTAAAGAAATTAATTTACACTATTCACTGGAAGGTCAAATAGTAAAGCTTAAGCTTAAATACTTTGGTTACTTAATGAGAAGACAGGACTTATTGGAAAAGACCTTGATGTTGGGAAAGATTGAAGGCAACAGCAGAGGATGAGATGAATAGTGTCATGAAAGCAGTGAATGATAGAAGGACCTGTTGTACCCATGGTGCTCACAAAGAATCAGGTGCAAGTAAATGAATGAAAAACAACAATATGTATTGACATTGACACCTTCACATGCAAATTGTCACATGTCATATACAGTACTTGAGGTATCTCTGGGGAAGACTGAGAGTTGTAGAGCTTGGAAGGATTGATGCTGGAGTGTTTACATGCTAGTTCACTTTCAGCATCTTGTGATATATTGCAGTTTATGTGACCTGTTATGTGGCTTTATAGATTATATTAACTAGTTTTAACTAAGATATCCCTCACAAAAATGGACAGATTGCTTAGATTCCTGCAAAGAAACTGCAGGTTGAAGATGATACTAATAATGGCAGTATAAACAAACAAGAAAATGGCAGGGCTGATACTTGTACTCCTCATACAAACTCTGTCAGTCACTTGGTAAGGGAACAATATGACATTAGAATGAGATCTGACAAGTTAGTGTCCTCCTCCATTGAAATTATAAGATTATTTGAAATATGAATTTATATTTACTTTCATGAATGAAAAACCTCATCCTAAGAGTATTTGTATCTTGACCTATTTTGCTAACGGTAGTATGAAGTCATAACAGCAAGACATTCAAAAACTAAGCGCTTGTTGCCGAAAATGCTTTACATTTGTCATTTAAAACTATAAAAAAGTAGTGTCTCCTGATTACTTTGACAGTTGATGACATCAGAAAAGATGAAAATGTACTTAACAAATCTCAACAAAAACCTTTATGAACTTGGTGGATAGGTTTGAAAAATGAAGCTCATCATTTAATATGTAAGGTCAGTGATGCATTTCTTCCATTTGAGATTGTATATCTTTGTGAAGTATCTTTTCCAGCAATGGCAGTCATTAAAATCAAGTATTGAAATAAACTAAGATTAGAAACAGGCCTTCAGATTCCTGTCATATAGTATTAAACCAAAAAAAAATTAAATAATAAAACATTCAATCATATTACTCTCAAAATTAATTAGTAAGGAGGTTTGTTTGTATGAGCATTAAATGAATAAATATAAAATATCGAGTAAATAGAGTAAAATATTTTAATATAATATTTCATCTTTATATCATCCTTCAAAAACTTCTGTTTTATGTGTTTCATAATATGCATGATTCATTAATACTGTGGTGTATGTATATAGTTTACAAATCAATACACTGGGAGTTCCCACTCAAAATTTTTTTTTTTGGTAATAGCGGTACATGATAAAACCACTTCAGAAACTATTGCCCTAAAACAAGTCAAATGCCTTAATGCCTAGTGACTAATACAAAGGAAAAGATGGCTAGAAAATATGATTCACAATTAAGAAATGAAAAAGACCTAATGGTGAAACCTCATGCCTGAATTTCATGAATAATTTCTTTCTAAAGAGACTTGAAAAATGCTAGATATAGTGAGCCCCAAGCAATATGATGAAAAATAAACTCTAACAGATAAGAAACGACTAGTTTACTGGGATGGGAGTCATTTCTGAATCAGCTGTCTTTGTACATTCAGATTGTAAACTAATTAGAACATGACCAAAATCAACACCAAACTGGAAGAAAAGATAAGCATGAGGAAGAAACATTGGGCAATTACAACAGCTCCAACATGACGTTTAACAAACTGTTTTGCCAATGAAAAATGGAAACTAGATAAAGAAAAAGACACCAGAACTGATTATCACCATTTCGTCCAGAAAATTTGACTATTGTAATCACCACAGAAAAGAGGCCAGCAGCTACCTCAGACAGCTAACAAACCATTTGATCTCCTTGCAAAGTAGAAACATTTGACATCTAAGAGTAACACCAGTTTTAAATCATTTGCAGCACATTACAGATGAAGATAGTGAAAGATTATGACCAATTCTGCTTCATAAAATGGGAAAACTCAGTGGAGGGCAAATCAGTTATGCAGAAAATTTGTTGTTAGACCTAACATGATATGCCTAGAACATACCAAGAGCATTTATAAATGAAACTGGGAAAAGAGTTATAAATAGATTTCTTAAATGAAGCATTTTTATTTTTATAATTGTAACAAGGGCTTAATCACATTTGGACTCAATGCTTTCATCCCTAATGTGCTAGATAAGGAAATAAAAATGATGCTTTAAAAAAACAATGTTGAGATGGGTAGCTAGACAAGACCAATTATATACACAGACAAAAGTAATAATGAAGCTGACACTGTTTTGAAAGCATTGAGGATTTGATTTTCAAGATATCTGAAAAATGGAAAGATACCCATGGTACTTTTTTATCTCCATAGAATCTTTATGAAAACTGTTTTTCCATACTTGGAGGATATCCTTGCTAAAGACTGACTGAAATAGACAAGCTTTCCACAAACAATGTTCTCTTTCAGACCATATCTTCATAATCATATATATTCTGGAGAATACACGATCCTAGGCTTTTATTGTTTATAAGAAAGCATTTGATTCAGAATAACAAAGTGAAGCCTTGAGAACAATTTTCCAGTGAGTTCCTTCATGCGCATGTTATGTTCACATAAGATTACTTAGTCAAAACAAGCACAGAAATCATTCAAAGGCATTTATTGAACACCTGCTATTACATAACATAAGGCATTGTGCTAGGTGCTGAATAACAAAGACAAAAATGAAATAATCCTTGCCTTTAAGATTCTATAAGGAAACATGTATGTATGCATACAAATACATATGTGTTGTATATACTTGCATATATATACATATATATATATACACACACACACACATACAAAGTAAATGCAAGGAAATGGGAGGGTACTAGTAGCTCAGAGAAATCAGTAAGGACATTGTGGAATATGTGGTGCTTGAGCAGACTTTTAAAGGTAACAAGAGATTCTTTTTTTTCTAATGCTTTTTTTGAGGGAGGGGGAAGGCAGGGAGGGCAGTTGGGGTTAAGTGACTTGCCCAAGGTCACACAGCTAGTAAGTGTGTCAAGTGTCTGAGGCCAGATTTGAACTTAGGTCTTCCTGACTCCAGGGCTGGTGCTCTACTCACTGCGCCACCTAGCTGCCCCGTAACAAAAGATTCTACAAGGTGGAGGCAAGGGAGGAGTACATCCATTATACTTGATCCTAGAGCGGTTGGGTTTTATTGAGTTGGGAGCGTGAAGGGTTGATGTGATCAGACCTGAACTTTAGGAAGATCACTTTCGCAGGTATATAGAGAGTAGATTAGACAAGGCAGAGACCTGACCAAATGGAAGTCTACTAAAATAGTCCAGGAGAGAGACAATGAGAGCCAGAACTGGAGAAGAGTGAAGGAGACATAAAAAGGATGTTAGGGGAAAAAAAAAAAGATTGGGCAACTGACTGAATATATGGGATAAGCTAAAGCAAAGAGTCAAGGATGACTCTGAAGTCACAAACCCAAGTGACTGAAATAATGGTCTTGCCCTTAACAGAAAGAGAGAAGTTAGGGAAAAAGATAGATTTGGCAGGTACAGAGGGCAAATAATGAGTTCTGTTTTGGATGTGTTGAGTTTGACAAAGTTATGGGATATTGAAATATCCAACAGACAGGTAGAGATGTGGGACTGGAGCTCAGGAAAGAGATTAGGGCTGGTTATGGAGATTTCAGAATCAACTACATAGAGATAATAATTAAACCCATAAAAACTGGTGAAGACAACAAAGGAAAAAATGTAGAGTCAGGGTTCTTGGGATCTGTGAACTTAGTTTTTAAAAAATTTTGATAACTGTATTTTATTATAATTTGTTTCCTTTGTATTTTATCTTATGTATTTAAAAACATTATTCTTAGCAACAATCCATAGACTTTGCCTTATTACCAAAGGGGTCCATGACACAAAAAGAGAAGATACACACATGACACAAAAAAAAGAAGATAGACAGACAGACAGACACACATACACACACACACACACACACACACACACACACACACACACACACACACACAGGATCCCTGGTGTATACAGAGAACAGAAAAGAACTCAGATAATCTTTGGGAGCATCCATAGTTAGGAGGTGTAATACAAGGCAGCTCAGGTGGCTCAGTGGATAGAGTGCTGGGCCTGGAGTCAGGAAGTCTTTGAGTTCAAATCTGGCCTCAGACACTTACTAGCTGTGTGATCTTGGGCAAGTTTTTTAACCTGTTTGCCTTAATCCACTGGAGAAGGAAGTGGCAAGCCATTATCTTTTCCAAAAAACAAACAAACAGACAAACCCAAATGGGTTTACAAAGAGTCAGACAGGTCTGAAAGGACTGAACTACTGTGCTATGGATGATGAACTAGCAAAGGAAAGACTGAGGAGCTGCCAGCAGAGGAATAAAGAATAATACTTTGAAAAGATAGTCAATAGTGTCAAATGCAGAGAGAGAGGATGAGAATTGTGAAGAGGCCATCAGGTTTGGATAACTTCGAAGAGATCCATATCTGTTGAATGATGAGGTTAGAAACCATATTGCAAAAGGTTGAAAAGTTAGGGAGGGAAAAGGTAGAGGAGGAAGCAAGTTTAGATAGCTTTTCCTAGGCATTTGGCTTCCTATGAGAGGAAGGATCTTGATAGGATTGTATGGCCTAATGATTTTTTTTTAAGGACAAGGAGAGTTGAATATGTTTCTTGGCAACAGAGAAAGAATCATTACTAAGGAGAGTGTTGTTGTTTGCCCGTCGTTTTCAAAGAAGACCAGTTACATGGCAGATGATGTCTCGACTGGTGCCTGAGTTGGATTAAAGTGATGCAGAGTTTCACAGAGTCATCAGCCTCTCTTTTCCCAAGTCATTGAAGTCCAGTGGCAAGACAGAAGTCAAGATGACTGGTAATGACCCAGGATGCAGTGAATGACCATGCTGTCTTTGATGCCTGACCAAGCTCCAAGCAATCCACAGAGCCTACTTCAGCTATCTTCATAGACATTGGAACAAATTTTTCTCATCTGCCCATTCCACTAGGGAGAGTCTTCACATGCTTGGGATACATATCCCCCTAACTACTGATACCTTTGAGGCCTGTCAGTTACCCTCAGCGTGGTTTGATGGTTTGAATTCTGCCAGGATAGTTTGCCAAGGTGTGGCCATTATGCATGCTACACTTTTTTGGAGCCACAGGGGGGAAGAGTGAGGTGAATCAGGTAGACACCAAAGATGGATGAACAGCCCAGAAAAGGGCGTGGTAAGTCCTCACGCTGGAGGTGCTAGTTCTCTTGAACATCCCATACATCCCGCATAAGAAGAGAATGAATATGAGAGTATGAGGAGTTATTGTGGAGGTAGTCACCTGGAGAAGGTGGGGAGTATAGGCAGTCGGGGATACATATAAAATGTTTTCTGTTCAAAAGAGATCAGTAATTATGATAATCAATAATTATAACAACTATACAAAGAACTGAGTGGTTGAGAAATATATATTCCTGAGACTATAGCTTACGAATGGATGGGTTGAATTAGTCTGCCGGTATATTTGTCTTGGACAGGACACGCAAATGGACAGTGATCTAGGACCCAGAATTGAATAAGACAAAGAGTAGACTAGATTGCATTTGAAAAATAGCTTAGGACTTTGAAAGATTCCAAGGTATTTCCTCCCACAAAACCCCGTCTTTTTATGACCAGTTTTCTTCTGGTGATGTGGCTGTGACTCATGGAGCACCATATCTCAGAAGAATCAGAATTACAGTTGACCTTAAAAACAGTGTAGGCACAAATAGTGAGTAGCATACTCACTGGTTTGTTGTTTTTTGTTTTTGTTTTTTTTTTGGTTTGTTTGTTTTTAAGAAATGGTGTACAAAGAATTGGAAATTGAGGGTATGCCCACCAGTTGGGGAGTAGCTGAACAAGTTGTGGTATATGAATATAATAGAATACTGTTGTGCTATAAGAAATGATGGAGCAGGTGGACTTTAGAAAAAGTTAGAAAGATTTATATGAACTGATGCTGAGTGAAGTGAGTAGAACCAAGAGAACATTGTACACAATAACAGCCACAGTATGAGATGAATAACTTTTGATAGACTTATCTTTTCTTAGCAATGCAAGGATCCAAGACAACTCCAAAGGACTCATGATGGAAAATGCTGTCCATATCCAGAAAAAGAACTATGGAGTCTGAATGCAGATTGAAGCATATTATTTGTTCTCTCTTTTTTCCTTTTTTGTTTGTTTCTTCTTTTTTGTGCTTTTTCCCATTGGTTCTACTCCTTTATAATAGGACTAAAGTGAAAATAGGTTCAATATGAATGTATATTTAGACCCTATATCAAATTACATGCTGTTTTGGGGTAGGGAAGGGGAGAGATGGGGAGAAAATTTGGAACTTAAAATCTTATGGAAGTGAATGTTGAAAACTAAAAATAAAGAATTTTTTTAAAAGAAATTAAAAAACAAAAGAAATGGTATATATATCAGATCTGAAATTGTATTATAAAGCAGCAATCATCAAAACCTTTTGGTACCGGCTAAGAAATATTGGTGAATCTGTGGAATAGGTTAGGTACACAAGACACAGTAGTCAGTGACTATATTATTCTACCATTTGATAAACCCAAAGACTCCAACTTCTGGAATAAGAACTGGAATATAGTATGGCGGAAACTAGGCATAGATCAGCATCTTACATCATATATCAAAAAAAAAGGCAAAATGGGTACATGATTTAAATATAAGGCTTGATAACTCTAAGCAGATTGGGAGAGCAAAAAAAAATTTACCTGTCAGATTTATGGAGAATGGAAGAATTTATGACCAAACAAGAGATAGGGAACATTGTGAAATGCAAAATGGATAATTTTTATTGCATTAAATTGAAAATTTTTGCACAAACAAAGCCAGTGGAACCAAGATTAGAGGGGAAGCAGAAAACCCGGGAAGAATTTTTACAACTAGTGTTTCTGACAAAGGCTTCATTTCCAAAATATATAGAGAACTGAATCAAATTTATAAGAATCTAAGTCATTCCCCAATTGATAAATGGTCAAAGGATATGAACAGGCAGTTTTCAGATGGAGAAATTAAAGCTATGTATAGTTACATGAAAAAAATGTTCTAAATCAGTATTGATTAGAGAAATACAAATCAAAACAACTCTGAGGTGTGATATCACACCTATCAGATTGGCTAACATGACAGAAAAGGAAAATGATAAATGCTGGAGAAGATGTGGGAAAAATTGGAACACTAATGCATTGTTGGTGGAGTTATAAACTGATCTAACCATTCTGGAGAACCATTTGGAACTTTGCCCAAAGGGCTATAAAACTGTGCATAGCCTTTGACCTAGCAATACCACTTTTAGGTCTGTATCCCAAAGAGAAAGGACCCACATGTACAAAAATATTTGTAGCAGCTCTTTTTGTGGTGGCAAAGAATTGTAAATTGAGGGGATGCCCTTTAGTTGGGAAATGACTGAACAAGTTGTGATATGTTAATGTAATGGAATACTATTGTGCTTTAAGAAATGATGAGCAGGTGGACTTCAGAAGAACCTGGAAAGACTTATATTAGCTGATGCTAAGTGAAGTAAGCAGAACCAGAAGAACATTATATAAAGTAACAGCCACATGCAATGATTAACTTTGATAGATTTATCTCTTCTTAGCAATGCAGGGATCTAAGACAGCTCTAAAAGACTCAGGTTGGAAAATGCTGTCTACATCCAGGAAAAGCACTGTGGAGTCTGAATGCAGATCAAAGCATATTACTTGCTCGTTTTTGTTTGTTTCTTTTTTCTCATGGTTTCTCTCATTGGTTCTAATTCTTTACATATTACATGCAGTCTTAGGGTGGGGGGAGGGAAGAGGTGCAGTTTGGAATTATGGATTATGGAATTATTGGATTATGAGTTTGGAACTCATAATCTTATGAAAGTGAGTATTGAAAACTAAAAATAAATAAATACATAAAAAAGAAATGGCATAAAAATATTATCCAGACTATGTATGCTTAGAAGAGATGGGACAGTCATATATTGAGAGTAATGATAACAGATGGACAGTCTGGTGCTTCGCTTATGTTTACAGAAAGTTAACAGAAAGATCTAGAATTCAGACTCCAGTATATTGAATAGATCCTCTATGGACAAGCTGTAGGACAATATGGACCAACATCACACAGGATAAGAAGGCATGCCTGAAGAGTGTACCCACACTATAGGATCATAGGAGCCTTAAAGACTGGGTGGTCCAGCCTCTTCCTTTTACAGAAAAACTAACCCAGAAAGATTAGGTAACTTGCCTAAGGTCATGTGATAAGTGACTGAGGCAGAATTTGAACCCAGGTTCTGGTTTGTTGACTTCAAATCCACCACTCTTTCCACTATTCAGCATCAGTTCACTCATTGAAATAATTTAAAATTCACAACTTTAAGCAAATGTACAACAATACTCATGAATTCCTGAACACTAAGGATTTAATCACATAATCTGTCAGTGACTTTGCCAGTTATTCATTTTTTTTCAGTGCTTCTGTAAAAGCATTTTAATACTTCCCTTAACTGTATGGTGTGATGTGTTAATTATGAATTCAAACTTGACATCTTGGTAACATTTTTAAAAGCCTTAGCTATCCCTTGGTCTCATTTCTGTAGGCAGTTCTTTCATGTGTTCATTTACTGAAATCCTTAATGCATTAGGTATCACACTGGAAAGCATTTCGGAATCATGCTTAGAAAGTGACCAAGAATCTTTGATTCAAAGATCTTGCTATTAGATATGTACCCTAAGGAGGAGGATGATAAAAAGACCCTATATATGCCAAAATAGTCATAGTGATACTCTTTCTAGTAACAAAGTGATGTCTGTTGATTGCTAAATAGCTAAACAACCTGTGTTGTATGAATGTAATGCAATATTACTGTGCTTGAAGAAATGATAAATCTGAAGAACATAGAGATACATAGGGCAACTTATGGATTGATACAGAGTGAAGTTAGCAGAACAAAGAAAATAAAATCACTACTGACAATGTAAATTAGGAAGAACAGCAGCAAAGGAAAGAAAATAAAAAACTGAATGCTGTGAAATTTTTAACAATTGAGCTGGGCCCCAGAGAAGAGGTATGAAAAATGAACCACCTTCTTTCTTTGCATGGGTAGGCAGCTATGGATGTGGAATACTGCGTTTAATGCCAGACTTGGTTGATTTGTTGGTTAGTTTTTGCAGAACTGGCTTTTTTTTTCTTTCTCTTCTTTATTTTTTATTACAAGGGATAGCTCTTTGGGAAGGGAAAAGGGAACAATATATACCAGGAAATGAAGGTGACATAAAAATCATTTTTTTAAAAAAAAGAAGGTAGCACAGATTTTTATAGTTGGGTGTACTCAGTAGTATAATCTGAGAACCTCTGAGAACAATCAGTCAGATGCTTGCTAGTATATTCAAGGCCCTGTTTTTAAACCAGCTTTTAAAAAGCCAAGAGGCTGAGGAAACAGTCAGTTAATTAGCATCATGCTAGCTACTTGCCATTATGTTGGCACTGTGAACTTTAGTCTCTCTAGAATATCTGTAAGCTGTCAGCAATATACCCTCCCTGAGTAAAGTGAGAGCAATAAAATAGATTTATTTAAGGCAGCCTTGAAAATAGCCACTTAACCTCCAAGTGAATGGCAGTTTTTACATAGTTGAATGTGAAAATAATTTGAGATTTCATTTCCTTTAAAAACTTGTGGGCTTGGAAATGTTTTATACTTATTTGGAAGATAATCGTAAAAAAAACTCTTCTTGACAATTAAAGACCTGTCAATCTTCTTTTTGTTGTCTAATTGGTGTTTTCCTGATTGGTTTAATTGTGGGATTTACTTGCTGAGTTTCCTGCAAAGTGACGCATTTCTCATTTGTGTTTTTTTTTTTTTAGTGAATAACCCAAGATTGAATTTTGCCAAAGCTTTCAATTTTTCCAGGTCAAGTAGTTCTAGAATATTCGATCATGCTGCCTTTATGTCATTGCATTACATGGGAAAAGCTTAAAGTGTACAGTGCTTCTACTGAGTAAATTTTCCTGACCTAAAATTGTGCTGTTATCAAATTCTGAGTAGACAATGACCTGCTCTTGTAGTCATTGTATCTGGATTTTTTTTAATCCTTTCTTTTGACAAATGTGGTTCTGTATTCTGAAACTATACGTTGTTGGTTTTTTTCTGGGTTGAGGTGGCCCAGGTAAGAGCAGTTAGTGGCACAGCTGGACGCAGTTGTCGGAGCAGTTCTATTCAGTCTCTGGAGTTGAGGGAGTGAAGCTGCACTGGTTTTAGACTTAGATTTTAAATATCGTTTTCACATATATTTAACTTATGCAGATTTTTAAGCCAAAACTCTTATGAGCGTTTGTCTGCCAAAAGCCTATTTTTAAAACCAAAATTGATTTAGTGAAATCTTAGCCATACTGACGATTTGTGTATGCGAGAAGCCATAGAGAAGTTTTACACATCTGTACATTTTAGTAAAGTGTGAAAAGTTCAACTTACTTTAAACTTGAGCTCTAAAGACATATGGTTACACCTGGATGTCATAGTGAAAAACCTCCATTTCTATTTATGGCTTCTTTCCCTGCATGTTGATTAGCTTATTGTGCTAGAAGTTTTTCAGGAAAAGCTCAAGTAGAAGATTTTTAGTTTCATTTATCAGGCATGGTAGTAATAGCTAACACATATGTTTCTTTAAGGCTTGCAAAGTGCTTCACAAATGTTATGCCATTTTTGTCCTTATAACAACCCTGAGAGGAAGGTGCTGTCATTTTACAGCCATTTTAGTCATTTTACAGATGAGGAAACCAAAGCAGAGAAAGGTCAAGTAGTCTGACCAGGTTTGCATAGCTCATAATTGTCTGGGTCCAAGTTTGAATTCAGGTCTTCCTGACTCCAGGTTCAGTTAACTCTGTCCATAACAGTTTTTCTCTGAGTTTCATTCATTTGTTAGCGTAATCATGCCTTAATACTTCCAACTGCTTATGGAACACTCAATTCAAATCATTGTGAAAAGTCTGAATCATGTAATACTTTTACGTTTTGCTTAAATTTATAGTGACTTGTTATAAGCTAACCAAATGTTGCCCAGGAGAGGTCCAAGGACAGTAGCTTTGTTGCATAAATGTGAATTAGTTATAATTATCATAGTAAATGTTTGTAAGTGGGTATTTCTTAAATGCCTTTTTATAGATTTGAAATGAATAGAGTCTAAATTAATGTGAGTTGCCCAAATAACTATTGTCTGAAATCACTACGTTAACTATCTTTACAAACTTTCTTCAGTTTCTAGGCATAATATAAAGATGTTTGCTTTCTCCCTGCAGTGTATGCAAAATTCTGTTTTTAAAACTTGTTTTCATTGTTTTAAAAATAAATGAACAAAAATACAAGAGACTGTTGATTATTTCACCACATAATCATTGCTACAGCATAATCGTTGCACTGATTTTTTCAGTCCAAAAATTGGTTTATAGCCTTTACTACATAATCATCTCATGGTATAATTCTGTTCCTCATGCTGCTTAAAAGGTGAACAGAGCAACAACGTATTCACCAGTAGCATATGGATCTGCATTTATCCTTCACGCATTGGGAGCCAAAAGCCTAGAATCCTCAGTCTACATGCATTGTCAGTATTCAATTTTAACGTATATTCATGAGTATTCTGTGCATCCTAATGTTGCACCAAAGACAGTTTAGGGATAAATGATTTTTAAGTAATACCAGCATAGTTTTTTAAAAGCTTCACATAATGGTCGCACCCCACTTTTTTTTAACAAATATTTGCCATAAAATCTAAGACGATTATGTAGTAAAATATGATACACATTTTGTGTGATGACTTTGAAAAAAGCACACTGTGTAAGCAATGACTATCTTGAAATGAATGACAGGATTTATAGTATTGGAATTAAAATTGTCTCACTAAGATATAATTTCATACTAATGATAATAGCTTGAATTATAAATTATAACTTCCTAAATTATAAATGTATTTATATAATCTGTTATATAGCATTATATAATTTGTTTTGTTGAAATTTATATGTATTATAATATATAAATATTTTAAATTTAAATATACTAAATCATGCATTATGAGGTTGAATGCTTTCTCCTGTCATCAGAAGCATGTTGTCGTTATTATAGTTATTATTAGGTTGTAGTACCATAGGTTTAGAATATGACAGATAATTCTCCCTATAAAATACATAGCTTTTGTTTAAATTCAGTTATAATTTGCCAGAAGTCTCTTATATTTACTTTGTAATGTTTGATAAATACTAAATAATTACATTTAGATTTACTACAAATAAGTAAAGTCTTAAATAAGATTGTTAAATGTGTTCTGTTCTCAAAAGTATAGTTAAATAATTATTGTGTTGATAAACATTCAGAATTTGTGTGTTTGTGTGTGTGTGTGTGTGTGTGTGTAGCATGCTATTAATCTTAACCATAATATTCACTTCTTTCTTATCAGTAAAGTCTGTGTAATTCCACACTTACTATGCCCCCGCCATGTGTTCAATGCAGCACTTACGCATTGGGAACATTACAGAAAAAGTGGAAACTGGGTTCTTGCCTTTTGAGGTGCTTAAAATGTAGGCAGCGAAATCAGGAGGGCAAACATTCTAAAGCAAGGTATAACAAATCATATAATTGTACTCCAAACTGGTTGCTATTTAGAGAATTAAAATTTTAAGAAGGATTACTTAGGATTAGGTTTAAAACACAAAGTTTGCTGGAAATAGGTTAGATTTCCTTAGATTATGAAGGAAATGTCAGCTTTATTAACTTTTATTTATCAGTGCTTTGCACATATAATAATATACGTATACGTATATGTATTTGATACTACATAATAATAAACGCAGCATTCAAGGTAATGACAACAGCATCCACAATTTGAAGGGGTTGGAAAATTGTCTTTGCATCACCACAAAGTTTACTAATTGGCCTGAGTAGAAAACAAGGGCAAGACATAAAGTTGAATAGGCAAGATAGGTGAAAGTGAAAAAAAAGCCTTGAATGCCAGGCTGTGGAGTTTGAACTTGGTCTTCTTGAGTTATGTAGAATGACCTAAAATGGGTCTCTGATGAATTCTAGTCATCTATATCCGTAGAACACCTGAAGTAAGCCTATAAAACCAAAAAGAAAAGTGGAATTGCTTTACTTAGAGGTTTTCCTTAGTGACAGTGAAATGCAAATTCACAAAATTTTTATCTCCATATTCTTTACCTTTATATTTCTATCTTTATTCAACAAACAGTTATTAAGTACCTGTTATGTGCCATACACTATGGTAGGTGCTAGGGATGCAGACAAACATGAAATAGCACCTATTCTCAAGGAACTTTATTTCTATTGGGAGATAAAACATGTCATGGATAAAAGCATGTACACAACCAATGCAAAATAGCAGCATAGTTTAGGGAAAGAAGGCACTAGAAATTGTCTTTATAATTCCTTTTCAAGCCCTTCACTGGATCACAAGAATCTATCTCAAGTAGAAAACTACTTTCTGGAGCTACTATTCTTGTGAGTTTTATATTCTGTCTTCAAGTTGACAGCCTCGATAGCCCTAAAGCTCCAAAAGGCACTGAGATGAGATACAGTGGTGATAGAGAATGTGTTCACTGTCAGTGGGGATATTCTACTTTCAGTGTTATAACATGTGTGTAAAGAACCATGAGAGTGCAGAGACAAAATAAAGCAAAGTAGACTATAAATATTTATGTTTTAAAAGGACACACAGTGAAAGAGTAGTCAGAATTAGGTTGAGTTTCAGAGGGCAAACTAATTATTCATCACCAACATAGCATAAAGTATTACACAAGAAGCTGGGTGAAAGAAAGGGGTTAAAAAAAAGTATAAATTTATCAGAAGTAAATTAAGTAAATGTGCTAAAGCATATTGACTGACCTTAGGGTTTTACAACAGGCAATTGTAATATTCAAATATTTTCTAGGAAATCTCCAGTTTCCCAGTTTGGCTCTTTGCTAAATTAGGCAACTTGTTTATAGTGCTTTTGAAAGGAAATTATGCAATATATTATGCAAATTCGGAATTCCTGAGAGCAGAATCTGAAGATGTGTTGCCACTATGTATTACAAAGATGTGAGCCATTTATAGTTCTTAGTAACAGATTTTGTACTACTTTATTAAATGGAAATGAGATCATTTAAGTAAATCAGATGAGATAACATGTAGAGTGTTTTGCAGGCCTTAAGGGCTATATAAATACTCATTATTATTCCAACTTTAAAGTCTATGATCTTAGGTATTTAAAAACCTTACTCAAAGTTCTGTTAGAAGTGTAATGAAGTAGAAAGGGAGCCCATATTTCAAGGATTACTGTATTTATAATTGTGTATATGACTACAAAAGAGCAAGATAATTTTAATATGGCTTTTGGAAATAAATCTTCAGAGACTTTCAGAATTGGAAGTGTTCTCACAGTAGACCATCTAGTCCAATCTGCCCACCTATGATACAATTGACAGATAGTAATCCATTCAGGAAGAAGCCACTACTTGCCTAGGCAGCCTATTACACTTTTAGATAGCTCTAATCATTAGTTTTTCATTACATCAGTTAAGGTTTTCCTCTTTGCAGCACCCACCTAATTTTGTGCTTTGGCAGAATAAAGAAGACCTAACATCTCTTCAGTTATTAAAGATAACTCTTCCTCTCCTCAAGTCTTTTCTCCTCTAGGCTAAATATATCCAGTTCCTTCAGTTGGTCCTCATGGAGAATGAGCTTGAGGTACATCATCTTGGTTGCCCTTCTGGATGTGATCCAACTTTTCAATGTTTTTAAAATGTAGTGCCCCAAACTGGGCATAGATGGGTTCTCACTATGATGTAGAGCATCACCGTTACCTCTCCAGTTTTGGACACTGCACCTTTCTTAATGAAGCTTAAGACTGCATTCATTTCCTTGGCTTTCATGTGGCACTGTTGATTCATACTGAATTTGGTAGTCTATTAAGACCCTCAGATCATTTTCAAATGAGCTCCTATCTATTCCTGTTACTTGTACTTATGAAACTGACTTTTTTGAACCCAAGACTTTATGTTTGTACTATATGTATAATTCTTAGATTTGGCCCAACATTATAGTCTGCTGAAACTTTTTTGAATCCTGACTCTGTCAGCCAATGTTAACTGATGCCGTCAACTTTGTGCTATGTACAGATGTGATAGACATATATACATGTATGTCTTTGTCCTTGTTATTCATAAAAAGATTTTTAAAATTTTTTCTTTTCTATTTATTTTCTTTTTCTTTTTTTTTTCCTTTTTTTGGAGGAGGGAAGGCAGGGCAATTGGGGTTAAGTGACTTGCCCAAAGTCACACAACTAGTAAGTGTGTCAAGTGTCTGAGGCTGGATTTGAATTCAGGTCCTCCTGACACCAGGGCCAATGCTCTACTCACTGTGCCACCTAGCTGCCCCAGATAAAAGTTTTTAAGCACAGGGCCAATGCCAGAACTCAAGGTGTAGCTCCAGTAATGTGTCATATCTTGTAGAACTACCTACCTCATCAAAATATGCAAAGTTAATAAATGATAGAAAGATTAGCAGGAATGATGAATAATGTTTAAAAAAGAACCAGACCCTGATGGTTACTGGTAGGGAAGAGATGAATGAGGGGTATGGAATACTGGGAAATATCAAAATACTAAAAGAATTCCTTTAAAAAGATGACTCAGGGCTATGTGTAGGGTGGATTGGAGAAAGAAGTAGATGTATAGAAGGTCGGCAGCCAGCTGCCCTGAATTGGATACAGTAGTTTAAACCTAGAGACAAAGCAGTGGACTAGCTAAATAATGCCAGCCCTTTTTTAGATGTTATAAACAAATACAGGATGTGTTACAGACTGGTTAATTGTCATCATCCTTTGCAGATTTCCCATACCTTCTGGAAGGAAAAGGCAACTTTTTTTTTCCTTCTTTTTTCAAATACTGGGTTGTGTCATAGAACAAAAGGTGATAATTCCATTTTTGTTCCATATTTGGTCATTGAAATATTATGATTTACAGAACCATCATAGCATGCTGGGAAAATGAACACATTAAGACGTTCTTCAAAGAAGACAAAGTAATTGATTGTTACTTGCAACAAATGATGCATAAGCTTTTGCCGGGTTAATGGAGAAATAGTTACTTAATTTTCTTCAAAGGATTGACTGACTGTTAGCAAAATTGATTCTGCAAAGTCCTTTACACCCTAACTGTGAAAGATCAGATACTTAACTGCTGTATCTGAAAGTTTTAGGGACAGTGTAGTATAGTGAAAACCTTAAGAGGGAGGGGATGAGGGGGACCTCTGTTCTAGCTCTGACTATGGAAATGTAAAATACCATAAATGTAAGCCGTTATGTACACAAGTAAAAATTACATTCATCTTATATCCTAGTTGTGACATGCCACCGAGCTGTTGGTTTTCATGTTATTCCTACAGAACTACTTTCCTTCATGGGGAACATTTACATCATCACTAATTTAAGTTAACAAGTGTTGATTATGCACTTACTATGTGCCAGGCACTGTGCTAAGTACTGGGGATGCTAGGGAAGTAAGGGAAGTCAATATCTTCACAGAGCTCACATTCTAACCAGGTACATACAAGCCACGTACAGAAGGCATGGAAGGAAAAGGGAAGGGAAGACCCTCTCAGTGGGTGATAACCAGAATGGCCTCTTGCAGAAGGTGGTGCTTCAGCTGAGCCTTGAAGGAAACCAGGAGTATGACGAGGCAACACTGAGGCAGGGAGAGCCGTCAAGATATGGGGACAACTGGGGCAGAAGCACAGAGATGAGAGATTCAGTGTCTTGTGAGAAAGAACATTTGGTAGGACAGATGAGCTGTCTGGAAGGGAATTAAAGTGTTAAAAGATAGAAAAGGTAGGAAGGGGCCAGGTTCTGAAAAGCTTTAAGTGACAGGGGACTTTATATTTTATCCTAGAGATAATAGGGAATCACTGGAATATATTGGAGTGGGAAGTGACGTGGTCAGACCTGTGTTGTAAGAAAATCACTTTGGCCACTGAGTGCACAATGCTCTGGAACAGATCATTACAAAGGATCTCTTTTCTTATGCCAGTTGTGTACTGATAGAAGGCACTGATTTTCAAAGAAGTGAGGATACTTCCTGAGGAGATGTGATATTACTAACTTTCTTATACCTAATGATAGGTACTGTTTTCAATTTGATAATAGATTTTGATAGAGTGGTGACATTTGGGTGATGGATGACTTTCTCACATGCTTTTTCTTTTCTGATACACTGACTTGCACAATTTTTTTTTTGACCTAGCTGTAAGCCGGATGATTCATAAGTGTATTTTATATAAGTGCATTATTGGTTTGATTAAAGGCTTCTTCCTACATTATACATTTGCATTCCCGGGGTCAGTGTTTAGCTTTCCACACTATGGTTGCTTATATTCCCTGGTGTAAAACTCAAAGCTTTATTCAGTGCCATAGCCAAAATATCTTTTTTATTGGTTAAAATACTCTAGTTCTTATATAGTGTCTTACAGATCCTGACAGTGCTATCTTCCAAACTCATAGTTTCAAAAAACGTCACCATGCTAAATAATTCCTCTAAAGTAAATTTAATACAAGAACAATGCCAAAAGTGGAGCCGGGAAGATTGACCTAGGTCATGATAGTTCAAGCTCTAAATAAGAAATGTTTGATTTGCTTAAATAACTGACACTGAGATACCTATTTTATTGTTAATGCTAAGAACACGACAATAATAAATAATTTACAATTATGTAGCTTTGGAGGGTTAGAAAAGTACTTTACATATATTATCTCATTTAGTCCTTACCCTCTGTGGCGTACGTGTAACAGCTATTTATTATCCCTATTTCGAAAATGAGGGAAGTGAGACCAAGAGCAGATAAATGACTTTCCTAGGATCGCATAGCCAGTAAATGTCTGAGGAAGGATGCAAACCCAGATCTTCTTGACTCCCAAGTCCAGTGCTTTAATCGTTACCCCTTGGTACCATCTTTGTTAGTTATGTCAATAATTCAGGATAACCTGCAAGAAAGTAAAATTTCAGCTCGTCTATATAAATTAGATGTAAACTTTATATGAATTAGACCATGGAGTAAAATACACATACTTTACCCTATTAAATTTCCTAAGGACAGGAATCCTGTCTTATCTAAATCTCTCTACACAGTATGTGTTATTGAATGTTTGTCAGATAAATGGATACATTTAAAACCCTGCATATTAAATAGGACTTTGTCTTTAGTAGGTAATATTACTAAAGGTGTTTTATCACTATAAATGAAATTATTTAATGAACATATACCTATCTGCTATACTCATATCTGTGACTTTGTTGTAACCCAGGTTGGTGCCCCGTTTGTTGAAGCCCATTTTGTGTTTTTCTTAGTCATTAAAACATTCTATAATGTGCAAATCTCTAGCTAGTACGAATTTTAAAAATGTTCCTTTTTAGTATTATGAATTTAACAAGCATCAAGAAGCATGAACATTTCCATATACAAACAACAAGCAACAATAGAAAAAGAAGACCACATATGAAAATAGGATTCTCCAGTACTTACAACTTGATTTTTTTATGTATTTCAAATTTAACACAAAAGTCAATACTACCCTGCTTGTCCATATCTCTGTCCAAACTTCTGTCTTCTCTTTTCTGTTTTTTTAATGAGTCATTCTTCCTATTTTCTTATTTTAGTATCTCTCTCACACTGTTTTCTACTCCTTTTCCCTCCAAAAAAAAATTAAAGCTCCCCCTTATAATAAATAAGTGTAAGTGATGCAAAATGAACCCACATGTAGACAATATCTCAAAACGTATGTCTTGTTCTATATCTCTAAAACATAACATCTCTGTCACGAGGTAGGAAAGCTAAACACTCTTGGCTGACCTTGGGAATGCAAATGTATAATGTAGGAAGAAGCCTTTAATCAAACCAATAATGCACTTATATCATCAGCCTTCTTGAGTCATGATTGGTTATTCCATTGATTGTAGCCTTAAAATTCACAATTGTTTTTCTTTACAATGTTGTGGTCATTGTGTAAATCGCATTCCTAATTCCACTCACTTCACTCTACATCAATTCATCAAGTCATTCCAGGTTTCTCTGAATTCATCCCTTTGTCATTTCCTATAGGCGCCATTACAATTCAGTCATATTCATTGGCCACAGTTTGTTCAGGCATTTCTTAAATTGACAAGCACAAACTTTGTTTCTAGTTCTTTGCTACAGCAAAAGGTGCTTTTATAAATATTTTGTACACATAAATCCTTTCCTTCTTCCTTTGATCTTTTTTTTGTATAAAGTGGTCCCACTGGGAATACGTATTTTAGTGGCTTTTTGGGTAGAGTTCAGAATTGTTTTCAAGAATGGTTGATCTACTTCACAACTTCAGCAATAGTGCATTATTATGCCTGTCTTTCCAAATCCCCTGTAACGATAGTCATTTTCCCATTTTATCATCTTTGCTAATTTAAGAGTATAAAGTGGAAAGTCAGAATTGTTTTAATATTAATTTCTCTTATCATTAGTGATTTGGAGCATTTTTTATGTATTTGATAGCTTATCTTTCTTCCCTTGAGCTTTGTCTATGCTAGACCAAGATTGTCTTTTGACCAAATACCTAGTAGGGAATTTTTCTTCTTACATATTGTATCAACTCTCTATGTATCTTGGATATCAAACCTTCATCTGAGGTATTTGCTACAAAAATTTTTCCCCCATTTTGTTGTGTCCCTTCTAATTTTAAGTGTATTGATTTTGTTTATGCAAAAAATTTCAGTTTTATATAATGTTTTATTTGCTGTGGATAACCACATCAACCTTCTCCATCTCTTAGTTGACTAAGAAATCTTCCCTTACCCCTAGTTCTGAAAGCTTTCCTGCTCATCTGTTTTTCTGATATGCCCTTTTATATCTAGGACTTGTATCTATTTGGAGCTTATTTGCTATCCAATATAAAATATTGGTATAAACTTCATTTCTGCCAAGCTGCTTCTCAGCTTTCCCAGAATTTTTTGTGAATTAAGAAGTCCTTATCACAGTAATTGGACTCCTTGGGACTATGAAACAGTATGCTGCTATGTTCATTGATTGCTCTTGGATCTGGTATACCTAATCCATTCCAATGGCAGCTAGTAGTACAATGGAACAGTGGACATGGAGTCCAGAAGACCTGAATTCAGTTCCAACCTCAGACTTTTACTAGTAAGTTATGTGATCTCGGGACGGTCATTTCAGTTCTGTTTGCCTCAGTTTCCTCAACTGTTAAATGGGGATGAAACTAGCATCTACCTTGCAGGGTTATTGTGAAGATCAGATGAGATAATATTTGTATGCTTAGAACAGTGCCTGACATATAGTAGGTACTATATGTGTGTGTATACATATGCATATTACCTTCCCTTCCCATTAATCAACTTCTCTATATTTTTTAACCAGTACCAAATAGTTTCGATGGTTACTGCTTGTAATCTAATTTGAAATCTAGTATGGCTAGGCCCCTTTTCTTCCTGCTTACTTTCACTATTTTCTTCTAAATTTCTGGCATTTTTTTCCTCCAGATGAATTTGTTACTGTTTTCTAGCTCAAAGTTATTTGGTAGTTTGATATGATGCTGCATCTCTAATTTTAGGTAGTATGGTCATTTTTGTTACGTGGACATAGGCTAACCATGAGCAGTTAATATTTCTCTACTTAGGTCTGTCTTTATTTCTATAAAGAGTATTTTGTAGTTAAGTTTATGTAACTCCTATGTGTATCTGGGTAGCTGGACTCCAAACTTGTGTAGTTAACTTCGACTGGAAGTTCTTTCTCTATTTCTTCTTGCTAAGTTTTGTTTGTAATATAAAGAAAGGCTGATGATTTTTGTTTATTTTATATCTTGCGCCTTTACTAAAGTTATTATTTCAGTTAACTTGACAATTAAGTTGACTGCATAAGGTTCTCTAAGTAAACCGTCCTGTCATTTCAGAAGCTGATCATTTTACTTCCTCTTTGTTGGCTAGTGTTTATTAAAGACAGGAGTTGGAATGGAAATGTTTCTCTGGAAGTGCCACCGCTGTTCTATTTCCCAGAGAAAATGAATGATCTCTCTTTATACTGAAAGAAGTAACCGTGGCTTCCTATTAGCTGTCCAGCTCTACTTTGAGTCCTAAAGTACTGAGAATTCAAAGTGAATCTTGCTTAGTACTAGGGATTTGATATACCACTATTTACTTTCTGACCTCTGATTAACAACATATGTCTGAAAGCCTTTGTAGTTGTAATAGAATATTTACATTCAATATTACGGATCTAAGCTGCAGCTGCATCAGTGTTCAAGAAATGTACATATGCCCTTAGATATTTGATTTCAAAGAACTTTAATTCAACAGGGTTGTAGAGACTATACTAGGCATAAATCTTAAATGTATTTGAAGACACAAATGCCAAGATCGGAAGTATAATACTGGCATCCATATTTTATTAAGGTATAATTTAAAATGTAGCATTATTATTATAGATTGAACTGCATTATATCTGGACAGTGTGTGTGTGTGTGTGTGTGTGTGTGCGTGCGTGCGTGTGTGTGTGTGTGTGTGTGTTTTGGGGTGTGACTTTGGACCAAGGTGGTTACCAAGGATGCTAAGAAGCTATTCACTTCCTAGTGTGAGGCTGCCAACCAGGTATTAGTAGGTAAAGGGACATTGAGAGCCCTCTTACTTGGTAGCTACATGTACATTCTTGGAAACTGACTGAAAATCGTGCTACCCTCTTTTCCTGTCTGAAATCAGCTTCAATTCATTGGTACCTCACTCTCCTTTTCCTCCCTCTGCATTAAAGCTGATGAGAGATGGTTCTATATTTTCTATTTTTCACCCTTTTTTCTCTTAACACCATATGGCATTCTGAAGACAAGCATATTGACCAACCCAAAATAATTTCTTTAGATTTTGGTTTATTTTTTAAATACTGACAAAATGTTTGGAAGGCTACTGCAAATTTACACATTGGAAATCAAGCTTTGCGTTACCATTTAAAATGAAATGCTTTTTTGTCCCCATGAATATACAGAGAGTATATCAGAGGTTCAAAATTCTGTAGCTTATTATCATACCTCGAATAGTTTTTTCTTCCATCAGGCATTATTTATGCCTATGTTATCTCTTTTCATATTTGTCATTGAGCTGTTCATATGTGATTCTTTTTTATTAACCCAAAGTTGTTGATAGAAGTGATATATCATGTTGTTATCTGCCTCTCTGATGCATTAATGTTGTTCTTGAACTTAAGTTCCCTTCTAGACAGAATAATATGATTGAAGACTTGCATGCACTCTTCAAGTAACCCAGTTTTGAAGATAAATATCAGGGAAGGGTAGTAACTAGTAACTGGATGACATCAGATTATTAACAGATCATTTTGAAATGGTTTCGATTCTATGATGTGAAGCCAATGATGCTTCCTTGAGTTTCCAGTAAGGAAACCATACCATTTTTTAAACCATAGGGAAGCATGATTCAATGGTTTAGTTCATCAAATACAAACTGTAGCCTTCTGATTTCCAAGAAAAGAGAAAGGTCCATCAATGAGTTAACTTCCTATTTTTTTTAACTAGTAGCTCCTTTTTGGTTTTCTCATGAATTTATGCCTCTGTACTTACAGAGCTTTGACTCCTCAACTAGATTTTTGAGTGTTTTTCCCCTTTTATTTTTATAGCTTCCAAAGTCTAACATTCAGAGATTAGCTGTGTTCAGAAATCAGGGAGTTAGGGCCAGTATAGGCAAATACCACAGTAACTGACATTGTATGACTGTGTTTTCCCACGATAAAAGCATTTAAATTGACCCATTTTATGACAATGGAAATGGAAGAAAGCTGAGTTTCTTTCCTGTTCATGTTTCTTTTGTAAAGAATGTCCCAAAATGATACCATTGCAACGAACTCAATAATACTATAAATAAAGACATTTCAAGGCCATCCAGAGTAAACAAGATATATTAGAAAAGTAATTGGAACCTAGATTAACTAAAAGTGTTCATACATCTGTGTCAAACCAATAGATGGATAGAGAGATAGATAGATAGATACGTATATCTCTTCTCATTTGTGTTTCTCTGCTAAAAAAAAAAAGTTACGCTTAAAAAAGAGAACTGTTCTATGAAACTAAAAAATTAGACATTCATTCAAATATAAATTGTGTTGTTTAATCCAGGCTGTAATGGGCTGATTACACATCCTATCATTTTGATCTCCATCTCTTATTCTTTACAGATAACAGCGATTTAATTGCTTGTACAGTGATTACAAAAGATGGAGGTCTCGTTCAGCGTTTTCTAGCTGTGGATATTTATCAGATGAGTTTGGTGGAGCCAGATGTTGCAAGACTAGGGTGGGGAGTAGTCAAGTTTGCAGGTCTCTTGCAGGTAAGGTGTCAGAAAGTTCTGAAAATACTCTTATGTATCTTGTGACTCAGAGTTAGGAGGGATCTAAAAGGTGATCTTAGAACATCTTTGTAGTCTTCGTTGGAATACATTCAGTGTTCTCAGTGACTTAGAAGGCAGTTCTTGTCATTCAAACAGCTTTAGTTTTTAGCCAAAACCTGACTCCTTCTAACTTCTACCCATTGATTCTAGTTTTGTGCTCTAGAGCTGCAAAAAAAATAAGTATTACACACAGTAGCACTTCAAATATTTGAAGATCACTGTCAAAACTAAGTCTTTTCCAAAGTAAATCTTTTTTCTTCTGAAAATGGCCAAAATTTTGCACTAGAATAATTTCCAGGTTTTTAATTTCATTTGTTCTTCTAAGCTACTTTTTCTTCATTTTTCAGATTTCACAGGTATGCAGAATTTACCATACAAATAGCTACCTCTGATGGATCTTTCTTAATAAAGAGGCTACAAAATGTTTGAATAGGTGTGATACAGTCCATGATCATTCATGATTTGGACTTTAGTTCGTTATCTCAGGTTTCTCACTATTAAAGAAACTTTGAAACATAGCTTTTCTGTTGAAAGATTGCATACATATCTATTTAGCTAACATTTGCCTAGCACTTTAAGGTTTTCCAAGCATACATTAAAGTTTATATTAGATTTTTATTTGCTGATTGGAACATGGTTAATTACCAGGCTTAGAGTATTATCTGCCACTCTAGCCTTCAGAATCATCAGATTTTCTAACATATCACCATTCCATTTTTGTGTGGCATAGCTCTTGGCTTAGCAAGCTCTTGTTGGATATAATCTTGTTCCGGAGGGTAAAAATGATGCTGGATTTGGTGTCAGGATCTGAGTTTGACTTCAGATTCTCACCTTACCAGCTTTGTGACCTTGGAGACATCAAGTCCTTTGACTTCCTTGAGCTTCATTTAACTAATCGTTTAATAGTAATAACAATATTTGTATTACCAACCTCACAGAGATGTGAGGAAAATACATTGTAAAATATAAAGCTCTATCTACTTCTTACCACCTCTTTCCCTGAGAGCCTTGTTTTCCTGGAAGTACTGCCAGGCTATAAAAAGAGCCCAGCAACCCTGGCTTCTAATCTTTGCTCTATTATTGATGTGACCTATGGAAAATCCCATTCTGCCTCTCTAAGCTTCTGTTTTCTTCTCTGTCAACTAAAGGGTTTGAACCTGATGTTCTCTAAGGCCCCTTCTTGCTCTAAAACTTATGCTCCCTATGAAAGTAAAGGAAAACTGTTTTCAACTTGATTCTCTCTTACTTTACTTCCTCAGGCTTGTTTGCTGCATCAGACACTCAGCCAGTTGAAAGGACTTTGTCTTTGTTTTAGTTGAGGGATGGGAATGGTGGGACAGAATAGCTCTATAATATGGTATGCTATTTTGAAACTAGTATATTGTGAAAAAGATCATGCAGTATTGTATACTATAACTTCTTGAAGAGAACTGGGCTTTTTTAGTTATGTATTACATCTGGTTATGTGTAGTATCCAGAAGTACTTTCCCTGGCTTTGCCCACTCACATCTTAGCCTTGGAAAGGTAATTCATCTTTTATACCAGTTGAGTAAGCATTCTTGTTTTTGACATTTTTCTGAATTGTTTCCTAAGAGTTGATTGGGCGTGATGGCCCTTTGAGATGCTACCATATTATGAGCTTAATTGTATTACTTTTTTTCTACAGGATATGCAGGTAACTGGAGTAGAAGAAGATAGTAGAGCTCTGAACATTATCATTCACAAACCTGCTTCTAGCCCCCATTCTAAACCTTTCCCCATTCTCCAAGCTACATTTGTATTTTCTGATCATATCCGCTGTATCATTGCAAAACAGCGCCTAGCAAAAGGCCGTATCCAGGCCCGGCGGATGAAGATGCAGCGTATAGCTGGTGAGTAGATTCATCGCCTGCAGATTGTTCTTGTTTCCTTTTGGTACTAGAAGGACTTCCTTCTCCTGACACAGCAGAATCTGCTGCATTGAAGATAGTGTACTTTTAAATAAGACAACAAACTCAAGTTAGTAGGAAATTTTTATTTCTGCTTATGTATAGAATGGAGAGGTGACAATCAGAATTTCCAACAAATTTCTGTTGCTGTAGGTGGTCTCTCTGAGATCTGGAGGAGAGGCTGAAACTTCCTCTCTGATTAGGCCTAGCAGTTGGGACACTGATTTGTAAATGTAAATTGATTAAAAATTATTTTTCATCTGGATAGGATAGAGGAAATAGCCTCCATATCAAAACCAGTTTGTCCGGATACTTAACTGCGCTGATCTACTAGCACGATGAAAACAATCTTAGGGGATATTCCCTGTGTTTATAAAGCTCTTCGTTAAAAGGCAGTGTAGCTTAATGGATACAGAGCTAGTCTCAAAGTCAGGAAGACCTAGCTTCAACTTCTGCCTCTGACACATAAGATCATAAATCAAGATCTGAAAGGGCTTTAGAGATCATCTACTCTAAGCCCCTTATTTTATAGATCAGAAAACTGAGCTCCAGAGACTTGACCAAGACCACTCAGCTAATAAGCTTCAGAAGCTGGATTTGAACCCAGGTCATATGACTAGAGCCCAATGTTTTTTCCATTGGACCATATTGTTCCTGAATCAGGATAAGTCACTTGACCTCTCAATGTCTCAGGCAACTTTCCAGGACTATAAGTTACAGAAGAGTTATAGAAATCTGTCTTGGGGAAGGGACTTTTTTTCAGCTGTTCCCCATATTGATAAAATCAGAGACCTAGTTTTCCTCCTTAATTCCTCTCCCTTTCAGAAAGGTGCTAGCTAACTCAATTCTATAAAAGTAGAATCAGATACTATTGTAGGAGGGTTTTGAGAATTTGAAAAGTAAGCTAGTTTCTAACATTCTGTGAAGAAAATACACTTTTTTGTGTTTAAAAAAAAAAAACTTTCTCAAAAATTGGGACATTTGGTGATTCCTATTAAGTAACCACAGTATACATTTTGGTAAAAGTCTTTAAAGTAGGCTTCTAACTTCAGTTTTTCTGAAGTTGTCCAATCATCTTTCAATTCAAGGACAAATGAATTTTGCACTACAGTTGTTCGACTCTTTTAAGCCTACCTGTCAGTACTTTCTCAAATTAATTTCCTGAAAATTAAAAAAAACAACCTTTTTAGGTTTATGAATATTCATGGATTTAGTTATTTACTAGGGTTCACCATCATCCTCCCTTATTTTATTAATCCTCAGTTCTGTTGAGTGCTTCTGTCATCTTATTTTCCATTTAACTAAAATTTGGCTTACAAAATCATTACAGAAGCATTTTGTAATGCACGAAATTGCTTAAATCATTCAATCCTTTCTCTTAAGATTTATTCTGGGAGAATTTTCTCCTCTTTAAAGTAATTTCTTACAGCTGGCTCAACAGTAAAAATATTTCATTTTAAAATTGGGAATTATGCTGTAAAGTGGCTGTTAGAACTTATACCACAGGGTATTTTAAAAATTGATTTTTAAAATTCTAACAGATTTGATTTATAGTAAGATTTATTTATGGAAGTGGAGATTAGCAACTTTGGCATGTTATAATTTTAAAGCTGAATATGTGGTCAGTGCCTTGGGGATTGAAATGTGAAAAGCACCTGAGCCTTGGGAAATAAGGCCTTTTATGTTCACAGGTCAAGAAAAAGACGTAGTAGTGGGTCCAAGAAGAGTCTGAACTAGCACCCAAGACTTTAGATCCTAAGGCCGTTGTGCCCTTCATTGGTAGCATTGTATAGCATTGTATAGTGGAAAGTCATCTGGTCTTAGTCACCACTTATTACTTGTGTGGCCCTGGGAAGTTGACTTAATTTATCTATACTCAAGGGTTCTTTGTTTTGTTTTGTCTTTGGTAAATGGAGTTAATGATACTTGCACTACCCACCTTATAAGGTTATAGCATGGAAAGTGGTTTGTAAACTTCAAAGCGCTATTAAAAGGTGAACAAGAGGTAAGCGTTGGGTTAGATTTCATGTTAATTGAAAGTATTTGTGGCAGATCAAAATGACTAGAATGCACCTTGGTTATTAGATACTCCATCTCAACTGTGATCAAGTATTAGCATTCTGGCCCCATGGGCTTAACTTAACAACACAAAGTATCTTATCTTCACCATCTGTGGTTTTATTCAGCAAATGCCATGTTATTTAAATCTAGCACTCCTGGACCTTCCAATCCAGCCATCAACAGAAGTCATGGGATTTGCACTTAATGCTTCAACTTCAAGCCAACACCTGCCTTTCCGATTCTATGAACAATCTCGTCGTGGCAGCAGTGATCCAACGGTGCAGCGTTCTGTTTTTGCATCTGTTGACAAGGTACCAGGTAAGCCTAGCCCACAACTCATATATAGCTTGCTGTTTGTCCTTCTGTTGAAGCATGGAGCCTTCTTCCCTATCCTCCTTTCTTCCTAACTTTTCCCCTCCACAGTTTTAGACTACAGATTTTCATCTCATTAAGCTGTTCAGCTCAAAAATGGAACTGGCTTTCCAGTGTTCTTTCTTTAAAAATCTCTGAAGGTATAATGCCACGTTAGACTAAAGACACAAAAATAAATCTTGGCTTTATTTTTAGTTTAGTTTTCCAGAGCATTTCTGGGGTATAGAGAAAAACTTCTTAGAATTTAGACCGAGAGATTTCTTGGAAATTTCTTGGAAATACTTAAATTAGTACTAATAAAGTTGTGGTAGAGTAGTTTCCGTACCAGTGCAAGATGACTAGAAAGAGATAGTGTGTGTGGTCAGTGTTCTCACCCCACTGAAGAAGTGATACTTAAGAAAAATGCCCTACTATCAACGTTGTGGCTTTCATTTCATTCCATCTCTGAAAATCTTTTCCCACTTTCACCAAAGTGCATGTGCTACGGGATGTTTAGGGTGGAGAAGAGGCAATTGGAGAGGAGGTGTTGATAATGATTACTCTCTTCAAGATTGTGGAAGACTGTTATGTGGTACAGAGATTAAAATTATTTTGCTGTATCCTAGAGGGCAGAACAAGGAGCAGTAGGTAGAAATTGTAGAAAGACAGCTTCAAGCTTGACTCAGGGTAAAACTTCCTAACAGTTAGACCTGTTCCCACGTGTAGTGGTCTGGCCTGCAGGGCAGGAGTCCCCTTCATTGGAGATTCTGAATCAAGACTGAATACAAGACAGTCACTTGTCAGGACTGTAGATTACTGTTCAAGTATGGGTTGGACTGAATAACTTTTGAGGTGCCTTCCAACTCTGAGGTTCTGTGATGCGCACGCGCACGCTCGCGTGCGTGTGTGTGTGTGTATTTAGAAGGTTTAACTTGAAAAAGTGACATATATTGCTTCAGTGATAGACCTACTGTTTTAACATTTTTACTTAAACCCATAAGTACATTGGATTCCTAGACAAAGTACTTTTCTCTTTATTGTAAAACTTCATAAAAACCAGCCAAACACCCAGGCATAGTGAATTTAAGAGTAAATGTGGTACAGTGAAAAGAACACTTGATTTGGAGTTAGAATTGAATTCAAGTCCTTGGCTCTACTCCTTGCTATTCGTGTGACCTTAGACAAGTCATTTAACCTCTTTGGGCCTCAGTTTCTCTCTTTTGAAAAATAGGGTGGAATCGGTGATCTCTAGGGTACCTTCCAGCTGTAAATCTGTGATCCTGTGAATTTCTCTATGTATTTAGTACTTAAATTACAATATCCTACTATTACAATTTCAAAATCTGTTCTGAAGTGTTATTTGATCTAAGACAGTTTAAATTTTTATCTATGTGGTTTTTTTCAAAATTATACTTCCTCCACCCCCAGTATCTTTCACAGGCTGGTAGTAAAGAGGATGTAGCATTGGCCCTACCATGGGCCTGTCATTTATGAATATATCCCTTTCTCAGGCATCAAATAGAGATATCAGTATTTTCCCTTTATCGCCATTCAGAAGTCTGGAGTATTATTTGGAAAAGGAATTTCAAAATCTTATATTTCATAGAGATCCATAATAAATTAATTCTTAATTATCTAGATATGTTTAACATGGTTTGGCACAGCATGGCTTAGGAAATTTACCTTCCCTTAGCATGTAACATGGCATAGGAAGAAGGAAAAGGTCAGAGATTTTGTAAATTACTTTTAATCCATTGGAACTTCTTTTGGCCCCAGAAAAATATGCATAATTTTTTTTCATTTAGATAATATGCTTTTTTTTTTAAACACTTGCAAGCCAACTTACTGCTGTCTTTTGCTTGCCTTGCCAGCATCTAATGGTGCACAAAGCACTGAACCTGGGGTCAGCAAGACCTGAGTTCAAAACCAGCCTCAGACACTTAATAGCTTTGTGGTCCAGATCACTTTGCCTCTCTGCCTTAGTTTCCTCATCTATAAATTGGAATTAATAGCACCTATGTCCTTGAATTGCTGTAAGAATAAAATGAGATTAATATTTGGCCCTTAGCAGTACAAATGGTAACTCCACCAGCATGCCTGTCCTCCATTCCTCTTTTCCTCTTCAGTTGATAATGAGGTCTTGACAGTAACCCCGCCTTCGTTAGGGGTTTCTGAAGGAAGCTTAACAATTAGATTTTGCCAGTTGGGGATGGTTGATAAGGTTTTCTGATTTTCATTCTCTTTTGTCAGCTCTTCCCCAGCCCTCTTGGGAAAAGCTGCACACAATGGGGAAAACATCAGCTCCCCTGTTACAAGTGCAGGTTTGTGAACACCCCTCGACTCAGGATGTTGGCTATTACCCAAAGACTAGAGTAGGATTACTGAGTCTTCTGTAATAATGTGCGTAACAAAAGGTGAATAAGGTAAATCATAATTAGTGACTGTAGCATTCCATTAAGGACTTGGGAGCCAGATCATAGGTGTCATTTGTTGAAACACCCAGGAGAGCCAAGATATTCCAACTCTGACCGCTGGTTTGATCAACAGTGATTAACAAAAGAAGTCTGAAGAGAAAAAATAATCTTACTATTTTAAGTATTGTTTTACTACTTGGGTCATTAAACAGAAGGTCAGCAGCAAGATTAATGAACTTACTTGTTGGCTGTAAATAGTTTATGGAAAGACCCAGGAAGCGGACAAGTATTTAAGCTCCCTGGTTCTGTGCTAAATGCCGGAATTTGGAGAGGTTTGCTGAATAGGCTTTAATTTCATTATTCAAAGCTTTATTCATGTTATTTAAGAAGTGTGAGTAGACATTCCAAAGAACAAATGACACATGGGAGCTGGATAGTGGGTAGGTAATGAGCATAAAATGAGCATAAAAAAGTTAGATTTTTCTAACTGAAATCTGCTGCTGATACTGCATTTTAATTGTTTCAGCTAGTTGTTTATTCCGTAGTAGACATTCCACATCCTCGAAGGAATATAATTGCTTCATTCCCCTTTCCATACTAATAAGAAAAAGTACACGTGGCTACTTGGGATACTTTTTGCTGCTCCTTCAGAATAATTTATAAGAAAGATGACATATTGAAAGTATGTTAGTGTTAATACAAAGTATCCCACTATTGCAATTATCTTCCCATTATGCTAGTACATATAATTGCATATCATTTTTGTCTCCTCCCTACTGGGATAAGAATCATTCCTTAGTTAAAATATGTCCTTTATATTTCCTCGCAACTGAGCAGAATTTCGATGGGTATCAATTAAGTAACTAGCCATGTAGTATCTAGGTTTTTGTATGTAAACATTTTACTTTATTTTCTTGTCTTGTTAGACTAGTGTGAATTTGAAGGTATTATACATGATGTGGTTAAATTAAAACTCTTGAGAAAAGCAAAAGGGCACTTAAAAGTTTAGCCCACCTTTATTTAATGCTAGAGATAAATATCCTATACCACAGACTCAGATTAGACATAATTTATAGATGTATCTAAGAAGCTAAGAGACTCAGATAACTAAAGTTGGCAATCTCTTTTACAAAAACTGAATTAACTAGATTTCCTCAAAGCAAAAGTAACTCGCATGAAGTAAGATACTTTGAATAGTTGTACTCTCTCTTAATTAAGTAGAGAACCAGAGTTAAAATTTATTCTTTGTTTAGTAAAAGACTAAAAGTTTCTTAGAGGTGCCTGCCTTTCCCTAGGGGCTGTTTATACTGAGAAAATCTCTTTCACTATACCAATATTATTCCTCTTCCAACCCTGGCCATCCCCCATCCTTGAATTACACTACCACCCCCAACCCTTCTTGGAATCTGTCTCCTTCAAAACTTTGCTGGAGTGCTGTTTTCTATATAAAGCTTTTCCTGATCCCTCTTTACACTTTGCTGCTAGTTCCTTACCCCTACCCCACAAAAAAAAAAAATACTATTTATTTATTGTACTGGGTGTCCCAAAAGTCTTAGTCTTTAGCTTGGTCTTTAAGATATTAAAGCTTTTTGTGAATTTTAGTAATTTGTTAATTTTGTTAATAATTTTTATTATAGTTCCAGATTCACATTCTCTCTTCCCACCCTACACTGAGGGAAAAAAATCAAACCTGTTACAAGCATGTATGGTCAAGCAAAATACATTCACACACATGCATGCATGCACACAAGTGTATATAAAATGTATATATGCTATATATTTTAGATTTTAAAATATAGACATTATACATATTTCACACACACGAGGGAATTGACATACACACACACACCTTTCAGTCTGTACTGTGTCTCTTACCTCTTTAACTGGAAGTGGGTAGCATGTTTCATTATGAGTCCTCTGGAAATATGGTTGGCCATCATGTTGATAAAATTTTTAGTCTTTCAAAGTTGTGTGTCTTTACAGCATTGTCATTATTGTATAAATTGTTCTCTTGGTTTTGCTTACTTCACTTCGCATCAGTTTCTGTTAAGTCTTCCCACATTTCTCTGAAACCATCCCCTTCATCATTTCTTACAGCACAATAGTATTCTGTCACATCAGCTATTTCCCAATTATTGGGCTCCCCCTCAGTTTCTAATTCTTTGTCACCACAAAAAGAGCTGCCATAAATAGTTTTGTACATGCAGATCATTTCCCTCTTTCTTTGATCTCTTTGGGACATAGACCTAGCGTACGCACCATTTAATAGCGTAGGTCCAAATTTAAGCTATTAAAACTTAAAACTACACTATGACTTTGGGGACACTGTGTGTATATCTTTGCGTGTACATACACACAGAGTCACATGTGTGTGTGCGTGTTTTCTCCCCTGACCTGACAGTGTGTAAGCTCTTTAAGGGCAAATTTGTCTCATTTTTGTCTTTGAATGCCTAAAGCCTAGCCCAGTTCGTGGTGCATAATAAGCACTTATTAAGTGCTTGTCGATTGATTTGTTAGTTTTAGTAGATATTTATGTGCATTCAGCTGATATTGGGAGGGGAAGGGTGACAGTAATTACCTGATGTGTCTTATGGATTGCTTGTGTGTTTGGGGTACTTTCTTGGGGAGCATTATAACCTTGAGAATCATATAATGTGAGATTTCTAGAACCATATAATTCCTTTAAAATAGCGATGTGTAATAACTATTTCTGTTAAATTAGTATTCACTGAAAGCATTAACAGTTGTTTTAAAAGAGCGACAGGTGACATACTTTGTGTTAAATGTCACTCATTTTAGCTAACTGATGAGCTTAAAGGCTTAATGACTTCATTCACCCAGGTGCTGATCATAGCCAAGCCTCATAAATTTCATGACAGCTCCTTTTATGTGTAGTTTGAAGCTGGTGTGTGTGTGTGCTTCCTAGTGTACAGTCTTAAATTGTGGCATGGGCCTTCTTCATCTTTGAATAAACATTTACATCTCTTAAAGAACATGGAGTAACCTATTTTTCATAGGTGTTTATCAAAACAAAATAATCAGGCAGTATCAGCCTCCTGACTTGTAGTATTTAATAGGCCTGTGGAAAAGAAAAGCAGCCAAAAAGTATTTGGGGCAGCTGAGGAGGAGAGGAAACATGTAAAGGTGATAGTTGTGTACTACTGGCTGATCAGAGGACTATTAAGAAGGCCGGTGTTGCTGAACTCTGTGGAGGGGAGAAAAAAGTAATAGGCACCGTGTTGTGAAGCACTTCAAAAACCAAGCAGAAGATGTTGTGTTGGATCTTTAATGTAATAGGGGAGCCGCTGGAGTTCATTAACTTGGGAGGAGCCCCCCTTCCCCAGAGTGGTAACATGCTCACACCTGTACTTTGGCAGCTATGTGGAAGATTTATTGGAATGGAGTCTTGGATCAAGGAGACCAAAGAAGGAAGCATTACAGCAGTCAAGGCAAGATGTGATAGGGGCCTGAACTAGAGGGGTGGCTATGAGAATAGAGGAGACATAGATACTAACAGTTTGGCAACTGCTTGGGTATATGGGTTGAATGAAAGGGAGGGTTATTGAGGGTGACAACAAGGTTATGAACCTGAATATCTAGAAGGGTGGCTTTGTCCTTGATAGAAATAGGAAAGTTCTTAAGTAAATTGGATTTAGGCATGTTGTGGGTAGGGCCTAACTTAGGCCAGCCTGGTGATTTAGGCCTAGGATTGGAAGTAAATGACACGAGAATGTATACCTTGATTGTAAATAAATGACATGAGAACAAAATACCTTTAACAAAAGGAAGTTTATTCAACAACACCACTGAAAAGATATTCCCCAAAAATAATACGAGCCAACATTTATGTAGTACTTACTACGTGCCAGACACAGTGCCAAGCACTTTTTAGCTATTGCCTCATTTGAGCCTTACAACAGCCCTATTATCTCCATTCTACAGGTGAGGAAACTGAGGGAAATAGCAGTTAAGCGATTTGCCCAGGGTCACACACATTACTAGCTAGTGAAGCCAGATTTGAAGTCAGTTCTTCCTGACTTCAGGCCTGGTATTCTATCCATTATTGTGCCACCAGCTGCCCCAGTGCAGTATTAGTTCAGTTGTGCACAAGTCCCCTCACCTCTAAATTTGTTACATTGACCTGCCCTGTCAGAAGGTTATGTTGACTAACAGGCAGTGGGGATTCTTCTAAACCTGAGAACCTTAAACTGCTAGTATGCTGGACTCTCATCTGTTAGGCAGCTGGGAAACTCTGTTGTGGTTCAGGTGTTAGCCCACTGGACCAGTTAAGTGTTGAAGACAGCTTCACTGCCATTTTACAGAAAAAATTGCCTTTCTACCATTGAAGTCTTCTTAGACCATGTGTGGTAGATGATAAGAGTTTACTACCGCGAGTCTCAAAAAGATTAATAGATATTGTACTTACCACAGAGGGGAAAGATCTAATGAGATGCATTGTAGATTACAACCCATTCATGCCTGCTCATCTTATGTGGCTAATTCACTCTGTTCTACCCAAAACTAACAGGAAAGGGCCAGGGCTCTTACTATTTATAGCCCTTCAGTGCATTGCTGATCCTCCAAGGGCATCTGCCCCCAAAACAAAGTGATCTGGGGATACAGAAGTAGACAGCTTGTTCAGGGGACGGGGGGGGCAGAGAGGGGAGGAAGGGTGTCCATAATTTTCTTTATGATACCTGAACAGCTGTGGGTATCCAGGTTAGAGTTAGATTATATAACTGCCCCAAAGGGCTGGCACCCCACAGAAGGAGGGGAATTTTGAACTTGCACAGCCATGGAATGGAGTAGAGTGGAGGAGTGTTTGGTTTTAATAGGTGAAGATTAGGTATTCAGTATGTTGGAGGCAAGCATTTTTGTGGGGAAGATGAGAATAACTCATTTTCCCACTCTCAGATCTTAAGATCGTGCTGTGCTCTCGCCCTCCTCCCCGATTGAGATCATAATTGTAAAACAGTGGTCTCCAACCTTTTTTGATTGAAAGCTCTATCAATAAAAGATTTTGAATATGTACCCCCAACATACATATATTTACTTATTTATAAATTATACATATTACCATGCTAATTATGCATATTGTAAAATAGCACAAAATAGAAATATTGAAAGGACAAGATAAAGATACTGTCTTTTAAGTCAAATTTTATTAATGATACAAAAACCATTTTTGCCCTTATTAAAAACATTATTGTTAATAATGATATGTTAGAGCATTGTGATCGAATATGTTTCATAATTTTTTTAAATCTTGGTTTAATACCATTATACAGTAATTTGAAAATTCTTTCAGAGTTTGGTTTATTTCAATACTTAGTTCTGTTGGTTTTCATAGTTAAAAAAGATGCTTCACAAATGGAATCACAGGCTGTATGTACTTACTAAATAATTATATTCATTTTTAAATCTAGTCCACAAGTTATACAAAGGTTTTGTTGACATTTTTGATAATACATTTTCATCTTCCCTTACATCAGTCATTTGTCTTGCAAATTAAGTATTATGTTTTTATATTTTTAACAAATGAGTCCAATATCCACTGAAGGTCTTCATTTGGAGAATTTTTAAACAAGTTAGAAAATTCTGTTTTCGACTTTATCACATATGTGGATATAAAAGTTTTACAAGCGACACACATGGACTTTAATAGCTCTGGTTAAGAGGGAGCGCGTCAGCATCAAATGCATCAGAGAGGTCAAGAAGGATGAGGACTGAGCATCAGCTTCAGATCTGTCAGTTTCAATTGAGTGAGGGAATCAAGTGTAACGAGAAGTTTTAGAACCCAGAAGACTGCAAGGACAGTGGTACCTTTGACAGAAATAGGGAAGTTCATAAAAAAAGTGGATTAGGGGGAGGGGAAGCAATGTAATAGGATCTGATTGTAACCTGTCCGTTGTCTTCTAATCCTGTGTGCCTCAACTTGTCTGATGAAAAACAGAAAAGGGAGGGTGAGGAAGAATACTTACTTTTTGCCACCTGGCCTGTATGGCTGGGTAGCATTAAATTATGACCACCTGAGGGTCCAACATCTTACAGAGAATGGGAGAACCAGAGAAGCTTAAACAGCTACTGGAGGCCAGTTGGAGGAGAGATTCGAGTGAGAGAATATTATTCGTGGATGGATAAATTGTGTAGTGTAGTTGTTTTGGAGACAAGTGCCATAGTTGGTTACCAACCCAGCAAAAGCCCTCTTCTCACCTCCTGCTGGTTACTGTTTGGATTGATACCATGAGACCCACTCTAGACACGACTGTTTTAAAGAATTAACCTATTCACTGATTTGAAAAATCAATGTAAGCCACTTTACCGCAGTAAATTTATATAATAGACTTTCGAAACTGGTTAATCCTTACGTAAGTTTTTGAACTGCCATATAAAACATGCCTAAATGGAAAATCTGCATTTGGACCATTTTCTGAATCCTAATTAACAGTCTCGAATACAGCTATATCCTTCATCTGCCCAAACGTGCACGGGGCCACGGACATGGTAAGTGTATGACATTCAGCTGAATGAAAGGAAACCAGCAGAGGTATCATTCAGATCCCGTTTTAAAATAAACCTAAGTAAGCCAAATAATCACAACATATCTAAAATACTCCTTGGTTGTCAATCACTTTTCAGACCTCTAGAGAAGTCAGCGTCATGGCACTTCAGTGATAGTATTCCAGCATAAGGAATGGAGTCTGGGAGGTTACCTAATTTATAACCAAGGAGTCACTCAGAAAAGGGGAATGCACTTCTGGCACAGTTTCTCTATTTGACTGCCGTACACACACACTTTCACAATAGACCATAACAGCACTTGTTTAAATATATAGTCCTGACTTATTGGGGGCGGAGCCAAGATGGCAGCTGGGAAGCAGTGACTGGCGTGAGCTCCCCACCAAGTCCCTCCAAAAACCTATTAAAAAATGGCTCTGAACCAATTCTAGAGCTGCAGAACCCACAAAGTGGCACAGGGAAGCAGGGCTCCAGCCCAGGACAGCCTAGATGGTCTCTGGGTAAGGTCTGTCCCACACGGAGCTCCCAGACCCTAGCTGAGGGGAGCAGAGCTGAGCCCAGCATGCTCGGCATGAACAGACCAGACACGGACCTACCAGACAAGGAGATGAGCGGAGAGTGCCCTAACATGCTGAATTACTGAGCTGTGGCATCCACCAGACCTCTCAACCCACAAAGAGCAAAGACATCAGAGAAGGTTAGTGGGAAAAGCTGCAGGACTGAGTTTGTGGTTGGGCTACTGCCCCTGGGGCAGCGGAGGCGGGGCAGCTTTAGAACGAGGGCTGCAGTTGCTTCTGGCCCCAGGCCCACCTGGTGGGAGGAATTAAGTGGCTGATCAGAGCAGGAGTGAAGAGCCTGCTGAAGATTTAAGCCCAGTCCAGGTAGGGGGTTCTTGCGGAAGGAGGAGTGCTAGTGAGGCAGCGCATCCACCCAAGAGTGGAACATAGAATTCTTTAGTCTATAAGCAGCCATACCCCGTTGAAAATCTCAAAGGTTAATTAAGTTGGATGGGAACATGGCCAGGCGTCAAAAACACACCCAGATTCAGTCTCAGACTCTGGAATCCTTCTTTGGTGACAAAGAAGACCAAAACATACAGTCAGA
>CM053624.1:253070199-253131839 GCA_028646595.1 Phalanger gymnotis | reverse complement strand
AATGGGGAGAAAATTTGTAATTCAAACGCCTGTGAAAATCAATGCTGAAAACCAAACATGTTAAAAATAAATTAAAATAAAAATTTTTAAAAATGTCCAAAAAATAAATAAATATATAGTCCTCCCCTTTTGAAATGTTCACAGGCAAATGGAGTTATTTTCTAAACTAGGTTTTCCTAGGTGGGGGAGGAAGAAAGGAGAAAACATTTTTGTGGAAATGTTGCTTCATGTTCATGGGCATGCCTGTCTGTTCCCAAAGGTGACATCTTTTTCTGGTTTAGAATGAGATTCCCATTGCTGTTTTCCATTGTAACAGTTAATCAAATAACTAGAAGAGTGGATTTTTTGAAGTGGGTTTGGGAAGTAAATGCATTTAAATAGGCTGGGACCAGAACAAACAGATCATTCAGTAACCAAAACAGAAACTACCTACCATTTGACATTCACTCTGTCTTGGAACATTCTTGTAACAGGTCAGGGCATAGTAGTATGGTAAGAACTTGTGGTATAGTTTCATTGGAAAAACAAAAAGTGCAGCATCTTCACAACAGAACCTGGATTTTCGCTTCTAGTGTTCCTCCCAGACTTCTACTAAGGTACTACTCAGATGCCTGATAGTAATATGAATATGACCCTAGGTTCTCAAACGTTATGCCAAGCAGAGAGCGAGCTCTGGCATGTCCTTCTGGTCGGGAAGGTCTTCAAGTAAAAGCCATAGAATAGATTCTGTCTTTTACCTTATCTAAGTTCAGCCTCAGTAAGTTTGGAGAACTTCACTGATAGAAGGTTGACCATTAGATGACTCAGTTTTGGGGACCACGGCAACCATAAAGATGGTCTGTTAAAGTAGGTGGAATTTGCACCAGTGAAGGGAGTAGCTGAATAATCACAGATTCTTTTGAACTATTCACCCTAAAACTTGGCCAATATTATTCCCTTTCTCTTGGAGTTTGAGAGCTGCTGTTTGGAACTTAGGACCAACAAAGCTCTTTATGAAGTTACTACATTCTACTGTAAATAATGACTCCTTGCCAGGCACATCTATAACCCCTTCTGCTTAGGGTGCTGAAGATAATGGATCTCTTGAGCTCATTAGCTGTAAGCTGAAGTAGGCTAAGCCAATCTAGTGTCCATATTAAGTCACTTACCAATATGGTGAGCTCCCAGGAGCAGGGGGCCCAACAGGTTCCTTAAGAAAGGGATGAACCAGAGAGCGTTACAAAATGCAAAATGGATAATTTTGATTATGTCAAATTGAAAAGGTTTGTACAAACAAAGCCAATGCAACTAAGATTAGGAGGGAAGCAGAAAAGTGGGAAAGAAGTTTTACAACCACTGTCTCTGACAAAGGCCTCATCTCTAAAACATAAAGGGAACTGAGTCAGATCTATAGGAATACAAGTCATTCCCCAAATGATAAATGGTCAAAGGATATGAACAGGCAGTTTTCAGAGGAAGAAATTAAAGCCGTCTATAGTCGTATGAAAATATGCTGAAAATCACTATTGATTAGAGAAGTACAAATCAAAACAACTCTAAGATACCACATCTCTCCTATCAGATTGGCCAACATGACAAAACAGGAAAATCATAAATGCTAGATAGGATGTGAGGAAAATTGGAACACTGTTACATTGTTGGTAGAGTTGCGAATTGATCCAGCCATTCTGGAGAGCAATTTGGAACTATGCCCAAAGGGCTATAAAGATGTGCATACCCTTTGATCCAGCCATACCACTTCTAGGGCTGTATCCCAAAGAGATCATAGAAGTGGTAAATGGACCTGTATGTACAAAAATATTTATAGCAGCCCTTTTTGTGGTGGCAAAGAATTGGAAATCAAGAGGATGCCCATCAATTGGGGAATGGCTGAATAAGTTGTGGTATATGAATGTAATGGACTAACATTGTGCTATAAGAAATGGGGAGCAGATGGACTTCATAATAACTTGGAAAGACCTACATGATCTGATCCTGAGTGAGGGGAGCAGAACCAGGAAAACATTATACACGATTACAGACACTACTTGCTGTCTCTTTTTCTTTTCTTCTTTTTTGGTTTTGTTTCTTCTTTGTCATGATTCATTCCATTGGTTATAATTCTTCTTTACAACTTGACTATTGTATAAATAAGTTTAATGCGAAGGTATATGTAAAACCTATATTTGATTACGTGCCATCTTGGGCAGGGGGAGAATAGAGAGGGGAGAAAATTTGGAACTCACAAACTTGTGGAACTGAGTGTTGTAAAACAAAAATAAAAAAATAAATTAAAAAAAAAAGAAGGGATGAACCAACCCATGTTGGGAACAAAACAAAACAAGCTCCTATTCTGATCAGAGCCTTTGAATGACCATTGTATTTTCCAGCCAGGGCTAGATAGGGAGACCCAGTCTCAAAAGGGCAAGAAAAAAAAGACTCCTTATTGCCTATCTTTATATTGCATTTTATACTTTTCACAAAATTTTCTAATTTAATCTTCACTGAAACCTTGTAAAGTTTTGGGGAGGTGTTGGTAACACCATGTTACAATTAGGAAACAAAGTCACAGACAGATTCATTGGCTTGACAGAAAAGTCACACAGCTAGTCAATGATGGATCTAAAATTTGATTTAGAATCTCCTTAAGACTCCTAATCTAGTGTCCCTTCCACAGTACCATGTTGTGATATTCATGAATTAAGTTTGGTAACAACTAAATGGAGTTGTTAGAATGACAGAGCAAATAAATATATTTCTCAATTGAAAGCAAGCCTTGGCCGGGATGATGAATGCGAATCCACAAGTAGCAGAAGGTGCTGAGGGGAAAGGTTTTGTTGCATGGACTAGAGTAGTCAAGCTGACCTGACTTGAAGGTTGCAGGCACAAATTCACTAGTCTATGCAAATGTTGTTTGCCTTTATCCCTGGGCCTCTTTTTTTAAAAAATCATTTGGAGCTTTTAAGTGAGTGACACTTTAGACATTTTCCTGGAAAGGAAGGAGAGGAAACAGTTGTTGGATTCAGGCCTCTGAAAAGGAATAATCTTTTTTTTAAAGACCAATTGCAAAATCAATTTTATAAAAAGGTTTAAAGTCAGTGGGTACTAAAGAAAATTCAGTATATCTAACAGACCAGAACATTTGTAGCCATGTCTGTTCGGTAATTCCAAATGTGGTCTTAACCTAGTCATTTTTAGCTTGTCAGGAATATAGTGGCCATGTTTATTGCAAAGAGTGCTTTGGTTCTAATAGATGTCACAGCAAACCTTATTTTATCATGACCATGAGAGCTACCACCCCAGAACTTAACAGGTTTGCACCAAAAGTTCCTATCTCATTTCATATCCACTAATCGTGACTTTATTTTCTCTTTGCAACAGAATTCTCACAGTTGAAGTATCATTTTCTTTAATCAGAGCCAAAAGCTGTGGTATTTTGAATGAATGAGAGCTTCTTTTTGTCTTCTAACACTCACCTACTATTTTGACATCTCTAAAATGGCTGAAGAGCCGAAAATTAATCATTTCACCAAAAGTATGACTTGATAAGATTGATAAATTTATCATTTTGGAGATTGTTTTGAACATACATTAAATATTAATCATAGCCCCAAAATCTTTTTTGTATGCACAGTTGATATTTTTCTCTTGTCTTTTTGTCCTAATTTTGTTTTCCGTAGTCTCAAGTAAAGGTTAACACAGGTTAATACAGCCCAGAATAACGGAAAATGATGGATCATATAATCATTCATTTACCTAGGGCTTTAAGGTTTGCAAAGTTCTATGCAGATGAGTTATATGTAAGTATTTTGGCCCAAATACATAGAACAAAATTACATAAGTAAAGTTAGCGCTTATATTATGCCCCATCCAAACAAATGCCAGCTTTCTTTTTACTGATGTGGTGACATGAAGTAAAGAAAGCCTTTGTTTTTCCACCATTCATCATCATTTGTTTGCTTTTACTTACCCTCCCACCCCCACCCCATGTGACTGAAGTCCTACAAAAACTCTTTTCAAATAAAGTATTTTTTTTACATTTAGAACCTGGAAAGATGTGAGCCAGACATTACAAAGCAGGTCTGGAGATAAAGGAAAACTCAATTTAGGCTGATGCTTTGCATAAGGCTGAGAAGTGGCAATGTCTTTCTGTAACTTTAAATGAAGAACCCAGAAGAAAATAGGGAGGCAGAATGGACAGCTTTCCAGCCCCATTACATTTCTAAACATGTGGCTTCATTTCTTTGTCTCAATCATTGTGAATTCCCAGAATGCAAGACCTTTCGTGTATTCTGAAATACATTCCAAAGCCAAACCCATTTTAAAATTATTTCTTATGTTGGATTGTTCATCCTACTACTGCCTTTTCATTAGTATGAATTATTTGAAGTTTACTGCATATGTTCAGAAGTTTTGGGCAACAACTGCATTTGTTGTAATATACAAGAATTTTTGTTTCTTTTGTTTTTGTACCAGTTATTCATCATTGTAAAATTTCAGGTAATCAGACATAATATGATCTGCTTCGCTTTTAATATCAGTTATGTTTTTTACTTAAAAGAATAAAAAACATTCATTCCTACATGCATAGCATTTTTCAGTGAGTCAAATTCGCTGTGTATTTATTTTAATAATAATGACAACAATACTAGCAAGCATATATAGCACTTTAAGATTACAAAGTGCTTTGCAAATGTTATTTCACTTGATCCTCACAACAACTCTGGGAAGTAGGTGCTATTATATTACCCGTTTTATAAATGAGGAAATTGAATCTGAGCAAGGTTCAGTAACTTGCGCAGGGTCATGTAGCTAAGAAGAATCGGAGACTTGAAATGATTTTCGGTTTTGAAATATATTGACAGTACCCATACCTACTGGTTCAAGGACGTGGAACATCCCCAGGATAAAGGGAAAAGGACAGAGAAAAGGAAGCAAACTAGAGAGGAAGCTTTCTAATGAATTTTTTTTTGTTATTTTTTATGAATAAATATATTACTGGGAAAATACGTTAGCTTTGTAATTTTCTCACAGAGAAATGTGAGGGTCGACGCAGCAAGGTGGTGGAAATATGTAATCAGTGGACCTGGGTTCTAATCCCTACCGTGATACTTACTGTGTGGTCTTAGACAAGCCATTTACTCTGTCTGGGTCAGTTTCCTCATTTGTAAAAGGGATTGGACTAGGTAATTAATTGTGAAGACCCCTCCTAGCTATGATACTATGAACTCCATTCATATTTTATGGGAAACTCTGAAGTCCATAGATAGAAGTGTGTATGTGTGTGTACATGTGCATACTACTGAGTAATAGCCATATGGATAGGAAACATGGAGTAAAAGTTTTGTTTTTTGTTTTTTTTCAGATTTCCAGTGTAAATCTCCCCCAACTCTTGGTATTCTAGTTTTATGAAACATTAAGCAAAGTTTTTAGAGAATCTCTCCTTTATCTTCTCACTCTTTCTTCCTGTGACCAAAATAACAAAGGAAGAAGAAATACATTCTATGTTTAGAAATCATCCACAACTAACATCTATCACAGTGTCCCCTGGTAGGGAAGAACTTACATCATTATAGAACTCTAGGCACAGAGGAATTTGTTAGGAGTACTTAATTTTAGGAGAGAAAAGACTCAAAAGTCCTGTTGTTAAAGAGTTCTCTAGGCTCTGACTAGCCATCTTGTCCAGGTTTGAAGATTAAGTGCTCTAGAGATCAAGTACAGTAAAGAGAATGCTTAGGAATGCAAAATTTGGTATTTACTTTGCTTGTGCTTCTGACAAACGGATTATGGTCTCTGTTGCCGGTTGTACTATAAACTCTCACAGATTGCTTGTGAGGATTGTTGTTGTGTTTCTCTTTGGTCCTGGAAGAGGACCATGACATCAGGGAAATATGACGTGACTTACAGTTGACTTTGATTTGAGGGAGGGCTGTGCAAAGTCACCAGCCTCACTTTCTCCTCCAGAGCCATCTGGATCCAGTAGCCTGATATTCACCAGGACAACTGGAGATGGCCCAGGATACATTGCAAGACCCTGGCCCTTTCAGGCTAAGGTCTTTTCAGGTTTTCACTTTGAGTGAGGTAAAACCCATTCAGTGAATAGGCCTCTTTAAGAAGTTAATCAAGGGATGGCCCCTTTAATTAAAACTCTTAAAAAAAATATACGTCAAACCGGGAGAGGAAGACACTCAGGGTTCCTGGCCAAAAGAGAAACAATTACTATTTGGTATTTACATTCACTCTGTGCTAGGAGGGCAGGGACCTATTGTCCAATTTATGAGCTCCAGAGTAAATTGGGTTTGAGGCTTGGTTTTTGAGAAAGAAATCTAGCCAGTAAACTTGAAGTTAAGGAAGACACTTTACAAACCCTAAAAAAAAATGAGTAAATATTAAGTTATCGTTATTAATCATTTCTGTGTTTAACCAATTTGTATAATATGATTGAACGTGGAATTTTAAAAGCTCACATACATTTAGTTCCATAGTACTTTCTCTTCAGAAATTTGCAGAGCCAGTCCTCAGAGATCCAGGAAATCTAAAGAAATTCTGGGCCTGTGCCTCAAGGAAACCTTGATTCATAGCTGGACCCAGCTGAGCAATTCTTCCTTACATGTTAGAACCAAATTTGAAATCTTTTGTGTGCTGGAGGCTGTGTAAACGATTTTCTGAGTAATGCTGTGAATACTATCTCATAAATCAAGTAGAAAAAAGCCTTGCTTTTGGCCCAAAACTGGAGGTAGTTGTCAAGGCTTCCCTAGACCAGTTGACTTTTGCCCAGTAGGTGGGATTTATCAACAGCTGTGTCTTGTACTGTTTGAAATCCAGTTTGGCTGTTGGCCAGAACTTTTAATTAAAAAAAAAAAATCATTGACCTACAGTGAAAAAAGCTTAAGTGCTGTAGAAGACCAGCACTCTTTTAACTATGAATTTGAAATCTGCTGCTGGTCAGTGATGTATTTTAGGTGTAGGGCTTTCAAGAGCAATAATGGAAATACATTTGGCCAGAATCTGGGTAGGCCTTGGATTGATGCAAGTGTGTAGACCTTTTTATCCTACTACATTCAGGAAACTAAAAAAGGAACTTTCGGTAAAAGCAAAGTTAAAAGGAAGCTTTTTATGGCACAGAAGCTACCAAAAAAAACTGAGAGAGGAAGACGTAAATAATACTGATTTTAATTTCTCTGAAAGTAATTACTGCAAAATTATCCAATCAGCACATTTATTAGGTGCCTAATATGTGGTAGGCACCGTCCGTGCTAGATGATAGGGACACAAATACAATAAATGAAATGATTTCTACTTACAAGGAGCTCACATTCCGAGTTCTTATCAGTTCTTGCCCTGTCTTTAAACCCTACAAAATTTAGAAATCCCAGTTCAATAGCTGAGTTTCACCAAGATCTAGTACAGTGATGGGCCTGAGTTCATAGATTGTTAGAGCTGGAAGGAACTTTTGGAACTACCTGACCAGTCAGTCAAGGTGAAATGGATTGTTCTTGGTCACATTCAGTTAGTGGCAAAATGGAGCTTCAAAGCCTGACTTCTAGTCTGGTGCTCTCCCCTATGCACTATACTGACTTTGCTCAGTAAGTGTTTTTTTGGATTTACTGACCACAGAGCATCACATTCAAATAAGAGATTCTCTGCAATGTTGAAGACTGTTGTGAGCAGCTTCTTAATTACAAAGGAATTGAAGGGTGGAGTTTGCTTCCTTTTACTTGGAGGGCATCATTTCAGCATTCTTGTTGGAGATCTTTTTGATGTTGATGGTGATTATTAAGCTATGCGCATAGTCTTTAACCAAGTTAGTAAAGAGCTCCATAATGCCAGTAGTACTGCTTGAATTCTTGAATAGTCTGGAAGCACCTTCTTTGATATACACATATTTAATCCTGAAATTTGTCTGTATCTTTTCATGACACCTACATAATTGTAACTAGATATTTGAGAAACAAACACAGGCAAAACTCTTGTCAACTAGCAAACTTCCAAGAGTGTACTAGATTTGAATAATAATGATATAGGTTGCCTAAAAGATATTTTTCTGACTATACAACAATAAGATCTGTACTAAATCACTCTCATTGGAAGTCCTCAGATTGAACAAATAAATGTAAGGAATCCTTGCTAATTCTACTTTAGATTACCTTGGTGCTTTAAAAAGGTATCCCAGGTATAACAACAATGCTACTTGCCACTACTGTGGCTGTGTAAGGCCAATAACACCAGCACCACCAACACCAGGAGGGCTACTAGCCCTTCTTTCTTTGATCTGTTTTTCTAGCGAAAACAGCTTTAAAGAGTTTACAGTTTCACTTTAATTAAATGTGTGTGTGTGTGTGTGTGTGTGTGTGTGTGTGTGTGTGTGTGTGTGTAAAATTCACTTAGTTCAGGGGAAAAAGTCAGCACCCTGAACTTCAGAGAAAATACAAACAGAAATCGAAAGCAGGAATTACAAGCAGAGAAAAATAACACAAATCAACAGACAGTCTTCTGGCTGTCTGACCAAAGCTATCCATACAGTTACCAGAGAGAGAAGCACCAACATCTGGGTTTTCAAAGCCAGGGGGAGCTGCTTCAGTGGTTACCCAGAGTCTTATCACCAACACTCTTTCAATGAGTGTGCCCCCAAAGGCAAAATGCTAATCTCTGAGTTTATATACACTTCTTCAGGGTTAAAGGGTGTCACAATCATGCGACTCAAACCCATGTGAACTAGGCCTTCCTTTGATGTAAGCAGGTCATCAAAGACACCTCATTCAATCAAAGATTCCTCAGTGCTGAGAAGCACTCCAAAACAAAGACAACAAAAAGTCCTCTTTGCTTGCCATTACATTCGAAAGGCAAAACTCATCAAAGGTACTTGATTACCTCAGCATTCCAAAAGAGAAAAGAGTAAAAAAAAAAAAAAGTCCCATCCTAATTACCATAACACCAAGGAAGTGAAATACAAAGATACCACATGTTCAAAGAATCAGAGATCCTATTTATTGTTACAGTTACCTTGCTTTTTAGTGTGATTAGGCAGCATAGTGTGATGAAAAGGGTAAGATTTGGATTGAATGTCATATATCTGGTCAAGTCAACTAATCAGAGGTTGTTTTCTTATCTGCAAAATGGTGACAACAATATTTGTAGTGCTCGCCTCATCAGTTTTGTGTGAAGATTCAAATGAAACCACATTTGTACAAATTTTATACTCTATAAATTATAATCAGTTATTATTATGGTTATCTCATTTTTCTCATCCTTTTCATTGGATTTCAAGTAGAAATGGTCCTGGGACAAGTTACTTGTTTTTCTAATCTTTTATTTCTTCATTGCCATTATTGAAGTTAACACTGAGAGAGTCAGTGAACAGGACTCACTTAAAATACTGCAGTATAGAGATTTTTCCTTAAAGAATAGGCTTTTTCACCATGTCAAGAAAAGGAACTTGCCCTGTGAGATATATCTGTGCTTAGAAAAAGATAATTTCTACATACTTTAAAAATGAAATTCAGGATATTTTAATCTTATCATGTCCTTCTGGAATATGAAAACAGTTGTTAATAGGGTCAAGTCCCAAGTCATCCTGCCTATGAGATCTAATGACCCAAATTTAACTGGCAAAGAGGAGTGTGGCTGATGACACATCCATGTGTCTAACAGCTGGATAACAAATCAACTGAAAGAACTGTAGCACCATACACCACAAGTGTTCAGACTCTACAATAATATTCCTATCTCCCTAGAATTTAAAAAATGCTCCTAATATAACTTGAAGCTCTGGTTTAAAAAACAACACAAGACAACCAACAACAACAACATTTCACACTAGCTTGGTTGAGTCAAGGCTTGATGGGAAGAACAGTTACTTTGGAAAATGAAAAGTACTCTATGAGGAGCATCAGATCCAGAGCTCTCCTGGACTCCTTGGTACAAAGATTCTGCATAGACAAAATGGATGAAAAGAAAAATCACTAGCGTGGTGTACGGTCTAGAGGTTTAGATTAAGACTCATATAATTTCCTGTAATTTAGTGACTAGGTCCCCTCACAAGGTCGTAACAGACAGAAGTGTCATAAAATGGTATTTCCATTAGTACTTCTTTAGAGAGAGACAAAAGCAACCTTTTTTCCTTTCCTGTTTATGAGAGGGGGGGGGGGGGATACTGTGGTTGGAGAACTGCATGATATGAAATTTGAACTTTTTAAAGCTAAATTATGTTTGAGCGTATCCTTTTGTAATCCTTCAAGTCAATGTTATTACCTACGAATCATAACTAGTTACCAACTTGTCAGGGCCACATTAAAACTCTGGTCTGTTTCAGAAGTCATGTTACCATATTATCTGATTTGCAGACCACATTAGTCAAAGCCAACTTTTTGCAGCATTTTCCTAACAGTGATCCAATTTTTTTTTTAAATTGGAAACATTTAATACATTCCATATTAATTTGGAAATCTCGATGAGCTCCAGAAACACCTGGCAGCCTTCCTTTTTCCTAAAACTATTACTCTCCCATTCCTTTTTTTTTTTTTATTTTGAAGAAGAAACTCTTATTACTGGTAAAGTAACATTTGTCCTCTTTTCTTTCCTGTAAGTTATGAGATAAATTCTCATTTCATACCTTTCCAGAAATCTGCTTTGATTGTGGTCTGACCTCAGAATCATGACTTATGAAAAGAAAAGTCGGTCATTAGAATTACTTCTGTGGACATTTATTGAGAACTTCTAAAGCAGTTTGCATTTTGTGTTGTGAAACTGAGATAGAAAAAACAGATGAAAAGCACCTCTTTGGACAGAACTTGATTCCCATCGAACAGAGACAAGAAAATAGCTTGATTTCCAATAGTAACTTTCTCTGAGAATTTTAGCAGATTTTTTAGAAGTATAATACAGACTTCCTAGCTCCATCACACCTCTAACAGGTAAGCAGGATCATTCTCGGGAACCTAGCGTAGCCGGATTGTCAGATTCCCAGAGCCAGTGATGTACCTAGGCCACGGTTCTTTCCTCCATGTTGCCTCTCCTAAGGTGGCTCTGCAAGAGCAGTTTTGTAGGACCAAGGGCACTCCATGGACTTTATAAGATGCGGACCAGCTGCTTTTCCTTAAGACCAATATCATGCCAAAGATATCTCATTTCCTTTCTTTTCTTTTCTTGGCCAGGTAGTACGTCCTTTAGCAAGAGCCAAACAACTGTTGTGAAAAGAAGCCACAGCAAGTTCTGTTTGGGAACCAGGATGTATTTATGTCAAAGGAAGCTCTCACTATTATTTATTAATTGTAAAAAGAAAGAAAAAATAGAGTTTCCTGGAAAAGGATAAAGGTTCAATATGATAAACTCCTGAAAAGCAATAAAAGGCCAAGGAGCTCAGAAAAATAAGGGATAGGGGAGAGTAAAAGAGATGATTTGTCAAAGTGGCAAGTGTATTACCAGAGGCAAGGTAAGCAGCTATATTTCATCCTGATTAAGGCACTGGAGGATGGGATTCTGTTTAGATGAGTTAACCTGATCACATTTTATGTGTAGAAGCAGCCAAAAGTAATTGAAGCATGAGAGGTTTTAAAGGCCAGAAGCTGGGGATGAGCTGACAATGACAGAAGCAGCTGGAATACCCATAGGCTTTTTGTTTAAGCCTCCAATATTTTTACTCTATTAAATGGCTAAGCACCATCATAGCCAAGGAGAGCTCTAAAACTGGAAAACATTTCCTCCTGTGTTCTCTGTTACCCGAAAGGGAGTAAAGTGCAGCGTAGTGACTAAAGCTTGGTAGTAGAACTGGTACCAAGGGATTGTAAATTGTGAAGGCAAATTTATTAATATTTAGGTCATTCTGGGTACTTGAGGAATATCAAACATGTTTGACTTCTTTTTAAAGGCTCAGGGCTCAGTCTATTGATATATTACCAGTTCTTCCCAGAAAATTGATCTACTTAGACTCCATGTCTTGGAACCACATTTTAAAGTTTCTGAGTGTCTTAGGTTGCTTTTCGACTACAATAGCACAGTACTAAATGTGGAGGTTTAATTTCAGTTTTAGGATTTCTGTTGTTTTGTTCTGTTTTGAATCAGGGTGCTTTAGAGTTGCATTTGTCTTGGCTTTTCCATATAAATTGCTATTTGTAAAAGGTAAATTTTCTAACAGGCACTGGTTTTATTTTATTCTTGCTAAATGTAGATAAGTGCAAGGTCACAACAAAAAAGATATTATAACTTGAATTCCTATTAGGAATGGTTTTTATGAAACTGCATACAAGTGTAAAGATTTTAGGAATGCTGGCTCTTGGATGTCAGGCATTAAATCAATCACCGAAATTTCACCCACAGGGCAACTTGCCAAGTTATACCAAGAAAGAAGTAAGTTGTGTGATTTAGTTCAGTCAATAAAACACAGTAGTCTACATCATTCCACTACTGAAAGGCAATCAAATAATGAACAATCAGCCACTTTTGGGTGGGGGTAGGAGACTTATAAAAAGCAAATCATAGCAAGCAAACCTGATTACGTTTATGGATAGAATTTCAGATCTGTGAATGAACAAACACTGTAAATGGAGCGGTGTTATTAAAGGGAACTGCAGCAAAGCAGCCACAGAAAAATTGTTTAGGGAATTGAAGATTGTGAAAGAAAGTTAAAGGAGATATATATATGTGTGTGTGTGTGTGTATATATGTGTGTGTAATATATATATATATATATATATATACACACACACATATATATAAAATAGTTAAAGGAGATATATACATATATATAATATGTGTAATATTACACAATATTACACACACACACACGTACATTTCTGGCAGAAAGTGAAGAGTGGAATCATCGAGGAAAGGGATAGATTAGCTTGCTGGGTTCAGTCTGGTGGTAAAAGAGAATAGCAGGATGAAGGGAAGGATAAATTTAGACTTCACTTCAAAGGAAAACATCGATCTCAAATGTGGCGCTGCCTTTTAAAGGAAACTGGAAGCAAGGGTAATCATTTGGGACATTTTTACTTGAATGGATAAAAGCCTAGGAAAAATTAATGATTGCAACCATCTTGTTCTGTTAGGAAGTCTAGTAAGAATCTTCCTTTGGGGAGGTTTCTGTATGCATAAGAATGGATGCTTTCCCATTCCTGAGAACAAGGTACTTGCTGCTCTTTTTCCCCAAGAAAGATGTTATATTTTTATTTTTAATCCTGAATCTTTCTCTTGGGTAGTGGGTAGGAGAGAGAAGAATACAACCTTTTCCTGGATATTTAGTTGGCCTCAGACTGACATTTTTGGACAACACTCGGTTGAATGTATTACATATGTGCATAAGTCTTCTGGCAATAATCCCCATTTTGTATTAAAACATAGCAAATGGGGTTTACTAGCTTTAGATGTTTATCTTACCTGTGTGTATATGATACAAATTCCATTATTAATATCATTGACTGCAGGTAGAAAAGTAAGTTGCACCCTGAAAAAAATAGAAATTTTCTCTTAATAATACCTCCATGTGCACAGTTGTCCAGTGGCACAAGTGTTATTCACTAAATTTCACTCAAAGCGTAGAATTTTGACACTACATTTTGGTCCTGGGAAAACTTGAAATTTAATATTTTGGGGAACTAATCTCCTGAATTTAGGCATCAAAGTTCATTTTAAATAAAGATAAGATATTCCCAAGAATTCATACCTCTAAAACTTTAATTCTGAATGATTGGATTTTCCACAGAGGGTTTGGAAGAAAGACTAAAATCTCACCTTCCCTGCTCCATCTCTGGACTACAGAGTAGCCTATATTGAACCTTAGATTCTTTTGAGGAAAGAAGTTTAATGCATAAAATGATTTGGACATTTGTTAGTAGTAAATGTGGAAGATGTAGAAAGAATGTCAAAATATTTAAAAACCAAATTTGGGACATGTAGGTTATTTTGCCAGTCACTACTCCCACCTGTTCCTAGATGAACTTCGCAGGTATTTGAAGTGAATGAATAGATAAGGAAATTTCTGTTTCAGACAACACAAAATCACAGTGATCTTTATATTGCCTTTTTTTTTTAAACGAGGAAAGAGAGAAAATATTAAAGAAATAGGTTTTTGTAAACCATGGAATGATGGAATAGATTTTAAAGAGCTATAGAAATGCTAGGTGTCTGGTTTTCCCCTCTGAGGCTCTTTTGTTTAAATCATATTTTTTTTTAAATTGCTTTCAAGCGTTTTATATAAATCATTGATTTTTAAAAATTTTTGTTAGACTAGTATTCATACTCAAGAGTTTGTGCTGATTTATTAAAATAAAGATTTGTGTATCTCTATGGCATATTATGAAATAGTAGATAGTTGACTGACCATGGGGTCGGGAGACCTGGGTTCAGATGTTGCTGTCGATCATGGGCAAGTTACTTGACCTCTTCAGAGGTTTTCTCATCTATAAATTGGGAAAAATCATAGTTTCACTATCCACCTCATAGAATTGGTATGAAAAATTCACTTTGCCAGTCTTATAATGCTTCATAAATGTTGTTGTCACTTTGTATCTCCTGAATAGAATGTGAGTTCTTTGAGGCCAGGAACTGCTTCCATTTTTGTCTTTTTTATCTCTAGCACTAAGAACAGTGCTGTGCACATAATAAACACTTAATAAATATTTGTTGGATTGAATTTTGTGGAGAGAAATTCCAGTTGGATGGTAGGCCCAACTGCCAAGGAGGTGACAAGGGAGTAGGGGAGTAAGGAAGAAGAGGCATCAGTTAAATAAAGGTTTTTTGAGAAGTTTGAATGTGAAAGAGAAGAGAGATATAGGACAGGAATGTTGTGGCATAGAATCATGGTATTAAGACTGGGGAAACTACCCATGTTTGCCATCAGATGAGAAAAAACTTTGGGGAGGGATTAAAGACACATGAAAACAGGTTACTCCCAAGAAAGTAGCAAAGTTTAAAATTTATTTTGCAAGGAAGAAATCAATTTTATTCTGAATATCAATGATACTAAAAATAAGTCAAACTGTAAAGTAATTAGGGTTATTTTAATATTTAGTGCAGTGATGGAAAGGAAGGAAAGACAAGGAAAGCTTAATCTAGAACATTCTAGATTGAAATGTCTCTAAGGTTCCACAGACTCCTATTTCCATGTCCTTACAAGAGAACATACAGCTTACTTATAGAACCATGGAAGTTGGTGCATTTTTGTTGTTTGGTTTTTTTTTTTTTCGGTAGGTCAGTTGGGGTTAAGTGACTTGCCCAAGGTCACACAGCTAGTACATGCGCCAAGTGTCTGAGGTCGGATTTGAACTCAGGTTCTTCTGACTCCAGAGCCAGTGCTCTACTCACTGCGCCACCTAGCTGCCCCGAGTTGGTGCATTTTTAAAGTTGAGTTTGACCTCAGCTGAAAAAAAGAGAAGATAGAACCACAGCAATGGCATCAATCCAAAATATAGCAGGAAATTAACTAATAGGGGAACACATTTGCTGAAGCGCGCTTCCCAAGAGGAGCTATACCTGCTCAGATGCTCTAAGTGTACATAGCACATACGAAAACCATTCTCTACTCTATGAGTTACTATAACCAAGGTTTACATATGGAGTAACTCTTAATAAGGAATATGTTTAATGTATTGAATTTTAAAAAGAAGTGCTAAATGAAAGGAAGTGTACATGCTATTAGTATATATTCATTGTACCCATGATAATTAAGATTTAGGGGATCTAATTTCAGGAGAAGAGACTTGTGTTTTCTTGTTAATCATATTTTATAGACTTATTTAACACACTTATATAGAGTTGTCACTTCTAGAAGCAGCCTTATTTCCCAAATTTATCATCTTATGATGTAGAAAAAGCATTGGATTTGGAGTTGAAGAATCCTAGTTTGAATCCTGTCTTTTGCTATTCTTAGTAGCTTTGTTACCTTGGGCAAATCATTTAACTTCTCTAGCCCTCACTTTCCCCAGTTATAAAAAAAAAAAAAGGGAGTGGTTTTAAAGCTCTGTTCATCACTATATCTGCAATCTTATTTGCTCTAGAAGTATTCAGTTGGTTTTTTAAAGAAAGGCATGGACAATAATTTTTTTAAAGCACCAAGTCATCCATAGTCTTAAACCACTATGAGATAAAGTACTGTGTATTTGCTTTGCTCAACTAAAACTCCACTTGTTCTTTAGAAGTTTCATTATATTTGAGGTGCTGTGTTTATTAGCTAAACTCTAAACAATTACTTTGGATGTTATCTGCCATATCTTTTTGGTCATTTTGTTAATATTTATGAGGTAAAGCAGAAAAACTTATGAAAATATATTTATTTCCACAAAGCAAAAGACTTACACCTTTCCAAAAACTTTTTCCTTCTACTTATCAAATTAATTATTGTGATGTCTGTGCAGAGATAATAGCTGAAGGCATCAAGTGAATGTCATGGGAACAAGTGTAAAGATACAAGACTGTGGACAGAAATTTGGGAAACACCCACGTCAAAAAAATGAGAGGGAATGGAAACCTGATTTGCTTTTGCTCACGATGTATGTCAAGACCCAAATTACAAAGTAATAAGTCTACTTAAGGACCCCACATATAGGATTTCAAACTTGATTGGGTCTGATTATACATCTAGATTTTTTGTATAATATTATGTAACTTTCTGAACTCATTGTGGCATTGTAGATTTCAAGAAATTATTATTACATATTTTATTACATTATCTATGATGGAATGTCACTGTGTCAGACCAAACATGACCTTTCAAATATAGATGTGGTGTACAAGAATTCTATAAATACATCCATGACTATAATAGCTTCCCACTCAGCATCATGAAATCAAGATCCTAAGCAATCTATTCATGTTATAGTCAAATGTGAAATATCAGTGAATGATCTAATTTGGAAATATTTTAAGTATTGATAGAAGTTATTAATGCTTTGAAAAGAATTGGGACCCCTTACATGATATTATCTATACATGATCACCTATTTACATAGTATATACATTATGATTGTGCTCCGTGTAATCTCCACACGCTGCTAGTGAAGCAAAAAGTAGAGCCAGTGAGACAGCAGAAGAACCAGGGGAAGAAATGGAAAATCAGTGAAATGGCCAGGACTTTGCTTCAAACAGGGCTATTCTATGAGAATTAGATTGATATATCCTAGTATAGTACACCCCAGCCAGATGGATATATCAATCTAATTCTCATAGAGCGGGGGTCAACAAACTACAGTCTATAGGCTCACCACCCTTTTTGTATAGCTCACGAGCTAAGAATTGTTTTTACACTTTAATTTGGACTTCTAGCTATAGTTTGTCAACCCCTATAACAGAGCATAGAAAATGGATTCCTATTCTATAAGGTTCTTGACCCTGATAGTCTAGAAGTCCTCTCTGATAGCTATCCTCACTCTCCATTTCTGTAATGAAAGCCCATTTCCTCTTGTTCTGTCCTCATTAAAGATCAAGAAAATACAGATAGCAGGTTCAGTAATAAGTTCTAAAGATCCATTCCTGAGAAACTGTTACTGAGCTGTGAGTTCTAGTTTACACATAATAATAAAATCTAGAGATGGATCAAGGCAGGAAAGATAGGAAATGCCTAAATATGAGCTAATTCTTGGCAACCTTAAATTCCAAAAAAAGAAGGTTTGCTCTGGCAATACCATTTTGAGACACTCAAAGATTTATTCGAGTGATAATGAACGTAATGCCATCTGACTATCTGGGCAGTAGGTAAATTGTTACATATTCATAGAGATGACAGAAGTAAGTAAAATTACAGAACACACTAGCATATTTGTGCAAGTTGAAGATGAAACTAATTTTTTAAAACCTTACCCCACTGATGAAACAAATGTTCTGAGCTTGGATCTTGTCTGAATGGCAGCCTCTATTTGGAGGGCAGTTACAGAAGGAGCCAGAAAAGAGCACAGTTGAGAGAAATATTATAAGGAAATGCAAGATGATGCAATTTTTTTTTATCATCAGCGGGTTGTCAAACTTAAAAAATAAAATTCCAAGAGGTAGCAACATGGTAAGCAGATCTATAGGCTAAAAGATTTTGTAAGTTTGCAGTATTTTAGACAAACTATCATTTTAGCAGCATCCAAAAAATGTTTTAAAGGTGTGTGTATGCAAATGTGTGTGTGTAAAAGCATTAATGGTCTTGTCACTCATGTGTACTTTAAGTGCTCTGGATACTTCGAAAAAAGTGAGGGTTTTAATAATGGGTTTGGGATGGTATCTTACTTTGAGGTTCAGCAGTTGTAGCCACTGTGTATGGAGCTGATTTCAACCACAGTAAATTTGTGGACCCCTTAGTTGGGCCCTTGCTGCCTCTCCACAGTCTTTCTACTCTATCCTTTATCTATTTCCTCTTTCATTTCCCCCACAATGACTGATTCAAATCCTTTCATGTCATTCTTACTACGCCCCCTCCCACCATACTTAGACAGCATTCTATTTCACTGAGAATAATGAAGCCATCTTGCATGAGCTTTCTAAGCAGCCTTCCTCTGTTGTTCCAGACTTTTCAGCACCAGTACCTATTCTTGCCTTCTTCCTTCAAGTCACAAAAGGCACAATCTCTGTTCCTAACTAAGATTACTTCTTTTGCTTGTACCTTGATCCCACTGACTCTTTCAGGACCTTGTTACCAACAGTCATTCCCTGTTCTCATGTATCTTCAGTATCTCATTCTCTACTACCGACAAATATGCTCATATCTCTGTAGTTTAAAAAAAAAATTTCCAGTCCAGTTGCCATCTCACTTCTCCCCTCTCCCCATTCACTATTAATTAGAAAAGTCTTCCTGATACTGCTTCTTTGCTTTCATGAATCTTTTACATTCTGACTTCCCTGCCACTCTGCTGTAAACTGCTCTCATAGGTCACCAGTTGATTGCTAATGGCCAAAGTCTGTCCTCCTCTTAATACACTGAAGCTTTTTATATTGTTCAGCACCCCTTCCTGCTCAGTGTTCTTTCTTCTCTTCCCCTGACTTAAGAGATTATTTTCAATTTATTCAGTTAATACTTGAAAAAGCCAATACTCAAATGTCACCACATTACAATACCTCCAATCAGAAATTTCCTTCTGAAATAATAATAATCCATGATAGATAGCACAGACCTGGAGTCTTATGTGCACATATGAAGTAAGAATCCATCCCTCTGCTGTTTAAAAGCAATAAGAACAATATTCCCAATATCTCTACAAAAAGTTCCTTCTGGGTTAAATGCCCTGCTAAAATAGTAAGAGAGAAAGTTATCATCATCAATTTACTTAGATTGTGTGTGCTATCTCACTCCCATGATGTGCTTGATGGCTCCACCTAATTGCACCCTACACCATTATGTTCTCTGAGTTCTAGTTCTATTCTCGCCCTTATTATGGTTTCTCATCCTTTCCCCAAACTCTCAGTGGGGATGTTTCCCAAGAGTCTGCTCTTTAAATGGAGAGGAAGACAAGGGATGGGGAGTGACAGAGAAAGCTGAGTGGTTATAAGCTCCTTAAGGGCAGGGATGATTTCATTTTTGCCTGGCATGTAGTAGATGGGTACTTTCTAAAAACACTTGTTGATTAATGGAATGATATTTTGTGTACGTGCGTCTCTATGTCTCTCACGATTTTCATTCACTCCAACAATTTCAGCTACTGTGTGTTTACAAATAGAGACTTTCAAATCTAGATGTGTACCTCTCATTAGAACCCTCGTACTGCATCTTCAGTTGCCTACAATATAGTACTACCTGTTTATCCCAGTGGAAACTCAAACTCAACATGTCCAAAACTGGGTTTATCTTTTCCTTCAAAACCTTTTGACTACTTTATTTCTGTCTGTGGCAGCACCACCTACTGTGTCTCCTATGTTCAAAACTGACGAAATTTTTTACTCTCATAGTCATTTACCAAGTTCTATAGATTACACCTCCTGTTAAGTCTTTCTGCCTCTGTTCTCTTGACTGCCTCTTAAGTAAGGCTTAAGTAATATAATTTATTAGTTTTCTGAACTTATGTCTTAGTCCTCTAATAGGTATGAAGCTTTTTAAGTCTCTCAGTGCCTAAGACAGTCCTCTGCTCACTGAGGGTTCTTAACAAATGTATGTTAAATAAATTCATGACTGTATTCTTATATCAAAGAGAAAAAATAGAATTGCATATCTTTGGCACAATTTAGTATGATGATGAATCAACTGAGCTCCAAGTCTTGCCCTCTCTTCATATTTTCTCTCTTTGCATCTCTCCATGTTATATAGCACTAATTCAGAGAAGTTCGCAACATAAAATTTCAACTTCAATCTCATCCAGGGCTCTCTTCCCATATTCAGCTTCCCTGTGAGTGATTTAGTGAGTTGTGTTCAGGGTGAAAATGCGAGCAAAAGAAGCTAGCATTTGTTAGAAAATAAAAGTCACAGCCTCACTCCGTGTCTAATGCTGTGCATGTGAGGTCAGAAGGCCAATTGATTATTCACTGTTTCCCAGCATAGCTGGGCTTGTGCTAAAATATGAATACTGCAGCAGAAACTTGATATTCAGTGTGTCTGAATGAATTTGCTAATGAAAGACAAACTTTAACTATCATGAGTTTTACAGAAATCATTCATGTTGGAGATTGTAGAATTAGTAGATTGTTTCTCCTGAACCAACTGAGTGTCTTCATGCAGACTGAGTTTTATTTCATGGTTAATGATTGCAGCGGATCAATGGGGTTGGTTTCTAGTATAAGCATAAATAAATACTTATGTTTTATGAGACAAGCACCCTTCTTTGTGGAGTCAGTTTCTAAAATAAGTCTATGGCAAAATGGGTCTCATACTCTTTTCAGTACATTTATCTTAGACTCATAATAGGTCTTATGGTCCTGAAAAGTGTTTTTGTCAAGCTTCCTGAGTCACAGACCTATGGAATTTACATATGGTACTTGATGAGTATAATTAGAAGTTGGAGCTACCTTTGTCAGATGAGTCTCCCAGGTATCACCTTAGTATATAGTATAGCCTTTTTTAAATGACAGAAGGAGATTCAGGCCCAGATTGGATGGGGTTTTGAAATATACTTCTTAACCGAGTTTTAGTAAGAAGAGAAATCCATCAAAATCTTTTTCAAGCCAACTTTTCTCTTCAGTTTAAAACATTCAAAAGATGGAATTTTTAAAATACTTAAAAGAAGTATTTCCTTATGTCTTCCCCCATTTTCTAGTTGACCTTCCATTCTGAGGTAGCTTACACTCAAATGACTTTAGCAACTATCTAAAATAGATCCCCATTTCAAAGAGGAGCTACCTATTTGCTAGACTGAAGTTCCCCCAATTGAGATATATACACTAAGTACAGAGGGTAAATAGTGTTGTGATTGACTTACTAATATATACTCTGCATTTATGTAGTCACTTGTCAGCTATTTTGGAAAGCCAAGAAAATGCCCTTCTCGTTGGATATATGGCCGGGTCTAAGCTATGAGTACAGTACATTTGGAAGCTTTTAATGCAGGATAGCTCATCCAGTGAATGATCTCTGTAAGTGTTGGGTGCCATTCAAAGTTCTCCTCCAACACATTCTTGCAGAATACGTGCTTTAAAATGTTGCTCAGGCTTTTTTTTTTTTGTAACATCAAAGGTACTGATACTCTAGTACTGTAAGTCTCCTTGATTTTATCAAGAATCTAAACAAATAATACAAGTTCCTGGTTTTCCAAATAACTAAAGCTTTTTAATGTTTATTTAAAAAAAACTAAATCTGCATTTTCAAATATACTTTCCAGCCCTTTCTCCGTTTTCTATTGCCTTATTTCTGTTTCCTACCTTCCCTCATCCCTTACACTTCTAACAAACTTCTAATTTACACGGACATTAAGAGCTCACATTTTTAGATAAGGATTGAAATCACAGAATGTTAAGTCTAGGAGGGACCTCAGAGGAAAAGTGAAGTCCAGCATAATTAAATAACATGTAACAAAGCCAGAAATAAAAGCCTGACTGAGATTTAGTGAAGTTCTTAGCATATTGAAGGAACTTAAGAGATCATCTAATTCAAGTCCCTCATTTTACAAATGAGGCAATTAGGGCCCCCAAAAGTTAATTCATTGGCCTAAGTCTACAATGCTAGTAAAATAGCAAAGGCAGGATTTCAGCCTAGGACCTCAGACTCCTACATCCAGTACTTTTTCCACTTTACCAAACTTCTTCCTAAGTGACTTATACATGGAATTAAAGGCAATCAATCACTTAATAAACATTTGTTAGTGCTTACCTACTACATGCCAAGTACTGTGCTAAGCACTAAGAAAGATAAAAGATAGGCCCCTACCCTCAAGAAGCTTAGTCTGATGGGGAAAACAGCATTCGAACAACTGTGTACAGACAAACTATATACAAGATAAATAGGGAAGGCATAAGCATGAAGGGAGGTTCAGAAAGGTTTCTTATAGAATGTGGAATTTTAGCAGGGACTTGAGGGAATCTAGGAAAGTCAGGAGGTAGAGACCTGACTCTGAGCCCCAGATTTGACTCTCAGTTCAGAGTTTTATCAAGTAGGCCATGCTTCAAAGGGCATAAAATCAATATATCAAAATAGTGTCATTGGTCTCCAAACTCTTTCGATTTTTTTTTAATTAAGGGGGTCATCCCTCGCCTCACTTCTTAAAGAGGCCTATTCACTCAATGGGCATTACCTCAGTCGAAGTGAGAATCTGAAAAAACCTTACCTGAAAGGGCCGGGGTCTCCCAACGCATCCTGTGCTGTCTCCAGTCTTCGTGGTGAATATGAGGCCACTCAACCCAGCTGGCTCTGGAGGAGAAAGTGAGGCTAGTCACCTTGCAAAGCCCGCCCTCACTCAAATCAAAGTCAACCATCAGTCAAAATCATCATTTCCCTGATGTCGTGATCTTCTTTGAGAACGAAGGACAAACACACACAAAAACAGATGAGAATACATATAACCTACTTTCATGTCGTAAAGGTGATTAAATACAGGAAAAGAATAAGAGCAGGAATTAGGAAAACTAGAATGGAGTCCAACCTCTGCCACCATCTGTATGTTATGTTGAAGAAATTACTTTACCATTAGTCTTCAGTTACCTCATCTGTAAAATGAAGAAAATTAGTCCATCAGCAGACTTTTAAGTAAGTGTCTACTGTGTGCCAGGCGCTGTGCAACGTGCTAGGGAGGCAAAGAAAGATGACATAGTCTCTACTGTCAAGGAGCTTGCATTCTAACTGGGGAGACAGCATGCATGTAATATATAGGTATGTTCTCATGATACTTATGAAGCGAACTCATAGGGTAGACACTGATAGCCTCCTGCTGATGTCCTTAATCTGCATCTTGTAGGAAACCAGTGATCCCAAAAAGTGGAGAAAGAGCATTCCCAGCATGAAGAACAGCAGTGCAGAGGCTCATATAGTTGGGAGACAATGCCATTCGTGAAAAACGAGCTCATCAGTAAAGCTCTTTCCAAAATTCTGTAATTTCATAATAAAATTTCCATGCCATGGATCACTCTCAATGTTGAGGAAATCCAGGACAATTGTTGAATCCGAAGAAATTATTTGTGCCCCAGAAAAGATCCTAATGGTATGTTAGGTGTTCCATCACTTGAGGAAATGAATCTCACATTATTTCCTGTAGATATTCCCAAAGAAGACTTAGATTTTCATTGGCTGTTGGGCTTAGCTCTGTTCAGAGTTCAGTCTCATCTACATTTGCCCCATTTCTTAGTGTCCCCATGATACATGCTGTCCAATGTATGTGTCTGAAAATACTTGGCGGTCTGTGTATGTTCGACTAGTTTCCAGAAACACTCTGTCTCAGCCAAGGTTAATTCATCCTGCCTTAGACAACAGGCAAGTAAGAAAGGGAAATACACTAGCTGCAAGTTATTTGTCATACAATCTGCTCAGCACCAGTCTGATCCTCTGCCTTTGTTCTGAAGAGGTGGCAACCTTTGGTACATGAAAGCGCTCCTTGAGGTTATAGAGTGGTCTGAGTTACAGTAGAAGGTAGCCCAGCCGAGCCACTCTGGAGTGCTTACTGCCATTAAGAGAGAGGAGAGGGCTGGGAGGTGAGGTGGGATTGAACAGTATCAGCAAAGCACACGAGCTTCAGAGAGAGCAAGAGAGAATGTGTGTGAGCGCTAGTACTTTGCCCATTTGGGCCTAACAAGAAATAGTATCTGAAATTGATGATTTTTCCACTCTGCTTTCAAAGCATGTGAAGATGTACAATATTTATTAGCTAATCTATATAGCAAGATTCTTAATCCATTCATAAACTAAAGAACATTAGCATGTTGAACCTCTTTTAGATTGTACTTTCCACATCTCATGCTGGGGTTCAACTACTCAGACCCAGAAATTTTACAATGCAGTAATAGAATGTGAAATATAAAGGAGAGGGTAAATGTCCCTGACAAGTAGAGCCTGAGACCACCTATGGTGACAGCTGTATCATATACTTGGTCTGGTATCATCATCTGGTGTATGGAAGACTCAAGTCAGACTTTATGACACATATGGTACTTCATTTGAAATCTTTGGTAAATAAGCTTCTCTGCAAAAGCCATCTTGACATTTTGATTTGTTAAGAGGTAATTCATTTTTGAGACAAGAAAACAAGCTTGTAAACTTAGGGGTTTACCACTTTAAAGGATTAAGAAATAAACAACTGTAAAACCGGCCAATGTAATTATGATTAAATTGCTTTCTGAGGATTTTCCTGCCTTTTTGGTTTTGCCTGAGATGTTTGGAACATTAAATCTGAAATTGCCAAAAAAAAAAAAGTTGACATATACACATATATGCATAAATATGCACATATGCCATTATTCTTGAGAGGAAAGACCTTTTCTATATATCTTGTATATGTGGCTCTTCATACAAACACATACTATAACTTTCCACCAAGGACTCAAAGTACTTTAATCCTTTTATCCTAGCAGGAATCTTGTGCGGTAAATATGGGCAGGAATCATTATTCTTGTCTTAAAGATAACTCAAATACTGAGAAATTGTTTTGCACATGCTTTACTGGATAGTGGCAGAAACTCCAGTCTCTTTTAATCTACTGCTAGGACACACTGCATGCTTCTATAAATGGTAGTATTTTAAAGACCTCCTAACTGGTCTCATTGACTTTAGAATCTTCCCTTCCCAATCCATTCTCCACGTAGCTGCCAAATTATCCTTCCTAATGCTACTTCCCTGCTTCAAAGCTTTCCATGACCCCTTTTTGTGTAGAGAATAAGAAGTAGCAAACTTCTAAACCTGGTATTTGAGACTTCCACAGTCTGGTTACAGCCTACCTTTCCAGACTTATTTAACATTATTCACTTACACACAGCTCTTGGAAGTCTGTTCATCCACACACAGTACTCTTTAATTCGCTCTGTATTCTAAACTAGTCCCTCATGTTTGTCCTGGCTTCTCCTCCCTCCATGTATTGGGACCAACTATCTCCTCTTTCTGCTTACTGAAATCCTTCTACTCAAATATCCAGTTCAAGCTCTTCTGTGAAACTTTCATTGAGTTCCACTGCCACTAAGTGGAGCTTGGGCAGGGACCTATTGTGGTCCAATTTATGAGCTTCAGAATGAAATGAATCAGAAGAAAGAAAGGAAGGAAAGAGGAAAGAAAGGCAGGCATCTAGCCAGTAAACCCCAGGTTAACTGAGGAATTTCTGGCCATCAAAATTTACCTCCCTTTGGAGAGGAGAAGGAAAGGAAGAGGTCGAGCTGAGTTACCCAACTGGCTGGGTCCCCATTCAGGCAGCTCAGACTACTCATAGGTTGTGTTCATCCTTCATTTTCTAAGAGGACTATGACTTCAGGAAAATGATGACATGACTTGCAGTTGACTTTGACTTGAGTGAGGGAGGTCTGTGCAAGGTCACCAGCCTCGCTTTCATCTCCGGAGACATCTGGGTCCAGTGGCCAGGATGACTAGAGATGGCCTAGGATGCAGTGGGAGACCCAGGCCCTTTCAGGCTAAGGCCTTTTCAGGTTCTCACTTTGAGTGAGGTAATGCTCATTCAGTGAATAGGCCTCTTGCATCCTGATCCATCTCCAGTCCTCCTGATGAATATCAGGCTCCTGTCATCATCTCCCTGATGTCATGGTCCTCTTTGAAAATGAAGGACAAACACTATTTCCACTGCCAGATCAAAGTGGTGATGCTGTCAGATTTTCTTAAAGTACTTTGTACTTCTTTTCTTTAGCTACATTCTATCTTGCACTCTATTTGTGTATATGTATTATTCTCTGCCTCCCTCTCCCCTCCCCATTAGATTGTAAGTTTCTTGAGGGAAGGAATTTTGTAGCACATAGGTACTTAGTAAATATTTGAATGAATCTGTGAATATTTGTGTAGTGTCCACTGTGTCCCCAGAGCTTTGGCTATTGTGAGGGTTATAAAACATGACTCCTGCTCTTGAAGAGTCTGCAGTCTGAGAAGATAAGACTTACACACAAGAAACGGAGAACATTGCACAATAGAAATATAAAATACGAAACTGTGTCTGGTATGAATAACTACATTTCAGAACACAAGGAGAAATTGATGTCAGTTTTGGTAGTCAAGGAGAGCTTCCTGGAGGAGGTAGGACGTGAGTTGGTCCTGAAGACTGGGCAGCATTGTTGTTGTGGACAATATTTACTTTTTTGAATTTAACTGATTAAGTTTGTCTAAAGCTTGAGCACTTCAGATCATCTCATAGTCTCATTTATCACTATATGGCTTATTAGGACACTTGAGACAAGCTTGGACTGTTTAGTGGGTGTCTGTGGCAATATGTGGGACATCCTTGGACGTCCTCCAGATAGATTCTTAGAATTGTTCTGCTTGTACTAATTTGATGTTTTGTTGCGCCCCGAGATCCTGGTAGCTGTCACGATACCATCATTCCTCACTTAAATGGGGGCATTTTTAGAAACACTATGGTATTAGAAAGAACATTAGATGGGAAATCAGAAAACACAGCTTCAAATTCCAGCTCCACTGCCAATATCTAGTGACAATGGGCAGTTGTTCTTAAGATGCAGGTCGATGGTTCAGTGGGTAAAGTGCTGGGCCTGGAGTCAGTAAGGCCTGAGCTTGATTCCGGCCGTGTGCGACCCCTGAGCAAGACATTTGACCTCTGCCTCAATTTCCTCAACTATAAAGTGGACATAATAGCCTTATCTCCCTAATTCTCAGGGTGTCGTGGGAATCAAATGAGATAATATTTGTAGAGTGCTGAGCACAGCATCTTGCACATAGGAAGTGCTTAATAAATGCTTGTTTCTTTCTCTCCTTTCTTCTCCAAACCTCACTTTCTTTGCCTATAAAATGGATCTGATAATAGTGATCTCACTTCACAGAGTGGTTCTAAGGATCAAATGATATAATTTATATGAAAGAGCTTTGTAACTGAAGTCTCATCCACCTAGAAGTGCAGAGGATCTGCTTCTGTTTATATCTGGTAACACAAGGGAACCTCTCTGCTTGATGTGGAAAATAGTGTAGGGGAAGAGAACTTGAAGGAAGGGACCTTGTGATCATATTGCTGTGCAGAAGGTTCCGGAGACTATCCCAAAAGAAACATTTTCCACAGTCTTCAAAAATTAGAATCTCACAGTTGTCAGAGGAATGCATCAAGCCCAATTCTTTGGTTTCACAGAGATGTTCACTTTTCTTTTACCTAAATTTGAATAATTAATTTAAAATATTTTAGTTACCTCAGTCTTCTGGTTTTACCAGGAAGAGTTTAGCCAAATCTGAGAGAAATGCTGTTTACCAGATATTGAAATAGTGGAACCCATTTTTATGCTGAATTTCCTGAATTGTCCTTTGAGTTATACCAACGATGTCAAAGTTGAGAAGGGTTGAAGGGGAACAACTGGCCTGAGCTAGATTAAAATGTAATTGGAAAATGTTTCCTAAAACAAAAATAATAAATAATAAAAGTAAAAAATACAACATAATGTTAATTTTCTAAGTCAATATGCTGCTGGCAGGGATCCTTTCTATTTGAGTTTGACACAACTGACTTACACCAGTTTAATATGATTTTCATTTTGGTTTTTGAACTAATCTCACCAGATAGATTGCTTTTGGTCTTTTTTTCTCTTTTCTGTTTTATTACAGAAATTTAAATATACAATAAGAAAAGAAAAAGAAACATAAACTTAAATACAAAGTAAGAAAAGAAAAAGAAGCATATCGTGTGCACAGCAGAACATGAGAGAATTTAAAGTATATAGTAATAAATTTCCATTTCAAGAAAACCTATATAATAAATACTATGCATTGTGCTGACAGCTGTCCATCTTTTCTTTGCTTCCTTGTTTTCTTTTATTCTCTGCTGTGCATTTTTTACTTTGTTCTCTCCCCACTGTCCCCCCCACCCCCGAAGGCTTCAATTAATCATGGATATATGTATAGATATATAGATACACATATATATATATACACGCATATATACTTACATACATATATAAATATATACTTAACAAATTCTACTTCTGATCTTTGTTTTTATGTTTGTGCATATCTCTTATTTCCTATCCCTCCTAAATTGTCTGCTTCTAGTCCTATTACTTAACCTACAGCACCCCCCCCCCAGGATCCCTCCCTTATCCTCCCATTCCTATAAATCTAAATGCCTTTCTATACCTACCTTTGACCTATTTCTCTTCTCCTCCCAAGGATCCCTCCCTTGTCCTCCCATTCCCATTAATCAAAACACCTCTCTATACCTATTCCTTAACCTTCTCATCTAGAGATCCCTCCCTATTCCATTGGCATTTTATTTCTTTCCGAATTTAGAAGACTTTTATACTCTTCTAAATATATATGTGTCGTTCCTACTTAAACCCATTCCTGATGAAAGTAGGTTTCCAGAACTACCAGCCCTCTTCTCCCATCTAAATCCTCTGTATCCTTTCTTCCTCTTGCACTTCATTTGTATAATATAATTACTCTTTTTAGCTCTTCCTAAATGGTTTTACTTTTTAAAGCCGTATCACACTTAGTTCTACCCCAATCTTTCTTACAAACTACCCAATTACTAATAACAATCTTAGGCAAACATTTTACATTCATAAAAAGTAAATAGTATGCCTTTATTGAGTCCTTGTAGTTAGTCTTTGCTATATACTTTATATTTATCTTGGCTTTTATATATCAAATCTTCTATTAAGTTCAGGGCTTTTTTTTTTTTAAACAAAGTCCTGAAAATCTGACAGCTTGTTAAATGTCCATTTTTTTTTCCATTCAGGATCATCCTTAGCTTTGCTGGGTGTGATATTTTTGGCCAGAACTCCAGTTCTTTTGCTCTTATATATATGGTGTTCCAAGACCTGTGGTCTTTTAGTGTCATCACTGCATGTAATTCTAATTGTGGCACCACCATATTTAAATTGTTTTTTTCTTGTTGCTTATAATATTTTATCTTTTAGCTTGGGGGTTTCACAATTTGACTATAATATTCCTATGAGTTTTCCTCATAAGATCTCTTTCAGGTGGTGATTGATAGATTTTTTTTCTATTTCCACTTTCCACTCTTGTTCTAATGCTTCAGGGCAATTTTCTTTAATTATTTCTTGTATTATTGTATCAAGATTCTTTTTTTGATCATAGGTTTCAGGTAGTCTGATTATCCTTGTTTTCTCTTCTCGATCTCTTCTCCAGATCAGTTGTTTTTCTTATGTTTCACATTCTCTTCTATTTTTCATTCTTTATATTTTATTTGATTATTTTTTGATCTCTTATACCTTCATTGGCTTCCCCTTGCCCAATTCTGATTTTCAAGGAGTCATTTTCTTCCTTAAGATTCTGGATTTCCTTTTCTAATTGGTTGTCTTTTCATAATCTTCTTGTTTTTCTTGGATTGTTTTTTTTCTTTAGTTTTTCTTCAGTCTCTCATTTGATTTGTAAAGTCTTTTTGAAGTTCTGTGGCTTCTTTTTGAGCAGGGGACTGTTTGATGTTACTCTTTGAGTTAGAAGAGGGTTTCTTTGCTTCAGTATCCTCCTCTGAAGATGAACCCCAATCTTTTCCATTCCCACAGTAACTCTCCATGGTTGGATTCTTTCTCCTTTGCTTGTTCATTTTTTCTTTATTTGTAGTGGATTAGTTTTTATAATCACCTCTAGTCTTGGGATATGGGGAGATGTGCCTCTGTCCTCAGATCCTCCTTCAGTTCTCCCCTCCAGCCTGTAGCCTCCTGTAAGCGCCCACAGCCAGCAGCATCTCTGTCCCACTGCTTCTGCACTCACCAGAAGTGTTCTGGTTTCTTTTCACCCCAGCTGCATCTCCGCAGCACAGCAGGGTCTGGCATTCCTTGCCAGCAGGAGTTCCTTCTATCTTCCCTGGTCAGTTGCCCAACTCCCCTCACTATCCCCCGGAGTAAAATTTCCTGCAGCTAGGGCTAAGGCAGCTTCCCAGCCCAGGCTTGCTGCTTGTTGTTTAAGCAGACCTAGATTACTGTGGAGTTGTTTACTCTTCATAGGGACCAAATCTTGTCCAGGAACTTTTCTTCAGATCTCCTATTGTCCCAGGGGAACACCTGTTCTGCCCCTACTCTTATTTATTTTTACCACTCTGTATTCACCCTGAGGTGCTATTTCATCCCTTTTATGGGGGAAAATCTTGAGAGCTTGGAATTTTCTGACCTACTCCTCCATCTTCCCAGAATCCCCTCTGCTTTTGGTCTTAACAAAAGGAAAAGGCTCCAGATGAGACCACAGTCCCTTTAGGTAGCTAGGTGAAGTGGTGGATAAAGTGCTAGATTCGGCATCAGAAAGACCTGAGTTTGAATTCTTTCTCAGGCATGTAATAGCAGTGTGACCTTGGACAAATCACTTAAATTTTCTTAGCCTCTGTTTCCTCATCTGTAAAATGGGGACGATAGCACCTACTTCACTGGGCTGTTGTGAGGATCAAAACATTAAAATGTCATATGAATGTCAGCTATTATTATTGTCGTCTTTGGTCCTCTGGCACACCCCAACCCTATCAGTTAGAGAGAAAACACAACAGTGCGGGGCCTTATCTGGGTTAAATATTGATCACGCTCAGTCAGCACTATGGGATAATCTCTGTACTGTTCAACCTAACAACTTCCTCCTCTACACATGTGATTTATTAACCATGATCAACTTCTTTAGCCTAATATAAATAATGGGAAGGAGGTGATAAACAGTGCTATCGATAGGCATTTCGTAAATGCTTACGTTAAGTTCTAAAAACTTGTTGAAACACTTTCTAGGATTAAATGTAACTTTTATTGTTATTGTGCAGTCATTTCAGGCATATCCAGTCTTCGTGACCCCATTTGGGGTTTTCTTGGCAAAGATACTGGAGTGGTTTGCCATTTCCCTCTCCAGCTCATTTTACAGATGAAGAAACTGAGGCAAACAGGGTGAAGTGACTTGCCTAGGGTCATATAGCTAGTAAGTGTCCGAGGCTGGATTTGAACTCAGGTCTTCGTATCTCCAGGCTCGTTGCTCTATCTACTGCATGACTGTAGTAGGAAGGCCGAATTTATAATCTCAAATATAATCATGTATGTGTTTGAATGGTTCGAAACCACAAGGTATGAGAGATTCTCTAAGTAGAAAACAACAAAAAATTTATTTAGGCCCCACCGCAGCAGATCCGTGAACCACCCTCCCCATTCCAACATCTTGACAAAAAGACTCCAGGCCCAGAAAGCCCGCCTCACAAGAGTAACCAGGAGGCCACAGAAAAACAAGATAGTATTTAGCCAAATCATTTTTACTGGCCTCAAGTCCTTGCTCGCACTCCTGGGTCTACACACGGGTCAGCTCTGCTTCTGCAGCTTCCTGCCTCTGCAGCTTCCTGCCTCCGCTGTAGTTGTCCCTTGGCTTGCCTTTCCTCGCAGCCAAGCCTCTGGCGTTTTCAAGCCCCACCTCAATGACCAGAGACCATTGGTTCCCGAGTTGACCCCTCTTTAGTCATTAATCTACACGCACACAGGTTTCACACCTGATAGGGCTTTGGGCCTGGGACTTAGCACTTAACAGCTGAAAGTACTTCCACTCAAAAGAAACAAAAGCCATGCTAAGGAGACAATTTTGCTTAACAACACAGTGACCTAGCTGCCTCATAGATTTTGTTGACTGTTGATGAAAGTTACTTTTTATGACTTTCACTGTAAGTCTGTGAAGGTATGGTTAATTTTTTCCTGCTTTTTTTTGTTGTTGTTGTTAGTGACATATTCAGCCATATTAAGAATGTACTTTGTACTCAGTACAGTCAAATATAGCTCCATGACAGGTCCTGAGGAGGATGTAAAAGTAAGGCACCATCCCTCTCCTCCAATAGTTTACGTTCCAGCTGTAGAATCAGGACACGTACTTATGAGCATATTAATTAAGCATAATTGAATGGTACGGATAGTGAGTGCCATAAGTCCAGAGAAGGAAGAGGTCGCTGTGGAATAGAATCGTTAGAAAAGTCTGGCTTTATGGAAGAAGCAAGCTGTGGAGAATGGATAGGATTGAAATAGGCAGAAACATGAACAAAGGCTTCATGTCTAGCATGAGCGCAGTATATTTCTACAACAGTAATCAGATGAAGAGGACCTTATGATCACTGATTTGTTCTTTCTTTAGTGTCATGCACCAAATTAAAAGTTGAGCTGTTTGATACTCATTAGAGTGAACTGTGAAATTGTTGGGAATCTAAACAAAAGCATATGTTACCCATGGATGATCACTCCTGTTCTGCTTCTTTACAAATTACTTCTTCGCATGTGAGATTTACTATTTTGTATTTACTACATTCACTTAACTGAAAGCTGTTCTTTTTTAGAAAGCCAGTACTTAATTCATGCATAAAAGTATATCCCTACTAAAAGGGGAAAGATCAAAATATGGATTTTAGATTTTGTGCAAGTTACATGCCAGAGAAAATGTTAAATCTGCCAAAATTCCAAATTTCACAGTTGTTGTAAAGAGTGTTCTGCAGCCATTCATTTTTTATGGTTTTTGATAGAAAGTTTTCTCGGTACCACAAGCTGCATTTGGGTTGAGAATCTGCCAGGCTCGTGGTCCTCTGAAAACTCATCAGCAGATCAAGTCATCAATCCTTGTGTTCAGTCCTGTGATCTGTGTGTGTCCTGTAAATGTCCTTAAGCTTCCATATGATGGTTCTCATTTGTAAGGTACTTTAGAATTAGAACTCTTCTCATGAGAGAGTTACCGACAGTGTCCTTGAAGGCACAGTATACTAAGAGTCTTTGAGTGACCTGCTTACTAAATTCATTGTGGAGCCAACATCAGGAACCTAGATTTGTGATTCCCATTCCTGTTTTTAATTATCTTTGTTCTCTTGCTTGCAGCCAGCATGTTTGCTTTATAAAATTTTCATTTGAATTTTTTTTTAAATAACAGGTTAAAGCTATTACAACAAACTCTAGAGAGCTGTCTAGATTCTTTAATTGCACTTCAATTTTGTTCTGTCAAATATTCCTTGAATCAAGTGGACCACTGGCTTGAGCTTAGAAATTGTTCATTGATACAAGTAATGGTTTTTCTTGTTTATTGGACCTGTAGAATTGTAGATTGGCTGAAATGAACACTCATCCTTTGGCCTTCCCAGTCCATCTTAAGGCCATCTTTGCCTGTTAAGATTGGATGATTTTTTTTTCCCTGTCAGTGAATTTCAGGGTCTTGTCTTGCAGGTTTTGCTGTGGCCCAGTGTATAAACCAGCATGGTTCGTCACCCCTGTCATCATCATCTCCTCCTTCCAGTGGCAGTTCCAGTGGTAGTGGGAGTACGGGGCGCTGTGACTCGGTTGCACCCAGCTCCACTTCCACTCCTTCTGCAGCACAAAGCCCATCAGGTATTGAATACTTTTTATGGGCTAGATGGGGAATGTGTAGTGGCCAGGAAAAAAAAAAAATTGTGAAGTGGTGATCTTCAATCTTGTTTGGGAAACTGGCCGGTTCATACACAGTGTGCCCTTCTACCCTAAACCTCCCCACCCCCAGATTAGATGGTATCATAAGGTATTCATCATCATAGACACTAGAGGATATAGTTTTAGCTTTCTGGATTGCTTTTTCCATTGATCTGTTTTCTGCTCGTGGTAATTTGAATGGTACTTGCTGACTTGCCTGCTCCTGCTTCCAGATTGACCTAGTTTGATTAAATTTCTTCTACTGCTTGTTATTGGACCATATTCAGCTCTTCACTGACTAGAGAGCTACGGGGAAATAAAGTTTGTCAGGTTTGTTCTTCCTCAATTAATCCCAGTTGTTACTGTAAAAAAATGAGGGGGATCCATAAAGATGAAAGTATACCAAGTTCACTTATTTGGACTTGGATGAATTTTGTCACCATAAATGTTTTTTCTTTTTAAAAATATTGCACTTACATTTTAAATTTATATTATAGTTGATGACCTAAGGAATTATGGCCCAGAAACCATGCAGCATGTTTAGACTCTTATTAAGTTATAGGTTTACTTATCCTAATGAAATAGATTTGACAAGTTTCTAAGCTGTGTTTCCCTGTTGGGACAGTGAAGGTGTGGTCTCTATAATATTTTCACATCTAGCCACACAAGTTTGTGACTTAATAATGCCACTTCTTCATCTTCAGGAAAATGATATACTAATGTTTCCAGATTTATCTCTAAAGTTGTTTTGAGGTTTTCTGTTCCTCAGTAAAGGGTTAATGTGCCATGATTTTCATTCAGCCATTTGTTTGGCTCAGTGTATCTCTAGCCTGTCAAGAGTCCCCCCACATAGCATTTACTAAGCATCCATTACCTTGATCTTCTATTGACATTCATGAGCCTGAGAGAGCTGCTGGGAATTGAAGTGAGGGGCCAAGCAGGAAGGTCATCTTGAAGCCACTTCACTTAGATGCTCTTCCATCCAGCACCTGATCCCTCCTGACCCAGTTTGGTCTTGAAAATTGAGGTGATTGACCATCTTTTGAGAACAGTCATGGTGAAATTTGATTTGAGATTTACAAGTTGTTGCAAGGTTTTCTTAGAAATTTACTGGTTTTATCAAGAAGCCAAAGACAGACTTCAGGCTTTGTTAAGCTTTGTAATAATGCTTACGTTTTTTATTAGAAGTACAGTATTTTATTTTCATGTACTTATAGTGTAGTCTATGCATTTTAATAGTCACAGATGTATAAATATAATTACACTTCAAATATAAAATTCTTCCTAATAGATATATGATATTTTATAAAAGAAGTATGAACTGTTAGGGTTCTTAACCTGGAGTCCATGAACCCATTTCTTTTTAAATTTTGTTATTTCGATAACTATCTTTCAATATAATTCATTTTCTTCGTAATCCTATGTATTTAGTTTATACATTTAAAACCTTATGCTGAGAAGAGGTCCATAGGTTTCAACAAACTGCTGAGGGGGTCTGTGACATAAAAAAAAGGTTAAGAACCCCCCAACTCATTGAATGAATGAATAATACTTTGCTACTAAGCTCCCAAAGCTGTTAAAATGTTATCATGATTCAGAATATGTAAATTGTTCATCTTACCATAGCATGTATGAGTTGCACATCTTCCCTTAGATGCCCAGCATTATTTTTTCTCAATCTTTCCCAGCCCCTTGACACTCATCTCCTCTTCAGTCTCCATATCATGCCAATGGCATGTTTTCTCATGTTAGAAAATGAGGAGCTATTAAGCTAGCTGATGGTGAAAGTAACTGGACAGTTCTGCTAGTTTTAGCACTAAGTCAATAACTTTGTAAGTTTGCACTTTAATTCTGTGGGTCACCATCTTTAATGTGGTCTGACAGTGAAAGCACTGAAGTGAATCCTGCCTGCTTGACTCTCTCAGAACTACAGTGCCTCACCTACATGATGAAGAGCAGCACGTGTCAGGCAGGCTGCTCACTCTCCATCGACCACTAGAAGCAAAGTAACAAAGAATATGAACTGCTTCAAGAGGGTTATGATAATAGGGAATAGCTCCCAATTAGAAGGCGCCTCAGGATTTAGAAAGCGTTGTGCACACAGCAGCTCTGTTCAGTAGTAAGCTACCCCATGGGAGCCGGACTATTTTTGAATTGTGTAAAAATCTAGACCTGAAAGCTGACAACAACTCAAGGTGAAAGCCTACATTTGTGTTGAGATGTCAAATTTCTGGCCTAAACTTGTGGTACACTCATTTACATTTAAAAAATAGGATATTGGTTTTCCAGATTCTTTATGGAGGTGGGGGGAAGGGGAAAGATGTCCCTTTAGCAAGATGTTTCCAAATCTGGTTAATATCATACTGAACCACAGCAGAGGGGAAATACACAGCCAGCAACCAAAAAGAAGGGAAGAATTATTCTTGGCATAGCTGTCCTTCTACCAGTTGTTTGGCACCATGTTGGCTTCCAGGGAGTCTGTTCTTGGGATCCTTACCAGAGGTACAGCTTTCTGACCTTTAGCCACAGCTATGACAACATTTTCCCACCACACTTTCTACCCTCTGATGAAGAAGTTTCTGAATTTCTCAACATTCTAGTCAGACTGGCCTAGTTTGTAACAAACCAAGTAGAGCACCACCTCAGTCAACCCTCCCAACCATTTGCTGGAATCATTTTATACAGTAGAAGAATGCTCTATCCACTGTTGCTAGTTATTGTTGGAATGGTTTTCGAGAGCAGCAGTGCTGAATCAGATGAATTTCGTTGCTGTGTTTACGTAGCCTCCTAGAGTCAGTAAACTCCCCATGTCAACTGAACAATTGCTTGATATGATCGAAGCACTTACTGAATTATCGAACTAAATTTTCCTTTATCTTGAAACTCTCTTAAGTAAGGTGCCTGGGATTATGTAGGTCAGTGGAGTCCCAAACAAGATGTTATATATATATATATATATCCTTGGCTTAAACAATCCCTCAGACTTGAACTAGACACATAGGGAATGATCAAGGTCATCATTCATCGTGACCCATTCAAAATAAAGTTTTGAAAATCAGCCTTATGCCAGTGATAATGGCCATTAGTAATCCCTCAAGCAGTCTTCCATGTGAGTTTAGCACAAATGAATGGAACAGTTATCTTTCACTGAAGATTTAAACTCACATGAAAACATGTAAACTCAAACATCTAGAAAACATTGATATAATTATTCATTTTAAGCAAAAACTCTATGAACATGTATACCAAATGCTCACATGAATAAAACTCATGGTTCTGTCCCATTTATGGCCAAAGCATGTGCTATGAAAGGATATGATTGTCCTTGCTCAAACTCAAAGATTTAAGAATGAATATCTGATAACCCATTGTGAGTCTGCCATGCCTGGCTATATCTTTTTTGCACATAATTATAGTTTCAGCCTCTAATATCTGCTGTTTGAAGTAGTACTTTGTCTTGTGTGTCCTGAATTTAATTCCTTCAAACTCTATAGGGGACCATTTATTCTAGAATCATAGGATTTGGGAAACAAATTCGCTTTTCATCCTTTTCCTACACACTATAATTTTATAGACTTTGATGTCTGCCTTCTAACATTTGTGTCTGCCCTCATACAGCATCACTTTCCTTCTTTAGCCCACCTTGGTCATGCTATTTAGTGTTTTTCTGTTCTCAGAAAAATGTGTTGTTGTGGTAATATATTCTCTTTCCCCCTTAATGGATGTTCAGTGAATGGTCTGTGGGACTCTTTAGTCTTACAAAGAGTCTACCTTTTCAAAAACTGAAAAAGTTGAAAATTACTGCTTGAGACATATTGAGACTTCCTCATGTCTTCCTCTGTGAACATGCTGGTATGCCAGCTCTGAGTTCAGTACTCAGAGCTGAAGACAAGTCTCTTTTGGAAACTTGTCCTATCAACTTGTACATTCTTATAGTCCAGTGGAGATCTTTTCAGTTTCATTCTTTATCATATCAAAGAGTGATGTCATATACAATAGTCATTTAGCAATAAATATTGTATTTCCTTTTAAGAGTGAATATTTCCACATCATGTGGGAAGCCAGTCTATAATGAAATTAGGAGGGAAAAGCTCCCAAGAAGGGAAGATTAAACACTGAAAAATCTGTTTAGGACCAAAGATGTCTAATTACAGATTCTTTATATATTAAAAGCAGTGCACCAAGATAATTATTAATGTTCATGCTAGTCTGCCTTTTAAACTGAGTGCTTTGGGATCCCTAAAAAGGTCAGTGGTTAGCAAAACACTTTCTTGTTAAAGAAATTAAATTTTTTGACTGTTAGGCTGAAAGCCAAGAATCATGTCTGTGACAGGCCAAACATAAATAGTCTAATAGCCTTTAATTTGATCCCTTTTTAGACAAGTGTGGGGTTAGATGCATCTTGTATTTTTTTTAAATAGCATTTTACAGTTTTTGAGAACCCTAACTAGCAAAGATCATACAGTAATAAAGAAGGAAATAAACCTAGTGGTAGAAGTAAATATAAGGCCATTAGAAATATGCTTAAGTTATTTTACTGGGGGTTTTGCCTTCATTAATACTTGTGATTTGCTTTCGCATATAGTGTCTTTAGGTAAGCATTCTCTCAAGTATATAGGTTTCCCTAAATGTCCTCAATGTCCAAGCTATAATGTAGCCTCTGATATCCATATGTTGAGATTTTTTAATGTGTTTTTGGATGTGCTACTTACTGGTAAGGAAAAAGCTGAAGTGGGGTGTTGGGTGTAGTTCATGTTCTTTTTTAATCATGTCCGTTTTAAAGATATATCAAGCTGTAAAATGCAGCTTCCTTTGAATTTCTCTTTGAATTTCATTTGAAGTTTCCTTGAAAAAAAATGAAAAGAGTGACATGGAGGACATAGGAAGAAAGAACCAATCCTATGAAAAAAGTTAGAGATTGGAATGCCCTTGACTTAACATAAACAAGTCAGCAAAGGCCATTCCTGGGAGACCATGAGTCCACAGACTGTCAATGGTTTGTTTCTGTTTCCTTACAGCTGAACCATCAGTTTGAATATAATCCAAATTTTCATTTCAAAAATAACCAAAATATCACACTGCTACTAAGTGAAGATGCATATGATTTAATTTCATTTTGAGGACAAAGACCCAGAAAAAAAAAGTGCTTCTTTTCAGGATCTTTAATTTCATTAATTTAGGGTTCAAATCTTGGGAGTCTGTTTCTTTCAAAGGCAATGAAATTTTCTCTTGCTGCAAGATATGTCACTAATCTTTTATTAATTAGAATAGCACCATATTTCACTTCAGGCCCTCTGTGTTGAAGTATTTTGCCCTTGCTTTTTAAAAAGTATTAATTTGAGGATCCTTTAAGGGAATGCAGATATCCAGAAGCATTATGTATACTGGAAAGAACACAAGCTAAGAGACAGCCTCAGTTCTAATCCTTCTCTGCCACTGACAAGCTGTGTTACCTCGGGCAAATCACTTCACACATCTGAGCCAAGGAAGGGATGGACTAGGTGATCTTGAAGGTCCTTCCAGCCCTAAAATTTTATTAATTTAGTCTACTACAATAGCTGAAGGCTATCATATAAACCCTGCCCTCTAGCTCTGGCTTTGATGGTTCACTCATCAGAGAACAGTGTTGTAATTTTCCTGATGTGACTCTGATAGTTGTCTGCTTTATTAATCAGTGTCAAAAATATGCTTGTTTCACATAGCTGGTTTGGCTGGCCCTTCCCTCCCACCTTTCCACGCCCCACTCAGCTCCACCTCCCTGCTCTGTCCCATGTGTAAAACTATCGTATCTTAACTGCTGGTTCACATCTAAAATCCACTAGATGTTTTTTTTCTTGAGTCTGTTGAACTTTGCAACCTAGGCTAGATATTGTTGAACGAAAATCTTGTTTCCTTTCCCAACAGGCCTGATGCTTCATTATCTTTACACTGTTAAGAAATATTATTGGAGGGGGATATGTTCCTTCTTAGATGTCATTTTGTTCTTCAGTAGCTTCATCTAATCTGCATGCTAAGCATGGCTTCATAAATAGTGCTAGACACCAGCAGTTGTGAGCAAATGTTACACTGCATCTCTTACTGTTTTGTTGTTGGTATCGTAACATTTATCCTGTGTCCATTCCCACTTCCCTTTTCTCTGTTCCACTGTTAAAGGCTTCCTATGATCTGTCGCTGTGTTTTCCTTTAGTAAGGTCTGGCAGGAAAGGACGACGGCGAGTGTTCAGTCTGTCGGAGGCTGACAGTCATGGTGGACACTGGGTTTAGGTCTTCAAGCAGCAGCTGCCACGGCAACTCACGCAAAATCCATGCAGGCAGGTTTCTCCATTAGACTTCATGAGCTCACGGCCTGTAAAAGCCATGCTGTATTTCCATACTAACAACCATGACTTGCTCAGGTACAGGTGGGACACACTGTCTAAAAAAGCATCGACCAGCAGAACTCTGAAAGCATTTGGCTGTATGATTTAAGAACATCATTCTAAACTTCAACATAGTTCATCATAATTGGCTCTTTATAAGCTTTCATGTAGAAGCTTTTCTTCAAATTATCTTTTTGGCTCTGTCTAGTTGGTAGAATGAAATACTTAGAGACCAATAAGCTACTTCAGGCTCAGTTCTAAGCCAAATTTGTGCAGACTTGGAATGATGCCCATTTCTATGAAATACAGTGTCAAAGTCAAGATTGGCATAAACCTATCCACCAGCGGGCTTATTCCATGTGCTGCAAAATAAAGATAAATTTTCAAATGGAATTTCTTCAGAGTTACCCCAATTCAAGTTTTGTGTGGAGGTTTTGTTTTGGGGGTCTTTTTTCGGAGTGGGGGGGAGGTCAGGAGATAAAGGGTAGCATATGAAAGAAAATGAAGAATTAACCAAGCAGTCGGATGTTATTATGGAATTATTTTTTTTTGTTCTACTTGACATAATAAATGTAATTAAAACAGTAGGAGTCCTAGGGCAACAATAATTGATCTTATAAATATTAATATGCTTATCATTTTCCCCTCTTTTACATTATAGTTTTCATAATACCAGACATTTAGATTGATCATGGACCATCGACTAGAATTTTTGCCAGTACCTTTGTTGTGGACTTAAACATTTTAACTTTTGCAAAAATTTATATTTTTCGTTTGGTTCCTAAGTTGTATTCTAGTAGTTTATGATTTCTTTTGTCTGTTGGTAGTATTTTGACTTCTTTTTATTTAAAAGCTTCTTCCCTTTGGGTTTTTCACTCTTGCTTATTTTGTAGTTTTCTTGATTTTCTATGTAACTTTACTCTGTGCTTTTCTGTCCTAAGACCATAAATCCAAGTCTTTTATTCCAGGCCCTCAGGCAATGAGTATTTAGCAGTTGTCCACAGGATGCATAGCACTGTGATGTGGTAGGTACTGTGTACCTGATACAACCGAATAAAAATTCATTTCTCAGCCTAAGACTCTAAACACTTTAGTCTCATACACCTTTGCTCACATGGTTGGTATTTTCCTCAAATACAATGTTTCCTGGGCCATAATCATAATACTTTGTTAGACTGAGTAAAAGCCCTCAGCCATCATGGTGGCTTGCTAGCAGGAATATTCAAATGGAGCAGTAAATACAGAAGTGCTCTTCGTATGAATAATTGTCAGGAAAATTAGTCCTCATTCTCTTTTCTAAAAACCTAACAAAGTTCTCCTCTTCTTCTTCACTCTTGCATTGATAATTTATGTCACAGTCAAGGAGATATTTGGTTTAAAATTAGGAATGGTATGACTGTTTAGGGAAGAATAAGGGACTATTCCTTCAAAAGATTACTGAAGTGATTTTTAGGTGAAAAGCAACTTTTCTGTAAATTGTAGGTTCATTTTCCAGACTAAAGCATTTTTTAAACTATACTTACATTTTTTGCTGTAAATTTCTAACATTGTTTATCGTTCCTATCATCAAAGAACCCTCCATTTGTGACATTGTTCAAAAACCTGGGCTGTGATATTTGCCACTTCTAAGTAGCTTTCTTCTGTATATCTAAAACCTACATTAAATCACAAAATTCAACAAAAGGAAAACCACTGAAAAAGAATTTTAAGAGTTGCACCTGACTATTGGTCGTTTACAAACTGCTTTATCAGCCCCTAAATTATACATGTATAATTCACTGCATATGAAAGTTAGCCCAGATTAGAGGGAAACAAATGTGAAATGAAGAGTTGGTAGGCCTGTAGGTATATTAAGTCTAGGGACTACCTCCAAGTCTCTTATCAATTAGAATGAGTTAGTTGAAATTCAGAGAAATCAGAATGCACTTTCAATGTTTGCTCAGCATTTCTTGGTCTGGTTTTTTGCCTTGAATCACTGTGTCTACTGTTATTAACCACTGTCCTACTGCCTCTTGCATCTACTCAAGACAAAATCTAAAGCCAAGACGCTTACTTTTCCTTTTTTCTTTTTAAAGACTATTCTTTAAAAAAAAAAATCAAGTTGTGAGCATATTTTGATTGGCAGTCTTATTAGAAGAATGTAGATTGGTACTTCCAGAGATAAATTTTGTATTTTTTTTTCTCTTTGAAATAGCATTAATCAGGATTTTCTTGTTTCCATTCTGTTTTTCCACACTATTTTGTTTTCTGTCCTTTGCTATAGCTTTAGTTTTTGCTTTGGTTTTGTTTTGTTTTTCTTTAATTAAAACAGGAATCATATTGAAACATAGCTTTCTAAATCATCCTTAAGATCCCAGTGCATCATCAGAAATAAAACTCATTAGAGGTTCTCCTACAGATGGCCAGTATAATTAAATGGTATCCATGAAACGAAGATCCATATAAATAAAAATTATTTCTTCTAACAGAATGTCTGCATCACTATAATGATTTTTTAAATTACCATCATCTGGAATCTTGGAAGATGTATTTAAAATGAACTCCATTCTTATTGAGTGTTTCTGTATATGTGAAACACTCACTGGAAGGCAAATAGGTAATTTGTCTGTAATTTAATCAGCATTTTGAAAAGTACCAAAAAAGAAATTGCAGCTCCTAAAATAACTTCATTAGGTGGAAAGCCTCTCCTTTCCCTTGAAATGGCTCTCTTCCATAGTCCCAATGGAAAATAATCACTCTAGTAATGGAGTTTGACTATTAGAGGTCCCTCTTTGATTGCTAACTCAGCACTTATGTATACCAGTGTGAAACTAACCACAGTCCAGGGTTTGTATAAGCTGAAAAGTTCTCCAGAATTAGGCCTGCCTTTTTTTTTTTCCCAGTGATTTCACAGTTTGACCTCCCACACCAACCCTGAGCAAATTTCACCAAATTTAGTTTCTGGAAATGGTCATTATACAGACTTGAAATATATAAGTTTATTAAAGCTAGTTTGCTTCCTTAATAATGTGCTCTGGCCAGAATCCAGCCACGCATAAAGCATGCCCACATCCATGACTCTGCACTTCAGTGTTGTTATAATGCCATTACCCACCTTTAATTATGTGCATGTTCCAGAATATTTACATAGTCATAGTAATGCAGATTTGCACCACACCTAGAGATATTATTTTGATATGCTTACTTTTGAGCATACCGAAAGAGGCAAATTGCTTGCCAGATATGTGACTATTTCTTGCATACTTTTTTCACATGGCTCAAGCAGTCTTTAGGGAACCATTTTCAAGAGAGACAGAGACAGAGACAGAGAGAGGGCCTCAAATAGAAGAAAAGTCCTGTGTTAAGTATTTCTTTGTTTTCTCTACTAGATGATCTCCTGGCCCCCCAGCAACTCCCGCTGACCTTTCCTGACCAAGTGGTGATTGTTAATGAAATCCCTACAACTTCCAAGTCCAACAAGAGCCTCACAAAGGGTTCCGAAGTGGAAACTGCAAACCTGTCCCCCAGCCTGATTCCTGCCCAGCAACCCACCATCTCTCTCATTTCTGAGGACACTACAGATGCACTTAGTGTGGAATCCTTGACCCTGGTACCGCCAGTTGACCCACACAGCCTGCGTTCCTTTACCTGCATCCCTCAGTCATCCATGCAGACAGACGCTTATAAAGTGACAGAGGGTGAGATGGCCCCTCGTGAGCCAGCAGATCAGTCTGAACAGTGAAGCAGTTGATTTTGCTGTTTTTATTTGTGGCCCCTCAAAAAGCTATAGGAACTAAATGGTGGCTACATGAAGGATACTTGTGAAACAGCCAGGATTTTCAGAAAAGGCAGTCGCCTATTCTAACAAATAGTGTTTCTGTCTCTTGAAAGAAACCCAGTTCTCTGTTCAGATGCACATTTCTCATGTTGTACGTAAGAAAGATCCAGGCATCTAAGAAATTGATGATGACGGAGTTTCTCCAGACTACCGTAATTATACCTGCGTGATGCTGTTCTGTGTTTGCTGCCAAAGGAAGAAACTTGTCTGTGTGATATTCTTGTCATTCTTTTTGTTAGACTTCAGACACAAAACACTCTTCCAGAAAGAGGCAAAAAACGAAAACAAAAAAGGCTCTTGTAGCTATGTCAAACACACCACCAGAAAACCACGTCCATTCAGCTCAAGTAGTTCTGTTTTCATTTTGTTCATTCTGGGTTGACCCAAAAGATTTATCTAACAGCAATGGATGAGGTCATTTCAAAAGATATTCAAAACAAGATGAACTGTAGTAATATCTCATTGGTGTAATATTTATTTCAACATTTGATATCAGACTAGAAACATTTATTTAAAAAAAGAAAAACCACCACCACCTCATTCCTGAAGTTCCTTGTAATGCTAAGAGTATAATGTATAATTTTTTTATCTCGATCTTAACCTGTCTTTTCAAAGCTGTCTATGAAGAAGGTGTGGTATGCTGCATTGTCCTAAGTGACATTTATGACTTCATTCCTCACCAACCCAACACTGCATGCCTGTTGAATGAAAAAGCACCTTTCCTAGAAAGCCTAGATTCTTTTTCAAACAGAAAAGGTATTTGAAGATATCATGTATAGTAGGTTTCTTTGTCACAGCCAAGAAGCCCTATTTTATTCTTTAATGAGATATCTTTTCTTGAAAAGATAAAAAATTTCAAAGAAATCTTCTACTCAGGCTTTTTTCCGTAACCAAATGTGAACTGTGTTTTGAACATCCCTTTTAGTTATTGCCATCTCTGTGTGGGGCAAAGAAAGAGATGTGGAAAACCATGAGGACCACAGAATAGACTTCCTATAATTCTACACAAGTAAAAGGAGAGTTGCTTACTGAATTTGCCAGTTTTATGTACTCATTCACAGAGGTAAAAATCCAAGAGCCAGCTAATAATCTCAATGCTTATGACATTCAAGGCTTTTGTAGTCTTGAGGGATCTAACTCAGTTGCTCCCTTCCCCCACCCTCTCAACCATTGTAGAAATGAGCAAGCGTGTTTGTAAAACAAGGCAACACTCGACGTTCTCTCTTTCATCCTTTCAGCATCACATTTTGGTTTAGGTGTGGATGAACACATTGGTATATTTAAAATTAAACTAAGGATTATATGCATACCTTTCTACAAAGCAAAATTGTTTACCATCCACAAATAGTTAATTTATTGTTCATCTCAATCCGTTCAACTGTAAAACCAAAAGACTACTTTCTTTTTGATGAAGAATCTGTCCATCAGATGTGTCAGTAGTAATTGTTATCCTGCTGTTGACCGGACTCTTGGCAAAGCTATCGAAGACCATCCCTAGCACGTCTTTGAAGATATGATCAACTGGAGGAGCAATGTCCTTGCAACATCTTTCAAACTAGGTCTGTGACGTAGCCTGTTGACCTGCTAAAATTCAGACTTTACATCACTGAAATAGAGATGACCTAAAAAATTGTAAGCAGTGGATAAAGAAGTAAAAAAATTAAGCGTGGGTAGCAAGTCACTCCAAATAGATCTCCCACGTAGTTTCATCCTTCAGACCTCCAATCAGAAACATGACAACGGGTGAACCTTCATATTGGTAAAGAAAACTAATCTGAAACAGATGCTGTTTGAGCAGAGTGAATAAGGCCCTTGCAAAGACAGTAAAAACCATAGTTATTGGAGATATCATGTGCTCCCCTACAAAGAAAGGGATGGCACATAGAAAAGGGCAAAAGATGATTGATGGAAATAAATGAATAAAGGAATGGGTGACCCTCCCCCCTCAAACAGCTAATTATTCAGTGTTTACTCATTTTCTTCTTATAGCAGCATGAGTGTATATCAGAGGAGAGCAACATTTCATATATTTCATACACATGGAGTTTCCCTCTTACACTCTTGGAAGCCAGTAAACCTCTGAGAAGTATGCTACTTCTGTTTTTGAAATTATTTGTATTTATTTTTTCTGGCAATAGAAAATAGAGAAGCGCAGCTACCTTCCCAGGCCATTGTCATTAAGAAAAAGAATAACAATACTTTACCAGAAATAAAAAAAGAAAGCAGTCCCAGCAGAAATCCTATAGAACCGTATTTACTGAAATAATATGGTTTCACCCATTGTCTTATCAGAGCACTTTGAAACAAATTGCAAGTTATGGGGTCTTTGGTTGTGGGGAACCCTCTGATTTTTAAGTATTTTCAGTCTGTTTCCATGTACCCTTGAGAATTTGTAACAGGACTGGTGTAGTTTGGCTCTTACTGAATGCAAATTGTATGCTTTCATCAAAGGCCCATAAATTCCTTCTTTTCAGGGAATAACTATTCTAAGAAATTAAGGGTGGATTGAATTGAGCAGCTTTTGTGATTTAATGTGTTCCCTCTAGTTTTTTCTCTTCCAAAGATACTTGTTTAACATAAAGTATTGGTAGGATTGTAGGCCATCTTCCCTACTGCCAGACAATTTTAAGTAATTATGAATGAACAGAAAAGATAGGACCCAGATTTTTGTAAGAAGTAGGTTCCTAAAACAGTATTTAAAAGAACCATCTCATTCATTTGATCGGATAGTATGAAAATAAAAGGACCTTGGGATATACTTCACCCTAACGTTACACACACCGAGAGGAGTGAGCATAATTATGCTTCTCTGATAAACTTTCATAATCTTGGTACTCTAAACTCTGTTGCAGACTGTCCAGATGATATTGACTCTTTAGAATACTTGAGTACTTGTGGGACCCTTTGGACTGCAGTATATTTCACTTCTTTTAAACTAGAAGAATAGTTGCAGACTTTACACCAAAAACAAATAGCAAGCTTGATGTGGAGGTTTGAGGAGGCAGAACTGTCCAACACAGTTACTACCATTCTTATTGCTACAAGCTTTCAGCCAAGCATTACAAGGGTTCTGTCTTGCTGTGGAAATGAATCTTTGCAACCCACATCACTTTATTTTTTTTTAGATTAATTCATATTAACACAAATACCATATCTAAGTAGACCAAATTCTCGTGGTCTTTTACACTGGACAGTTAGGTTAGCCTTAGGAAAAACTTTGGAATTGTCATATGACCCCAATGACCCAAATCCTTAGAATTCAGTTTAGAAAATCTTTTAACCCCACTTTGTATCACCTGCCAGAAATGCAGGTACAGCCCTTAGTTCAGGTTTATTCCCATTTTACTGCTTGACCTAACTCCTGATGTGGAAACAGAAGTTAGTTTGCCAGAGTAGGGAGGCAAGGTTATTAGTCACTTTGACTTTAATCCCCCATGCTTTCTTTGAAGCCTGTAATCTAACCAGCACTTGTGCTGGGTTAGGGCTTAATTCCAGGGTTTTGGTGTGCAACCAAACCACTCCCAACAAATTGGATTACGTTAGATCTTAAAATGTAGCTAAATGATGATAGCAAACATAATGAATTCCTCTTAAGTGGTCTTCTGAAGATCATTGGGCGGAGTGACCTCTGCTTTTGTTGCTTTGAGTTCTTCTGAGAAGTGGGGGAGAAGATGAATGGGAATGAAAGGGAAATACAGCGATGCCCTATGCCCTAAGGCCTCTTGGGGAAATTGGCAAGCCAAAGGGACTGACTTTTGCTATACCATAGTCGCTGTTAAGGCAGACATGTTGCTACTATGATTGCTACAGTGGATGTGATATCATGAAACAATGACCTTTCAAAAAATTGTAATTTAAAGAGAACCGGTTTTGGCAGATCTAATCACTGTAGATAGAGCAGAGGTTGAAAATGGATTTCATTTAACTTTTCATTTAAAAGCACGTTGTATTTTGCCGTCTTATTTTATTTGCTCTTCGTTGCAATGGGAGGGGGGAGACGCCTCATTTATGTGCTATGTAAGCATTCATCAAGCAGAAAAAAAGGATCAGGTAAGTAGTAGGATGCACATATTTAAGTAAGGTGATGTATAGTACTTGATAACACATAGTTCTGAAGATGCACTGTAAAAATGAAAATACAGGGAGAATTTAATTCTGATCTTTTTCTAGAGGCAATAAATATATTTAATCTAAGTCATGTTAAATGTTTGGAGTGAATGTAATAATACATTATGTTCCTTTAAATAATAGATGTAAATACTAGATGTTGAAGAGGAGCATATTTGGGAAATCTTGGTACAGTAGATATTACTGAAAATGTGGCCCATTCTAGGGAAGTACCTGCATTTGCTGGCATGAGTCACAGTTCATGTGTACTAAGCATGAGGGTGGAAATGAAAACTGGAACTTCTTGTAAATTTAACTTAGTAATAAAAATGGTGTTATGGAGAATCTGGTCTGCTGCTATACTGTGTCCTAATAGAGGTTTCTTCATATGTTACAGGAGGCTCCCTCAGGAAGGCAGAGAGCTAGGAACCAGTACCCCACCATACTGAGTCACTCCAGGTTGTGTAGAATGGAGGAAACTCTTGCCTTTTTTTCAGGCAATTCTTTATCAGTCGCTTCTTAGGAGGAGGAGGGAGCTTTCTACTGACCTGGTAAAATGGAATTATTTGAAAAAGTATTCTTTTAGATGCCAGGCTTTTGGTCATAGCCAAGAATAACCTCAGGTTTAGCAACTAGGTTCAGAGCAAAATGGTTTGTTGTACAAAGAAAGATGGATTTTTTTTTCTTTTAAGAAGGAAGTCTGAAAGTGCAAAAAGAAAGATACTTAAGTAGTGCTGAGTTATTTTCCATCTGTAGTATAGACAAATAAGGGGGAGCAGATTGAACATCACAAGAAACACATTTTTAGACAATAAGTGATAAAATGGAGGACAGTAGATGTGAAATAAAGCTTAAGCTTTATTTGGACCATTAGGGATTTCAGACTTCAATTTTTAGTCATAATTTTTCTTGCTTAGAATCAGGTATAAAATAGCTAACAAGGTGCCTTGAGCCTTTTAGGATTAAAGGGACTAATTTAGAAGCAGAGAAAATGTACACATAAGTTTGGATACAACCTGAAATCAGTGGCCTTGAGATGAAAATGGTCTGATGTGATTTGGGCTTGGCCTGTCCTAGCTGGTTTAGGGGTGGAGAGATTGCCACCTGCCTCAACTTGACTTCCACATCAAATGGCCTATTTCATTCCTTGAGTTTTTTGCAATGTTTAATATTTTTTTACCATCAATTCTCTTCCCTTAGCTTCTGTGAAGCCATTGTCTTCCAGTGCTCCCATGGAAACATTCCTCAGTCGTCTTCATTGGTTCAGTTCTGCTCAACAAACATTTATTATTTGACTTATTATGTTCAAGACTTTGGGACAGATGCTGGGCATATAAAGATGACAATCCCTGCCCTCAAGCAACTAAAGTCAAATAAATAAGAAAATTGGCTTGGAGGTGCTGTTATTTGCTCAGTCACACAGCTAGCAAGTATCAGATTCCAAAGTCCAATGCTGGTTTTCAGACCCCAAGTCCAGTATAACCTCCATTATTCTACGTTGCCTTCACCATCCACCTTCCTCTTTTTGTCTCCCTGTCTTACCACTCTTTTCTCTCTCTCTACCTTCTCATCTCCCTTGCCCTTGAGGGTGGGAAGATCTCTAACACAACCATACCTCTTATCTCTCTGTACTCCCCAACTCTTCCTTCTGATCCTGGCATCCTTTCCTCAAGGAAGTTATTATCCAAACACTACCCATCAGCCCACAGTGATATTTGTGCAGGTATTAATGAAAAAATCCTCTCCTCCCTTATGCCCACCCTCTCCCCTTCGGATCAACCTTTGGCAGTAGTGCCCCTGGAAGGGGCAGACTTTGTGCTCTGAGGCAATGACCAATGAGTAAGAGCCCCCATCATCCCCTACCCCTACATTTTGGGTGGGACTAGGTGAGTCACACAGGATGAGCAGGCTTGGAGAGGTTGTGATTTGCATTGCAGATCTTATTCATTATCTTCTCCCCCAAACCCAGCCTTCTTTCAAACTTCCCTCTTATTGTCAAGTCACCTAGGGTGCCATCTTTAATTCCTCTTTTCCTCACCCTACATATCCCATTGCCACATTTTATCATTTCTATATTCATCTTTTGCATCTATGCCCTCTGCTTCCTCAGTCACCATCTTATTTCAGGCCCTTGCCTCTTCTTGCCAGGACTATTTTAATAGCCTTTAATTGATTTCCCTGTTTCAAGTCTTTCTACACTGCTCATAAAGTTCTTTCCCTAAAGTGCAGATCTTACCATGCCACTCCCCTATTAATTCTAAACCCAGTGACTTTTCAGCCTTTCATTTACATTTTTGTGTCAACTTTATAATGTACATAATTATTAATGTGGTCGTACACATATATAGTTTACAAATATGTAAATATGTGTGCGCGTGTGTAGTGAATGTGTTCTGACTTAGTTTCCCAGAGCAAGGCCAGCTACGCCTTATCTTCAAGGATCTAGGGTACCATTAGTAGTTGAGAGGTGTATCTTCTCTGCTGCTATCAATTTAAGCCCCCACCAGTTGTGTCTGTCCCCACCTTATTTGCCAGTGACTGGTACTCCAGTTTCAGCCACTTATCATCAATTATCTATTGTAGGGCTTATAATAAGATATAATAAAAACAAACGTTTCCCCCTCTGCCTCCTCCCAGCACCTTGGGAACACAATCCCTTCTATCTCATCCCAGACTCTGGAGAGTAGTCTTTCTCTTGGCACAGTTCCTATGTAACATTGGTCCCATCAATTTGTTCTGAAAGTCACACTTTGCTTCTCAGGGCACCAGTGCTAATGCCCTGAAAAAACCAGAGATGCTGGGAACATCAAGACTGGCAAAGAATCTCAGCCTATATTCATAGGACCACATGGCAGCCTTGGTAGGGAGGTCCCAAGGCCTCTCCCTTTAGCCAGATCATCTCTCATTGGATGCTGTTAGTTAAAAAGTCCAAAAGATCCACCAACAATGCAGCTGAAGAGAACATGGCCAAAGAGACTGGTAGGCCATAGATGTTTTTGTAAATAATCTCAGGTCTAGCTAAGCGACCATTTGATAAAAGCTGCTAACTATGTGGTAAGCAGGCTAGAGCCAGTTATGGAATGTCTACATGTGCTCCACAGTCTCTAAGACATTTCCAGCAAAGTGGCACAGTTGATAGAATGCCAGACCTGGAGTCAGGAGGACCCGAGTTCACATATGGCCCAAGATAGTAACTGGCTGTGTCACCCTGGACAAGTCACTTAACCTCTGCCTCAGTTTCCTCATCTGTAAAAGAATAATGAGGGGCAGGCAGGGAGGTGGCGCAGTGAGTAGAGCACCGGCCCTGGAGTCAGGAAGACCTGAGTTCAAATCCAGCCTCAGACACTTGGCACGAGCTGTGTGACCTTGGGCAAGTCACTTAATCCCGATTGCCCTGCATTCCCCCCTCCAAAAAAAGAAAAGCATAATATTGTTGTCATCAGATTGTTATGGGGATCAAAGGCAATTGTGACTTTAGAGTGCTTAGCACAGTGCCTGGCACATAGCGCTCTATACGATGTCAGCTGTCAGTATTCCGTCCATGTCCTCACTCCTCTTTAGAAGCAGCTCCTCAGCTTCTACACCTGGGGACATCACATCAATAATAGCATGCTGAGACACTCTGCACACGGACCAGTCCCCCACTAGACTCATATCGGGGGTGTGCTCAAAAATGTTTATTGATATACGTGTGTCATCAAAAAAGCTGGAAGTTCCACGAACCTACACAATGATGATAGTGATAATGGCCACCTAACTGTTCTCCCCTACTTGAGGGTTTCACCTTCCTAATCTGTCTTTTGAGTTGCCATATTAATCTAACTAATATTTATTTGATCTGAACCTTGTCATTTCTCTGCTCAAAAACTTTGAATGCATTCCGTCTCGTACTGGATAAATGCAGATTCTTTAGCCTGGCAGGTAAGGATTTCCATAATTTTAACCTAAATTTCCAACCTCGTTTTATACTTCTGTGCTGCACAAACTCCAGCCAGATGGTACCACTGGATATTCCCCAGGCTCAGGAGTCCATGTATTTTGGACAGGCCAGCTCCTCTTATGCCTATTTCCTCTTCACATTGCAAACTGTTGTTATCTCAGGTTCCACCTAGGGTTAACGAAGCCTTTATTCTTCCATCTGGAAATACGTACTCTAAATTTCTTTTGCCTCTCACCTTTACCCTTTATCACATTCTCTCTTACACTTTTTTTGTGTATATGGTGTATCACTTCTAGAATGCAAGCCACTTGAGAAGAGAAGCTAAGTGGAGAGAGTCATTGGATCTCAAATGCTGGCTTTGCCGCTCCATATATAACCTTGGGCAAGTCACTTAACCTGTCTGGGCCTCAGTTTCCTCATCTGTAAAATGAGAGGTTTGGACAAAATAGTCTCTTCCAGCTCTTGGAATCTCCAGTACCTTTCACATGGGCACTTAATAAGCATTGAATTGAAGTCCTCTATATCATTCTTATTCCTGGAATCCTGTGAACAGTGAGTCAGCACTGGCACTTTCTTCCCTCGTATTCTCCAGGGCTAGTTTATCTTTGTTCATTTCCCTGGAAATTTGGCCTGCACTGACTCCTTTCAACCCTCCCATAGAGTATTAGGCAAGTCCCAATGTGGGTTTAGTTTAGAGTTGGAACAGACTGAACTGGGAGCAAGATTTCTGTTCTTTTGGAATGGAGCCCCTTCTCTTTAGCAGCTTTATGAGCCATTCAGCTCTTGTTGGAAATTTCAACTGGACTGTGCTCCCTTTCTTGCCATCCAGGTCTGTCTCAAGGTAGAGAGCAACTTAATTGGGACTTTAGTTCACAAAGTATTTTTTAAATTCACTCATGCCAACACAGCTTCAAAATACTATTTTCTTCTGGATTTGGGATTTCACAGGACCCCAGGAGAAGATGGAGGAGGAGGAATATAGTTTGGTTATTATACCCAACAATCATTTTCTTTTGAGTAGGTTCCAGCAAACATTTCTTAAGTACCTACTAAGTATGAAACGTTACTCTAGGCACTAGGGATACAAAGTAAAAAATGGAATCATTTCTGCCTTAGAGGACAATGTAGTCTACTAGAGGGATACAACATGTTGATATGTAAATGCAAAGTAAATTGAGGAGAGGGAGTAATTACAACTATGACAGTCAAAGAGCAGCTAGTTATCCAGTTTGGCTGAAACCTAAAGTTTTGGAAAAAAAACAAAACTGAGGCTTCTGCTCCCACCGTGTTTTTCAGTGTATTCATTTTGTTTTGCCACAATGCCCTTCCCACTAAATATCCAAATAAAACTTACAAAGCACACTCACTATTAAAGAAAATCATCTAACAGCATAATTTTTGACTAATGATGCATTTCACTTTCCACTAAGTAATTTATGAATTGTTAACATGAAGAAAGAATGTGTCATGTCACTTTTCTAGGCCTTAAGTTTTCTCAGCTCTCAAACAAGGGCATGAAGATAAATGACCTTTCACTTTCCTGCCTGCTCTAAATGTAAAAGCCTAGGATTCTGTGCCTTAACTTGAGAGCAGCAGTTCTCAGATTTTTTGTTCTTAGGGCTCCTTCACACTCTTAGAAATTGAGGATCCTCCCAAAATGCTTTTGTATGTGATTTATATCCATCTTCAGTCAATAAACATTTTTAAGCACCTACTATGTGCCAGAGTATTTACCGTATTAGAAATTAGAATACCTTGATATTGATGAAAACAATTTTGACACCAAAGATCCCCCCTCCCAAAGGGTCTCAGGGACCCCCAGGGAGATCCCTAGACCACAGTTTGAGAATGGCTGCTTTGGAGTAATGAGAACAATATTCATTGTTGTACTAGCTTCAGGTTTCTTTGCCTCTAGACTTCATTTGTATTGTTGCATGGTTGTATTTGTATATTGTTCTTTTGACTCAGTTTATTCATTTTGCATCTTTTCCTACGGGTTTTAGCCATTCCAACAGTACAGACCAGAGTAGATTGTCCTGGTAGTTTACATGCAAAATGTCAAGTGTTTGACAACGAATGTTGCTCCACATTTATCTACTGAAGATATCTCCCCCTTCCTCAACCTATGCCCTATTCTTTAAAAACACTTTTTTATTAAGAAATATTTTGATTTTTTTTTACTCTTAAGGGAAGAAGCAAATAGTTTCTCGATGCTGTCACCTCCATTTCCTACTCGACAATTCATTAAAAAAAAAAAAAAACTAAGAGTTCAGTCTGAAGCATAACCCCAAATCCTGCAATTTGTATTACGTTCGTAGGATCATAGATTGAGAACTAGAAGGTACCTTAGAAGGCATCTTATGAGGCTCACAGCAGTTACCTAGAGTCACAGGGCTAGTAAGCGTATGAGGCAGTGTTTAAACCTAAGTCTTACGCGTTCAAAGCCTCACACTCTTCAAGTGGCTAGAGTTCTGCAACATTAAGGATAAGGAGGTCCTGAAGCTCAGAACCTGGGAATCTAAACTGAGGAAATTGGGGGGGTGGGGTGGGAGGGACCCCAGGGCTGCATGCAGAAATGGTGCAGTCAGGAAGTAGAGAGAGGATTCTAATTTCCCAAACTTGTTCACAACCTTACATTTTCTTAAGTTTGGGCTTCTCATTCTATCAGTTATTGTAACTGCTTTAAAATAGTCTTCTTTAGCATTATAAGAAAATAATATGTTGAAGCATTTTATTTTTATTTTATTGACAGTCATCAATAAATATAAACATTTCAATATTCAAAGAAGGGCAGAAAGAGGATTATAGATGAAACCATGAATCTACCTTGTCTAGTTTGTTAGTTTCTTTGACTGTATGTCCAATTTCAGATAGTTGTAACAGCAATTCCTTTCTTGTCTCCATCTCTCCTCTACTGAATTTCCTTTTGTTCTCTTATGTGTATTTTTACACATTTCACTGATAACACTTCTTTTTATTGTTCTTTATCATTGTTCTACTCTTCGCCCATCGCACACACACATACACGGTCTCCTCTTCCCCAATTAAAGGCCTACCTTGTAACCGAAAAATAAGTCAAGCAAACAAATACGTGTTATATCTGTCGGTTCTAAAAACGTGGCTCATTCTGTATCTATGGCCCATCACTTCTCCCATAGAGGGGAGAAATATCTTTGTGTTATTAAATACATTTATTTTAATTCCCCCAAATGTCAAATCCGATAAGTTTTGTTTGTCATGAAGGTGAAATGAACCTGTGGGCCTGAGCCCATAATAATACCAAGTCATTCTTTGAAATTTAAGTTTTCTTCTACGAGTGCTATTCTTGCCAATACACTGGTATCTGAGACTAAATCCACCCCCACCCCCAAATGAGATGCTAAAATCATTGAAAAGTTCCACTTGGAGTAAATATATTTGGTCTTTTTAAAAATGGGCTGGGGGACTATGATAGTTTTTCATCCCTCTGTCTCTGAGTTGGTACAAAAAAATCCAAGTAACACCAAAAAATTACTCAATGCCATAGGAATGTGCTTTAGGGGCCTGAAGCACTTTAGATTAATTGGTTTTGCACATATAGAGGAATTTTCTGGCCAGAGGCAATAAACACAGTTTTCAGTGGTAAAGAGAAAGCCCTGAGCTCATCACTTCTTTCCCTAAAAGGGAGGATGATTGCCTACCAGTGCCTATGTTTTTGCTTCATTTAGCTCAGATTAGATGGAAGGTGAAGGGGGTTCATTTTTTCCCTCCATGTTCTAGTAGCACAGCAGTTTTCCTGCTTTATGACCCCATAAACTTTGTGCAGGACATGAGGAAAGGGGCAGAAAAGGACAAATGAAGGGCAGGCACAAAGGCACAATTAACTGCAAAATGAATTGTAACTCATATTACCAAAGGGTCTGCTATAGAACATTGTTTTTCCTTTAATTTTTGAAATAGTTTTTGTAGTTGGAACTTTGAGGAGAGGATATGATGCTCCATTGATTAGAAGGCCCTTGGGTGAGGGAGAAAAATGACCATTCATATCAAGTAGTGTAATACCTATTTTCTAGATGAGGAAACCGAGGGCTGAGAGGTTTACTTTTCCATGGTTCTGTAGCTAGAAGTATCAAAGCTAAGAATTATACCCAGCTCCCAACTCTTAACTATAGCACTCTTTCTACCACTCCTTACTGTCTCTCAATCAGAGATCCCCAGAGTACCCCCTGGCATGTGGGTAAGGGAAGTGATAGAAATGTTCCCTAGCCAGGGCAACTTTGATGGTGTTCTACTTGGGGTGAGGCTCAGAACATCACTCATATCTTTGCCTCCTAATTGGTGAGTAGTTTTTTCCTGGGCAGGCACATGGCAGCTTCACCTCTTGACAGCTCTTCTGGGCTTAATAGAAGTTAGTAGAAGTCATTCCAGGACAGATGATGTCTTCAGTGGCAGGGCTTTTATACCTATGCCTTGGATGACTGTAAGTAGCATTTGCATTTTTTAAAGAGAAACTGAGTAACTGGGTCACATGGAAGTGGGCCATGATGGAGGTTGAACTCTGGTATCAGGCTTACCCTTGGCAGGTATACAAAAGCATATGGGCAGCACATTGCTATGCAGCTATGACCATGAGGTTGGGCTCTCTCAGCTTCCTTCTGTGGGAGGAAGCGGTCCTCTCAATTCCATCTATCTGCAGAGGTGGAATAAAAGAAAGTGTTTCTCTAATCCGTGCATGAAGGGATCTGTGGTCATTACTGGTTATGTGATGTCCTGAACCTTCTCCAGGGATCTGTGCCAAGTCCCTATAGATGGACCAAGAAACCTCTCTTCTTCCCCCTCAAGATGTGTACAGAGCCCTATATTGTGACAGTTGGGGTAGACAAGGCCATCTTGTATCCTGAAGGACCCCTTAGAGCCACTTTAAGGTCTTAAGTCCAGTGTTGCAGGCATGGTTGCAAAAAATATCCTACCTCTTCATTGGAAAATATAAACTCTTAATCAGGAGCAGTAGTATGGATTAGGAAAAACAACAGATATTTGAAAAGTTATAGCAACCTGATCTTGGAGTGCATTACATAATATGTAGATGACTAATGATATTTTAATAAATAATACAAATGATTTATTGGATGATATGGACTTATAGATAATTAGGTTCTAGAAAAAAAATTATTCAAGTATTTACGTTCTTGAAACTCATACAGGTTTTGTTGTATCTGTGCAGAAGTCCAATCGAGCATTAAGAATTTGTGTATTCCATAATCGCCTCTCTGGACCACAGTTCTTCATCTCTAAAGTGAATGTGGCCATTGACCTTCATTCCAGCCATAACTATATGATTTTATTATCCAAGAAAGAATCAAGAATGGGATCGTCCCTGTTTCCAGTCTTGTTTTGCTGGGCTATTTTGGCTTTGCTCTAGGATGGCTTCAGCCTCAGCTCTGTTCATGTGGATTAATCCAGTCCAGATAATAGGTTTAAATCAGGGATGGTGTCCAGTTTTGCATGGGCTAACTAGTGGCCCAGTGGACACTAAGTGTCAGACACCTTCTTCCTGGTACCTTCTTTACAGCCTGACCCTCTTTCTGGGTTTCTATGGTCATTTGGATAATTAGCATTTACATTTCAGAAAGTGCATATACCATTTCCCCCATTGAATTCTGTGGCCTGAATAAAAGAAAAAAAAATCTTAGTCATGTCCCTGGCAGCACTTAAGCTGGGAGACTTCATTAACTAAGGAGAATATGGTTAATGAGTGAGGACAAGCTTTAACAGAAGGAGATTCCTCTTCCTCACTGATCTCTTCCCTGCTTTCTTGCTTTCTCCTGCTTTCCCTTCTTCCCTTTGCTCAATTAGAGTGGGATAATAATAATTCATATCCATATAATTCTTTAAGGTTCATAAAACACTTTGCTTACTCTGTGAGGTAGGTGTCATTCATATTCAGGCCATTTTAAAGATGAGGAAGCTGAGAGGTTAAGTGATTTACCTATGACCACACTACTAATAAGCAGAACTGGGCCTAGCAGCCAGAACTCCTGCGTCTTCCCACTATGTGATGCTAATTCTTGTATAAACAAGGCCTGTGTCGCATCTAAACTTTGTATCCCCACACCTAGCTCAGGGCTCCAGGCACTTGACTGTTATTATCCTTCAGAATCTCAGAGTTGGAAGGAGACTTGATGGTCACCTAATCCAACCCATAATCCTGAACTCCTAGCGATTGTTCTCTGTGCCTTGGCTTTTAGCTCTAGCCTAGTCAGAATGTTTAGATTTCCTGTAAGAAATGATTTAGGAAAATGATTAGTTACTTGCTGGTCATGTAGTTAGGCAACAGCAGTTCCCCAGAAAAGCTGCCTCCCTGAAACAGGGTCTTCCAAAGAATTACAGCCCTGCCCTGCCCCTGGCCTGCTGTGGCCTCATGACCTAGCCTTTCCACCTCCATTCCACCTCCACACTGACCAGGATGTCCATAGTTGTTCTTTAGTGTTAGAAGCTCATGAGCCTTTCCTGGCTGTTGTCATCACCTTTTCCCTTGGAAATTTCTCTAAGGATTCTCTGGGGAGCCAACCCAGGAGACTGTTTCAGTAGAGTACAGGAGGCAAGCAACCAGCATGTCACACTGTGCCATGTGAGACCCCATGACTGAAGTGCTTAGGCAGCTGGGCGGTGCAGTGGTTAGGGTGCTGGACCTGCAGTCAAGAAGAGCTGAATTCAAACTGCCTCAGACACTTGCTGTATGTGACCTTGGGCATGCCATATAACCTCTCAGCTTCAGGTTCCTCCTCTATAAAATGGAAGCAATAATAACGCCCACTTCATGGACTTGTTATAAGGATCAAACGAGATAATGTATGTGCAGCGCTTTACAAACCTGAAAGCACTATAGAAGTGCTGACAAGGCAGGAATGTAGGTCAGTCAGCGCCTTTGCCAGGCGGGAGTTCAGGAGCATTGATTCTGGGGCATCCTGTACAATCACCTGATCACAAAGGTGTTAATCACGTTGGTTTGGCATCGATTCTCCACCATAGGCCTTGTCCCCAGGTCTATCAATCCGACCCTGAGGTCCTCATCCTGAGCTCCAGTACCAAATCTCCAACAGTTTTTGGGACATTTGGAGATGTGTGGCCCTGTAGATTCAACATGTCTAGAACTCAATCCCCTCTCCTCCCCCCACCCCCAAACCATCCAAACTTCCCCATCACTGTAGAGGGCACTACCGTGTTCTCACCCGGGTTTGCAGCCTCGTGGTCACCCTCAACTCCTCACTGTCCTCCCGTACATTGGGTCCGTCATGAGATCTTCTCGTTTCTACCTTCTCTCTCAAAGCTGCTATCTTAATTCAGGCACCCACACGCTTGTCTCCGAGACTATTGCAACAGCCTTTTGGTTGCTCTCCCAGCACCTTCTCTCCCCTCTCCAGTGTGTCCTCTATTCTGATGCCAAAGTGATTTTCCTAAAAAATAGTTCCTTCTATGTCATTCCCCTCACCCCACTCCTGCATGCGCATGCACGCACACACTCTCACACACACCCCTCCAGTGGCTCCCTATTACCTCTAGGATAAAATAGAATATCTTCCGGCGTTTAAATCTCTTCCTAACCTGGCCCCTTCCCGCCTTCCCAGTCTGTACACTTCATTCCTTTCCACTAACTGTGATAAAGCCACACGGACTTCCTTGGTTATGAAACTCCAGCCCCCATGCCTTTGCCCCAGCCATCTTCCATGGCTGGAATGGCCTCCCCCCTCACCTCTGCCTCTCAATTTCCCTGGGCTTTTTCTTTCTGAGATTACCTTCTGTTGACTCTGTGTGCATCTTCTATGGACTTGGTTGCATATTGTGTCCTCCATTAGAATGTGGGCTCCTTGAAGTCAGGCAATGAGTTTTTGCCCTTGTTTATGTACCCCAGCACTTAGCGCAGTGATTGCCACAAATGAAGTGATTAAATAAATAATATTTCAAAGAAATGAGTTTGACTGTACACCAGAGCAAGAAAAGGTCCCATACTGGAGCAGCCCCATACTCCTACCAGGGCACTGTGATGGAGATGGGTGCAAACTGGCATCTCTGACCACCACCTGATTCCAGGTCACAGATCCAGGGTGGACTGAGAAGGGGACCTGCACAGGGGAGTGGTATTCTGGGTAGGGAGGTCCTGGGCCATGTACAGAGAAAGGACAACATTCACAAGTCAGAAGCAGTAGCAATGTTAGCTCAGACCCCAAATGCAGAGTCCCCAAGTATCTAGCCTAGCCTTCAAAGGAATGACCAAGGCGGGATGCCAAACCAAACAGGAACCTATAATTCTGCCACTCTGAACCAACAGCTTTCTAGTTGGCAGAGTCCAGTAGCAGCCTATTTTTGCTCAGTTCCAAACCCAGGACAGGAACTTGCAAAGTTCAAACCAGGAGGGCAACAATCAAATTTTCCCCTGGATCAGACGACTTTGGTGGTCTGAAAGCTTACAGGTCCTCAGCTTATCCCTGAGATCCTGGAATAACATAATACTCCTCCAACAGAACCAGCCCAGACCTTCCCTTCACAAGTGTGGCAGAGCCTGGCCCTAACATCAAGTATGAAGTCAGGCTAAAAGAATAGGTAAACAGAAAAAGAAAACAGAACACCACCGTAATACGTTATTATGGTGTCAAGGATACTCAAGACATGAACACAGAAGAGAATGACTCCAAAACATCTGCAAGCAAAGCCCTACAAAGAAAAATGTTGTTTGGGCTCAAACTCAATTAGCAGTCCCAGAAGAGATGAAGCAAGAGTTTTAAAGAGTTCAAAATGTTTTTTTATAAATGAAATGGGAGCATTGGAAGAAAAAACTGGAAGAGGATTGAGAGCTATGGAAGAAGAAACTGGGAAGGGAGTTAAAAGCTTGGCACAAGAGGTACAAAGAAGTTGTAGTATTTGCAACAGCCACGCCCCAGTAATACCATCTCAGCAGATGGGCTAAACAAGATTGAGGGTCACTGAAAGGTCTCAAACCCATCAGTGAGTTAGAGGAATGTCTAGAAAAGTAGAGCCAAGATGGCAAGTAAAGGCAAAGACTCACCTAACTTCTCCCCCAAACCCCTTCAAATACCTTTAAAAATGACTCTAAACAAATCCTAGAGCAGCAGAACCCATAAAAAGATGGAGTGAAACCAATTAAAGGTCTGTTGCACCAGGGTGAGAGGAGCGCAGGCCAGCATAGACTGGGCCCCAGCAAACTAGGAACAGACCTTGGAGTGACTGAATCACTGCCAGCAGTGGCAGTTTCCAGACCTCTCAGCCCACGGATGCTAGAGACAAAAAGTCAGCAGGAAAGTTCTGTCACACCTGGGTGAGAGTAGAGCAGAGTCCAGCACAGGCCTGGCCCAAGCAAAACAGGAGCAGGCCTTGGGAGTGACTGAATCAGCAGTGGCAGTAGCTGCTTCCAGAGCTCTCAGTAAACAGACAGTAAGGGGGTCTGGTCAGAAGGAAAATGCAGGCGTCTTTTTGCTAGCACTGAGGCAGGACTCTATTGCTTTGCCCATACTCAGATCCATGTCACAGTCCTCGGTGACAGTCCCAGGATGAGGAGGAGCACTAGCATAGCAGAGCTTGGGGCAGCAGTGGA
>CM053624.1:253014750-253069699 GCA_028646595.1 Phalanger gymnotis | reverse complement strand
ATATGCATGTGACCTACGTTGAATTGCTTGACTTCTTAGGGAGGGTGGGTGGGAAGGGAACAGGGGAGAGAATTTGGAACTCAAAGTTTTAAAAACAGATGTTCAAAAACAACAAAAAAAATTTTTTGCATGCAATTAGAAAATAAGATACACAGGCAATGGGGCATAGAAATTTATCTTGCCTACAAGAAAGGAAGGGAAAAGGGGATGGGAGGGGAGTGGGGTGACAGAAGGGAGGCCTGACTGGGGAATGGAGCAACCAGAATATATGCCGTCTTGGAGTGGGGGGGGGGAGGGTAAAAATGGAGAGAAAATTTGTAATTCAAACTCTTGTGGAGATCAATGCTGAAAACTATATTAAATAAATTAAATAAACTTAAAAAAATCAAGATCTATGGTTTTATTGATGTAGAGATCTCTCAGAAAGGAAATCCCTTCAACTAACGTAGATTCACAACCATTGGCAACTAGGTTAAGTGACTTCCCTCGGGTGTCAGAGACAGAACTTATGCCAAGGTCTTCTTGAAGGCCAGCTCTCTGCCCATTTGACCATGACGGCTTTCTAGAAGAGGCATTCTTTCCAGTAATGAGGAGGTAATAGTCCCTTTGGACTGAGCCCTGGGCACACCACAACTGTGTTCAAGTCTAATCAACAGTTTAAAAAGGACTTGGATAAGCCCCTCCTAAGGAGAACACTCAATGGTGAAAATCCTTGAGCCCAAGGCACATGAAGCTTGGGAGCTTGGTATTACAGGTTGGCATAGCTTAGGGTGATCAGGAGCCAAGAGCAGAGGGCATGAGTTGAAAGCTTGTTTTCTAATGGGGAAAGATAACAGAGAAGGAGAAGTGAAATGCTAGGTGAGGGGTAAAAGGAAGGAGTATGAAAGCACCTGTTATGGGGCGTGAAGTACAGCTGGGAGAGCAATGAAAGTGAGCCATCCTTGCACTCCTTCCCACAATATAGGAACTGGAAGCAACTCACCAAGTGGAGCAAGGAGAAGTGTGATAGAGGGATATTCCAGCGTGAGAAAGCATAAGGGAATGATGGATGTTCCGGGATGAGGAAGCCCCAGGTGCTGAGGCACAGTATCAAAGTCCTCCTTCCCACCACTCACATGGCCACCACACTGGTTCTAGCCCCCATCATCTCTGAGGATTTCTTTTTTTTTTATGTACAGATTAGACTAGGTGGCCACTGAGGTCACTCAACACTCATTGTGTGATGCTGGTACCAATCTGTCTTCTCTCCAATTCTCCAAAGCTCTATTGTGTGTGTGTGTGTGTGTGTGTGTGTGTGTGTGTTTGGAAGGGGGAAGGCAGGGCAATTGGGATTAAGTGACTTGCCCAAGGTCACACAGCTAGTGTGTCAAGTGTCTGAGGCCGGATTTGAACTCAGGTCCTCCTGACTCCAGGGCCAGTGCTCTACTCACTGTACCACTTAGCTGCCCTCGAAGCTCTATTTCTAAAGACTAAGTTTCACCCTATTATTCTCCCAATCAGAAAGCCCCAGTAGTCCCTGTGGCCTCAAAGATAAAATAGAAATCCCTCCCTTCTCACTTAAAGTACTTCATAATCTAGCTTCAGTCTCCTTGGCAAGGCTTATTACACATGACTCCTCTTCATCACTCTTCATTGCACACAACCTGACCTCTTTGCTGTTCTTATATGCCACCCTCTCTCACCTCAACTCGTCCTTATGCAGGCTATCCTCTCCATTCCTGGAATACTCTGTCTCTTCACCTCTTTCCCTTAGCATCCCTAGCTTCCTTCGAAGGTTCACTCAAGTGCCACATTAGGCCTTGCCGTGCACGTGTACTCATCATCCTCCTTTCTCCCAAACCCAAAACTCTTTGAGGCCAAAGACTGTTTCATTTTTGTCTTTGTATGCCCAGAGCCTACTGTGGCTGTCGTTCAGTCATTTCAGTTGTGCCTGACTCTTCGTAATCCAATTTGGGTTTTTTTTTTGGTAGAGATACTGGCCATTTCTTTCTCTAGCTCATTTTATAGATGAAGAAACTGAGGTGAACAGGGTTAAGTGACTTACCCAGGGTCACACAGCTAGTGAGTGTCTGAGGCCGGATTTTAGCTCACAAAGATGAGTCTGCCTGACTCCAGTCTGACACTCTATCCACTGCACCCCTAGGTGCTTAATACATATTTGTTGATTGATAGATGGATTAAAGAGGGAAATAGGTGACAAATTGTCCTTCCTGAAGGACAAACCTGACCATTCCAATCCCTCAGTCAATACCAGTTGCTACAGAGTACCTCTACAAATCAAATACAAAACTCTTCTTTTAATATTAAAAATCCTTTACAACCAGACTCCAACATAGTTGTCTAGGTTTATTATTCATTACTCCTATTCATGCACTCTCTGATACCCCCCAAATTGTCCTTGCTGTTCCTCACACATGACATTCCTTCCCCTGTCTTGGTGCCTTTCCAAAGGCTGCCTGGAATTTGTTCCCTCTTCACTCCTGCCTCTTAGAATTCCTAATTTCCTTCAAAGCTCAGCTCAGAAGCTACCTCCTACATGATGCTTTTCCTGATCTCCCAGCTAGTGACTCTTCCATCCCCAACATTGCTTTGTATTTGTATATACATTTATTATGTACATGTTTTGTCTTCCCTTAGTAGAGCTGGAAAAGAGCTGGTAAGCATGCTTTGTTGGGAAAATAGTATGCATAGTGTGGAGTGATATAAAATAATTTAGAAATATTGGCTGGAAGATGATGGTAACTGACTTTAAAAGCCAGACAGCTCCTTGAGGTCAGGTACTGTTTCCTCTTTTGTCTTTTGTATCCCCAGCAGAGGCCTAGAATATAATGGGCATTTAATTAAAATTTTTTGGTTAATTGATTCCCCACTTCCATTCATTCCACTAACTTTTGTTCATACCTGTTGTGTATATTTTTAAAATAACACTATGTGAGAGACTACAAAGGTATACGATGGCATAATTTCTGCATCACAAATAATTACCAGATACAGCAGTATGTATTAAGTTTTACCACAGAGATTTAGCAGTTCAGACAAGAAGGAAATCCCCTCTCAAGAAAGGTTCCATGGAAGAGATGGTATTTGAAATACCAAGAGGCAGAATTTTGAAAGTTTGAGATAAATTGGGTATGGAATTTTGGGGTGAAGAATTGATAAGAACAAAGGTTCTGAGGAAAGCAATCACAAAGTGTGTTTGAGGAATGGCAAATATTTGAAGTTTATTTTTTTAAGTAGTAGTGGTAGAAGAGACTCAAAATTTGTTATTTGGGGCCACATTATGCATGGTTTAGAATCCTAAGCTAAGGAGTTTGAACTTATTTAGTAGGGAACTTGGGTTTTTGGAGAACATGATCAAAGCATTGTCAGGAAAATAAATTTATCGAGGGTGTGGCAGCCGGGTTGTGCTGTGAATAGAGCGCTGAGCCTGAATTCAATCCAGCCTCAGAGACATAGTAACTGTGAGACCATAGGCAAGTCGGTAACCTCTGTTTGCCTCAGTTTCTTCAACGGTAAAACAGGATTAATAACAGCTTTTACCTCCCAGGGTTGTTGTAAGGATCAAATGAGATAATAGTTGAAAAACCCTTAGCACAGTGCCTGGCACATAGAAGATGCTATCTAAATGTTTATTCCTTTCTTCTCTCTGTGTGCAGGGTAAATTTGTGGAGAGTTAGATTCTGGGGGTGGCAGTAGGGAGACCTATTAGGAAGCTATTTTAATTATCTTGTCATGAAATCACTGGGCCCGAGCTAGGACAATGGGAAAGGAAAGCATAGAGTAGAGACAGTGGAAATAGAATTGACAAGAATTGGCAACTAATTGAATATGGGGGGAAAGAGAAATAAATTGTCAATAAACTCGAAGTTTTTAAGCTTTGGCAACTGGGAGAATGGTGGCAGCATGAACAAAAAAGAGGGAGGTCAGAGAAGTGAGATGGCTTGGGGTGAGATTGATGGGTTTGATTTTAGACACTGAGTTGAGTTGAGTTGGGCTTTAAGGTGGAAGGGAACCAGCAATCAGCTGGAAAAGCAGGAAATGCTAGAATCAAGAAACAAATAGAAGCTAGATATTTGGGAACCATCTGTGTGCTGGAGACAGCTTTGGCACTGTAAAGAGTTTTGCCATTATAAGGTGATCATGAAATTAGATGAGATCATGGAGAGAGAAAAGAAGAGGGCTAAGGACCAAATCTTTGGGAGCAGCCACACTTAAGGGCTGGAAGGAGGCATCAAAAAATTCAGAAAGGGGGCAAAGAGGAGAAGCGGGATGGAATTGTCCTGGCGAAGTAGGAGAGAACGTCCCTTTTCCTCATCAAGAAGAATTATCTTCAGAAGGACAATAAAACAGCAAGGTTAAGAAGGAAGGGCTATCTGTTATTTAAAAAAAGATTTTTTTTTTGATTGAAAGAGGAAGAAAGAAAAAAAGAGGGAACTGAAAAATCAAGATTAATAAGAGAGCATCTAGCTCCCCTGGGTGAGTTCAAGTCACTTAGCCTGGACAAACTGTATCCAACAGTGCTGAAAAAGCTTGAAGATGTGGTTGCTGACTTTTTTTTTTTTGTGAAATCATCTATTATAAAGGTGAGATCTGTTGTAAAATTAGGAGTTCAATTCAATTCAACAAGCATTTATTAAGCACCAGTATGTGCTGGGCACTAGAGATACAAAGAAAAAATAAAAACAGTCTCTGTCCTCAAGGAGCTTGAATTCAACTGGGGAAACCTTGTAACACAACCGATAAGCATCTGAGACCAGATTTGAACTCAGGGAGAGGAGTCTTCCAGACGCTATTCCCTGACATTCTACCCACGGAGCCACCTAGCTACACAAAGTTACTTGGATGGCGCTGGAAGGGAAGCAGTAACTAGGAGGATCAGGAAATGCCTCACGTAGGAAGTAACAGTTGACTTGAGCTTTGTACAGAGCTAAGGGTTCCGAAAGGTAAAGATGAGAAGAGAGGGAAAGCCATGGGATAGTTGTCTATACTTTGCAAAAGATGTGTTACATGTGGAAAAGATCTGGTAAGCACACTTTGTTGGGAAAATAGTACACATGATGTGGAGTGATATAAAATAACTTAGAAATATTGGCTGGAGGAAGATGGTAACTGACTTTAAAAGCCAAACAAGATATGGGCAAACATCTTTATTTTCCAAAGGGGGAAGGTGGATTTCAGAATCTGTGAGCTGGTGAGATTGACATTGTCTTTCAACAAAATTCTATATTGTGAGGAATAATAGAGGAAAATATCTATCCCCATGAGCTATCACAGATTCATAATGTACAGGTCACATCAGACTAACATCATTTCCCTTTTTTGACAGGGTTATTTATAAGACCAAAGGTCATGGAAATGCTGTTGACATAGTATACATTAATTTTGTATCCTTGTGGACGAGATGAGGTGGATGAAGGTACTTTTGGTGCTTTCAACAACCAGGCCCAGAATGCTAATGGATTGATGTCAGCCCGAATATATGTATCAAGTCTCTGAGTTTACTCACCCAATCCATATAAGTGCAAGCAGCCCCCAGAGTGTGGCTGGCTGACTGCATCTTCCCCTTAGGGTTCTAGGGGTACACCCTAGGGGCAGTGGAATTCTTCTAATGGTTGAAATTATAAGACAAATGTATGATTAAGTGGAATAAGTTCCTAGAAGTGAGGTAAACAGGATAAATGTTATTACCCTACTTGCCTTTACAGATGAAGGAAGGCAAGTCATAGAGAGAATAATATATGGCACCATGCTAAAAGCTGAAGAAGATGCAAAAGAAACATTATTTATCTATGAAATTTTATTGGGAAGATTGTTGAATATCACACTTTAACATTTAGATTACAGTATAAAGTGATGTTTGAGAATACAACGGGAGTTTAGAAAGAAGGGGAAGACCCCTGTATACGAGAGAGGCCTGTGAAGAAGAATTCCTTGAGGAGATGAAAACTTCACTGGAACCTGAAAGAGTAGAGAGGATTTGGAGAGGGAAAGAGTAAAACAACATAAGCAAAGGCAGGGAAAGAAACAAGTATGGCTTGTGTGAGCAACATCAGGATAGCTGAAGAAGGGGAGGTTTGTGCTTTGGAGGACTGGGATATAAAGTTATTGACTTGTTGAGGCTCATAAACCTCATCAACGGCATAGTCTGGACCATGACTCGGGTCTCTTGACCTCTGTGCTCTTTTTACTTCAGGCATCAAGCAAAGCAGAGGTAGAATGTCTGATGCAGAGATGTCAATTGGTCTGGGACTGGATGTGTTTTCTATGTACAATTAAGTCACTAATTTGGCTTGGGTTAAGCTGCATATCCTTCAATGTGGAGTAGTAGTAGTCTGAATTAAGGTGAAAAAGGGCCTTCTTCTTTCCTGATTAGCCTCTTCTGGCCTTCACTCACCACGTGACTGAGAAGGGATCCAGCCATTGTAACCAGGTCACTTAAGACCATAGATTTAGAACTGGAAGTAACAATATGGTTCATTTGGTATAACCCTGATAGAGGCCCAGAAAAGTTAAATAATTTGTCCATGGTGACACAGTAAATAAGTAAGTAGTAAGTGGTAGAGTAGAGTTTCAAACCCAGATCCAAAAGTAGGTGATCCTTCTGGCCTCCCTGACCTTTCCTGAGCCTCTCAATAATTCCAGCTTCCCAGACTTGGAGCCACTAGGCAGTGCCAAAGGTATCTAGTGTTAAACATTATAAATGATGAGCTGCCTTGGAGACAAAAGGAGCTGGGTACAAATAAGCCAAACTCCCTTCCTTCCTTCCTTCCTTCCTTCCTTCCTTCCCTCCTTCCTTCCTTCCCTCCTTCCTTCCTTCCTTCCTTCCTTCCTTCCTTCCTTCCTCTTTGGAGGATGATTTACAGGAAAACATGGGCAAGAATCACATAGGATGAAAGGAATGGATGAAATGTGATAAAATCATAGAGCAATAAAGAGCTAAAAGTTTGCCCAAGTGTCCCTCCCTTCAGATCAAAAGGTTCATGAGAAGGTGCCACTCCAGACTGGCTCAGCATCTTTCTTGTTGGATTGTTCTTGCCTGAAAGCCCATTTCCTAGAAGGAGAAGGACACACCTGCTGTTTACCCACAAGTCACAGCTGACTTGTGCCCCAGTTGCCTCGTGGCAGGGCTGTGTTCTTGCTGTGCCTATACATGAGCACAGAACAAGTACTCTCTGATCTCAGCAGAACAGAAAGTGAAAGTATAACCTCAGCCATTTATTGATTCCCCACCTACCCCTAGGCCCAGAGTCCAGGAGAAATCGTGCCAAAGGATATTTGAGCCACCGTTCAGCCCAGCCAGCCCTTGATAGGACACCAAGCCCCTTTCCAAAGAAGGTAAAGTCAGTGTTTCCTTGGATTCTTTGCTTTTTCCATTGTCAGCTTCTCCCGGCCTGACCACACTTCAGTGAGAACACAGTTATTCATAGGGAACAGTCATTGAGACAACTGGTGTTCTCCTGTAACAAGAGGAGAGTGAGAATGACTAACAAATCTGAAATAAAGCCCATTCCATACCCCAGAGCAGAGCTAGGCCTGGGCCGTACCTATTGTTTTGTCTCAGACAACCAACTTTCTGCTGGCTCCCTGTTGTTTATGAAGCATTCCTGCCCACCTTCTCAGGCCTAGTTTTCTCTTACCTTCTGAATTCTGATCTGCTTTGAATGAGACCTCTAAAGGAGGCGATCCAAATATCCTCCTAATCGAGGAAGGAGAACAGAAAACTTGTTGTTTCTTTCAAACTGGAAAACAATCTCTTGTGCCTTTTGAGTCCTCTGTAACTGAAGTTTCACGAGAATATAATCCAAAAGAGAGGTCTCAAGAGGCTATGAAGAATAATTCAAATTGTCTCTAGTACCCCAAGCTTCATTAGAAGCATCAAGGACTTCCTTGATCAAGGTGCTTCCCAATTGGGGAATGGATGAAAAAATTGTGGTATATAAATGCAATGGAATGTTATTATGTCACAAAAAATGATGATTATGAGGGACTCAGAAATATGTGGAAATACTTGTGTGAACTGATGCCAAGTAAGGAAAGTAGAACCAAGAAAATAATATACACAATGGCCTAATCTCTCTCTTTTGGTTTGCCTACAAATGTGTCTATGTATTCCCACCCCTAAAAGACCTTCACTACATTCATTCATCCCCTCCAGCTATCCTTTTTATTTCTCCTCTCTTCTCAGCCAAATTTTATGCTTGTTGGCCTCCTCTCACTTCTCAGCCCTGATCTCCTCATTCCCAGATTATTGCAATAGCCTGCTAGTTGGTTTGTCTGCCGTAATTCTCCCTACTCTTCCTCCACTCAGCCATCAGAATTATTTCTCTCAAGCTCAAGTCTGACCATGATACACCCCACCCCCATGCCAGGATCTCCCTATTACCTCTAAAATCAAATATAAAATCCTTTTTTTTTTGGCATTTAAAACCCTTCATGACCTAGCCCCTCCCCCCCTTTCCTGTCTTCCTATACCTTATTCTCTCCCCTCTTCCCCTGCCCCCCCCACACTCTTACATCAAGTTTCACTGGCTTCTTTGCTGTTCCTCAAACAAAACATCCCATCTCCAGCCTCCAGTCACTTTCACTGGCTGTCCCCCATGTCTGGAATCCTTTCCTACCTTGGCCCTGTCTCTCAGCTTCCCTGGTTTCCTTCAGGTCCCAGCTAAAAGCCTTTGCAATCCCTCTTAATTCTCATGCCTTCCCTCTTTTGATTATTTTCTACTTATCTTGTATATAGTTTGATTGTCAATAATAGTTTTCCTGGGTAGCTAGGTGTTGCAGTGAATAGAGTGCCAGGCCTAGAGTTAGGAAGACCTGAGACACTTATAGCTGTGTGTCCCTAGACGAGTCACTTAACCTTGTTTGCCTCAGTTCCTCATCTGTAGAATGAGCTGGAGAAGGAAATCGCAAACATTCCAGTATCTTTGCCAAGAAAACCCCACATGGGGTCATGAAGAATTGGGCGTGACTGAACGATACTAGCTGTTTTCTTGTTGTCTCTCCCATTGGATTGTGAGCTGTTTGAGGGCAGGGACTGTTCTTTGCCTTTGTTTGTGTCCCCAGCACTTAACATGGTGCCTGGCACATAATTGGTTGATTGTTGTCTTTTGTTCTCAAAGAAAATCAGAAAGACATCACTATGTTGGGGTCAAGGTGCAGCGTGTTTTGGTGTGGCGACCAGAAGGAGCTCAGAAGGCTCTACAACAGGTCAGGCATTAGTAGTCCGTATGAACATCTGGAGTACAGATGATTCTAAATGTGCACATCTCAAATCCCTTTTTTCTTTCTTTTTTGGAGGGTGGAAGGCAAAGCCCAAGGTCACACAGCTAGTTAAACGTCAAGTATCTGAGGTCGGATTTGAACTCAGAGTCTCCTGACTCCAGGGCTGGTGCTCTACTCACTGCACCACTTAGCTGCCCTTCACATTTCTTTTAAGCTACCACAATTCTGTTTTGCTCATAGAGTACAGTCCCTTCTTTGTGGCAGACATGCCACAGGTGGCGATTCTTTGCTTGTATTTCCCATGTCTCACATTGGTTCCAAAGGTCTTCAGAGAGACCTTGAGAATATCATTGTGTCGCCTCTTCTGACCTCCATATGAGCGCTTGCCTTGTGTGAGATCTCTGTACATGTTTATGGACTGACCGGTTCACTCTTCAACTCAAGTCTCTCCCTGCTTCAGCGCGTCTTCCATTCAGATATCAAAATGCTCTTCCTGAAGTCAGGTCTGACTAGGCTCCCTGTGATCTCCCTCTCTCTGGCTTTTCAAACTTCTTGTAAACTGGCTCCTTCCTACTTTCCAGTCCTCTTACACTTCACTCCCCTCCATATATTCTTTGATCCAGTGACATGGGCCTCCTGGGTGTTCTTCTAATGAGACACTCTATCCCCTGACTTTGGAGAATTTTCAGTGGATGTCTCCCAAGCCTGGAACTCTTTTCTTTTCTTGTCTTTCTTTGCCTTCTAAGTTCCCTAGTTTCTTCCAAGTCTCTACTAAAGTCCCATCTTTTTTTTCAAAAAGCCTTTCCCATAGTTTGTACGTAGTTATTGGTGTGTTGTCTCCACTACTAGACTAAGCTTCTTGAGACTAGGGCCTATGTATTTTCCTTTCTTTGTATCCTATAGTGTTTGACATATAATAGGCACTTATAAATGCTTGTTGATTTGGAGTAGAGAGATGGGAAACTATGTGAGTGGAGTCATACATACACTGCCAAACAGAGTTGTTGTGTTTGGGTTTTGGTTAACTTTTTCTCGGTTACAAGGGAGAATTCAATAAGAGGGCATGCATATTCAGAAATTATTGTAGTGCAAAAAATAGGAATAAAACTTAAAAAAATAACAAGGAAGAAAAAAATATTTCCACAAATGCATTCACAAATATGGATTCTCTTTACCCCATCTCCCCTCACTCAGAAAAGGAAGGAAATCTTTAATTTGTTCTTTTCTTTCCAAAGCATGTTCTGGGGGATCTGCAATGTCCTAATAGATGGAGGAGATGGCTAAGACTGACCCTGCTCACTTGGGCCTGACCTCACATCTCCTGTCTTTAGTACATTCAGCCTCAAAGCAGATGGGTAGTTTGGTCACGTCCTGTAGAGAGCAGCAAGATCCTATCCCTTTCACCAGGTGGAGGGTGTGGTATGAAGGAGAGCGCTGGCCTTAAAACCAGAAATCCTGATTTCCAATCTTAGCTGTGCCATTTCACAGCTGTCTGACCCCAAGCATCACTTAACCTCCAGACCATGGCACTTGACTCAGAGTCAGGGAGACCTGAGTTAGAATCCTGCCTCAGACACTTACTGACTTTAGCCCTGGACGAGTCACTTAACCTCTCTGAGGCTCGGTTTCATCTGTAAAATGGAGTCAATAACAGTACCCACTTTACAGAGTTGTTCATGAGCATTAAATGAGATAGTTTGTGAAGAATTTTGTAAACCTTTAAATGCCATATAAAGCCTAGCCATCATTATTATTATCGTGGTTATTATCACTATTATGGGAGTGAAAGTAGTGGACTGGATGATCTCTAGCTCTAAAAATCTCTAAGTTTATAAGATCATCCTGGCCCATATTGATGAAAGGTCTCCTTCTGGCTGTGGAGCTCTCCCAAGAGCTGATCTGCTCTCAGTAAGAGACCCAACCATCCTGGGGGCTGAGGCTGAGGGCTCAGTGTGCTGTGTCAGCTTCAGGCTTCTCCATTGAAAAATAACCCAGTGGCTGACCATTCCTCCCAAGCTAGGCCATTGTTCTCCTCTCTTCAGAATACCCTAATACCCTGTGGTTAATTGTGCTGAGTGAAGGCTGCCAATGGTGGGTGATGGGCCAGATTACTATGTGTGTGAAACTGAAGGAAAGTGAATGGAATTTAAACTGACTTCAAATTTTATGTAATTAAGTCTGTGAAGCCACCATGGTCACATCAGAAGCCCTCATTTTAAGCCATAACACAGGGTTAGAATGTAATTGGTCTGGGTACAGAGTTAAGGTATTGGATACTTGTTCAGAGGCAAAACTTCTCCAGAGTTTTTCCAAACAAATCACTTAGTCAGTTTGTCTTTTTCTCCCTTTACATAAAATGCCAGGAGTGGCTGTGACCCATTTGGTGCCAGTCTTTTGGACCAAATGCCTTCATCCCAAGCAGGAAATGGCTGATAAATAAATATCCAGACCTCAATTCCAAGGGACTCTTAGCAGCCCCCATGTTTAAACTTATCTGGCCTACTCATAGCTGATGGCTCCTGCGGCTTTTGTCTATTCCAGATAAAAAAGCATACATTCCCTAACATCTACGAGCTAGGTTGGAGGGAGCAGTTTCATCCAGATAAAGGAGGTCTTTCTGTACAATGAATGGTTTGTGCTTCTTGAAATCTTAGACAAGACTAGCATACCATTTGACTCAGATGTCGCCTGGCCAGAATGGAAGGGGTCAGGACTGCAGCAGCAGAGCAGCGTATGGAAGTGTGTAGGGAAAGCAGCAGTTCTCTGGCTTCTGCATTTAGGTGAACGGTGATTCTGTGCACATGTGACTGGTTCCTCTTCCCTCTGAGTCACAGGTAGGCTGTTAAACGTCACACCAACTCTTGGAGGCCTTTCTATCCCCATGAAGCTGCTGGAATTGGACTGAAAGCAAAGCTTATAGAGCCCTGAGGATCTGATATGGGGGTGAGGACCTTGCTGAAGTCTCAGAGCCTACAGCTTTTACTCCTTTTTTTCCCTACCCTTCCCTCATGGTTCCCTCTCTATTGGAGCTGAATGTATCAGGTGTGTTCCTCTCATCCCCAGACCCATATGCCTCAGATTTCTTATATTGGGAAGAACTGGAACCTAGATGACCTTAAAAAGTTATACAAGCCCCCCTTCTGTTACTCCATTCTCCTCTGAGTTTGGGGACCAGGTACATAGTGGCTGATGGGGCCTTCTTCGTTACAAACTTGGTCTAGATCAGAGAGAGGATAGCAGGAAAGGCAGATGCTATTAAAAAGAAATACAGTCATGTTTGTATTCCCAGCACTTAGAACATGCCTGGCCCATAGTAAGCACTTAATAAATACTTTATGATTGATTGATTACAGTTGCAGAGCTTTTCCCCAAAGCCTTTTTCTAAGGAATTCAAAACACTTTGAATACTCAACTCTTCTCTTCTTCACAACATTTTACAGATGCTATCTTCTATGTACCTAGCTATTCACATGCTTCTTCCATTAAATGCGAATTCCTTGAGGGCAGGAATGCTTTTTGCCTTCCTTATCTTAGATGAATCACATGCCTCCCCAAAACTTGCACATAAACCACCTATCTCACCCTTTGCCAATCATTTTTCACCTACTCTGGGAGAAAAGGTCAGAGTAAGAAAAACCAATGCCCAGGAAAAAAATGCCAATGAGAGTGTATACATGCTCTGTGGGTCTTGTTGGGGTGATCTAAGCAGGCATGGTTCTGTTCTGGCTCTGGCTCACTATTCGAGCTAGGCCAGATCCCTTCCCTTGTAGCGTCAGGGTTCTCATCATACACAGGAACCCATGACCAGGCAGCCCTAACATGAACAGATGTGAGCAGTTCTTTGAGATCACGAGAACCCAAAGCAACCTACCTCAACACTTCCACCAAGTGACTGGCAAATGGAAAATGGAAGGGATGGGTGTTTTAGTTCTAGAAACCACCCTACAAACCCTGATGGTGTGGGGGTAGGAAACCTGAGGCTTCACAGAGATTTTCTGGCTGCCAAAGGGTAGGGCAGAGGGACCCCCTTCCATCATCTCCAAGGCCCCCTTCTTAAGTCTGTCAACATAGCCATTGAATGGGGAGAAGAAAAGGAAGGGAATAAACACATATTAAACACTAGGCACATTACGTGACAGACACTGTGCTAAGCATTTTACAAATATTATCTCGTTTGATCTTCAGAATAATTCCGTAAGGGAGGTACTCTTATGAGCCCCATTTTATAGTTGAGGAAATGGAGTCAGAGATTAAGTGACTTGTTCAGGGTTACGCAGGAGAGTGTCGGAGTCCAGATTTGACCACAGAACCATCAGGAGTGGGGAGCCTGTGGCCTTCTAGGTCCTTGGGTGTGGCCTTTTGACTGAGTCCAAGTTTTCCAGAACAAATCCTTTTATTGTTTTTATTTTTTTGGAGGGGGGAAGGCAAGGGTTAAATGGATTGCCCAAGATCATTCAGCTAGTGGAGTTTAGTGACTTGCCCAAGGTCACACAGCTAGTAAGTGTGTCAAGTGTCTGAGGTCGAATTTGAATTCAGGTCTTCCTGACTCCAGGGCTGGTGCTCTACTCACTGCACCACCTAGCCTCCCCAAACAAATCTTTTTACTAAGGGGATTTGTTCTGTGAAGTTTGGATTCAGTCAAAGGGCCACACCTGAGGACCTAGAGGGCCTCATGTGGCCTCAGAAGCCACAGGTTCCCCACCCCTGCACACTCTGAGGAGATAAGAGCATAAGATAGGCCAATGCCCGAGTCCAGGGATGGAGACATGCTTCCTCAGTGATTCAGCTTCCATCTTGTGTTTCTGGTTCTTCACAAACTTATGTTGTCTTTGGCTCTCTGGTTTCTGGTTCTTTAGAGAAGAAGGGATAGGCATGTGGGCAGGGTATCCCTGGGTGTGCCAGCAGGTTCTGGGGAATGCCTTGCCTCTTCCCTTTCCCCTAAGAGAAAACCAGTAATAACTGAGAAGGGGAACAAGGAAGGAAGCAGGGTTTTCATAGATAAAGCCCCAGTGGGCCCAGTCCTCTTTGCCTGCTGCCCTGTGACCTAGTTTTCCTGGGCCTAACAAGGAAAAGACTCCTGTCTCTGAGATCATGCCCAGTGAAAGCCCTAAGGACACGGCCAAAACAAAAAAAAATGGAGTTGACAGAGTAAAGAACATTCTTATGCTCATTCCTTTGTCCCAGTCTCTATCTTCTTGTTCCCTGGAATTTATATAGTTTTTTTAAAGTTTGCAAAGCACTTTACAAATGTTAACTCAATTGATTCTCACAACAACCCTATAAGGTAGGTGCTATCCTTATCCCCATTTTCCAGATGGGAAACTGAAGCACAGAGTAGTTAGCTTGTCCAAGGTCACGCAGCTGGTAAGTGTTTGAGGCAGGATTCACACTCAAGGCTTCCTGGTTCCAAGTCTTGTGCTGTCTTTGCCCAACGTGTCCTCTCTTTCCCTCCCAGGGGCTCAGATGACTGCTCCAGGTTGCTCTAACTCCTTGTTTCCCTCATTCGCCTAGAATCACAGGCGGAGTTGAAAGGGACCTTAGAAGCCAAAAACTGAGGCCCAGGTCAAGTGACTTGCCAAAGAACATTTCAGGTAGTCAGTGGCAGAACTGGGATTTGAACCCAGGGCCTTTGACTCCAAATCTAGCATTCTTTCCCTTGTACCACACTTAATTCATCAGACTTCTGGTCTTGACTTTACTGGTGATCAAAGTGGTGCTGTTAAAATCCATGATATCTGGGTGCTAGTTGATATCAATTTCAGTAGAAGGCCAAGAGGATCCTCTCCCCCAGTCCCAGGGGAAAACATGAAGTATAAGCTGAGGGCAAATTAATTTTTGTCTCAACAGAACAGTAGTGTAGTGGTAAGATCACTGGACTTAGAGTGAGGAGAGACTTATGTTCAAGTCCCACTTTCCATACCGACCAGCTCTGTTAATTATGGACAATTCACTTAACTTCTCAGCCTCAGTTTCCTCATCTGTAAATTGGGGAGTTGAGGTCTTCTATCTATAAATTGAAATAATTATAGACTTTGCAAACCTTATGGAGCCATATGTATGGTGTATGTATGTATGTACATATATATGTATATGTATATATATGCATATATATATATATATATGAAATTATCATCTCATTCTCATCCTATTAGATGGAGTTCAAATAGAAGTAGTCCTAGGACAAGTCCCTATTGTACTATTATTATCATAGCCAGTGTTGTTGATCATTAGAAAGGCAGTGTGTCACAGTGCAGACAGACCTGCCCTTGGAGCCAGAAAGACCCCAGTTCAAGTCATACCTCCAATGAACACTCGATTGTGACCTGGGGCAAATCGCTTAACTTCTCAGGGCCCTAGGCAGCTCCAAGACTCGGTCTGGGTCCTGATTTGTATGATTAATGAGTCCTGTGAGAAGGAGTTGCATGTTCACACCATTCGAAGTCATAATTACATAAAATATGGGCATTGGTTCCAGTCCAAAGGAAATGTGCTGTTCAATTTGAATAATTCAACGCTTGGTGAGATTCATTATTCGTACTAATCAGGATGGTGCTGTATACATTGCAGAGAAGCTCCCTATTACAACGAGATCACACATCCAGTCCCTACATTATTATTATTGACATCATTACTGTTGCTATTATTGAGACGCAGTGTGGTGTAGTGGTTAGAGCCAGCCTCTCTTAAGGAAGCAAGGAAGATCTGAGTTAAAGTCTTGTCTTTCACACGTACTAGCAATGTGACTCTGGCTAAAGCAATTAGGAAACTAAGTTAAGGAGAAAGTACTAATCTGCATTGATGGAGGGTTCCCTATACCAATGAAGGGGGCAGCTCAGTGGCTCAGTGCATAGAGTGTCAAGCCTGGAGTCAGGAAGACTCATCTTCCTGAATTCAAATCCATCCTCAGATGCTTATTAGCCATGTGACCCTGGGTAAGTCTCTTAACCCTGTTTGCCTCAGTCTTCTCATCTGCAAAATGAGCTGGAGAAGGAAATGGTAAACCAGTCCAGTATCTCTGCCGAGGAAACTCCCAAATGGGGTCAGGAAGAGTCAGACGTGACTGAAAACGGCTGAACAGTAACAACAACACAGCGATGAAAAAGCCCAAGTCAGGACAGTTAGTTGACAAGCATTTATATTAAGTGCATTGTGCTAAACAGTGAGGCCACAAAAAACGGAAAATACACAGTCTCCATCCTCAAGGAGCTCACAGTCTAATGGGAGAGACAATGCGAAAACTGCATACAAACAACGTGTACGGGAGAAATTGAAAATCATCCACAGAGGGAAGGCACTAGCATTTGGGGGACCAGGAAAGCCTTCTTACGGAATGTGAAATTTGAAGGTAGGCAGAGAAGAAAGGATGCAGAAAAGAGGAGGGAGAGAATCCCAGTGAAAATGTCCAATGTCTGGAGATGAAGTGTCTCACGTGAAGACCAGTAAGGAAGCCAGCGTCCCTGGGTCTCAGAGCATGTGGGTGTGGGTGAGGGATGAAAATACGGCCAAGTTATCATTATTGCTTTTTATCTTATTACCCTCCTAAGGACAATCATCGGTCTTCTCCACAGGGAAACATGGCTTCATGGGGAAGAGAGTTCTTTTGATTTTACCCATATGGTCTAGATCAGAGTTAATTCCTGGCGTACCCAGCAGCTTGGGGGAAAGGCCACAGCTATAAGGTCCCCCTGGAAGCCGACCTCGAGTTGGTGACTCCTGTATTAATCACCCAGCCAGCTTAAAGCCAAGATCAAGATAGCATGTCAGTAATACTTCCACCCCAAATTTTGCTTAGTCATTTTTCCTATCCTTGATCTCTGCCTTGTGTGATTCAGACTGCCCACAGATGACCCATCTTCTCCGGGAGAAATAGGCCCATTTCTCAGTGCTGTAACAAAGGCTTTACTCCGCAGCACTGACATTTAGAGAGTCTTGGCAATGCTCGTAGGAGTCTAGATTTAGAACTAGAAGAGACCACAGAGGTCATCCAGCCCAACCACCTCATTTTACAAATGAGGAAGCTCAGGCCACCAGAGGAGGAGTTACCTAACCAAAGCTGTACGAGTAGTGACAGAGGCAGAGTCTGGACCCAGGACCTCTGATTCCAAAGCCAGGACTCTCTACTCTACCAGTTGCCTCTACTTTGATTCACTTTAGAGGGTGGGAAGGTATTAAACTTAGCACCTTGTGAATTAGAATTGGCTTAAATAGGAAGCTATCCGATGGCCTTTCCCCTCTCTCTTATAGGATCCAGGGTTGGAATATCATAAAGGGAATTTAGAGGCCATCTAGCCCAACTTCCTCCTTATTTCACACCGGACGAAACAGACTCACAAATGCCAAGTCACTTGTCCAAAACCATACACGTGATAGGTAATAGGGTAAGGATTTTAACCCAGGGCCTCTGTCCCCTAATCTGGTGCTCTTTGTGTCCCAGCAGCTGCCTCTCCTTTTATTATTACAGTAGTTAGAATGATACATTAAAGAGTAATTATTTAAAACAGGAAGCAACCAGATGGCCCATCACCTTTCTCTGGCAGGTAAATAAATCCTGAATGGGGTCCTCCACAGTGAAGCTTTATTTTATACCCTCCCCTAATTACTCCTCAGCAGCAACTTGCTTTTGACCAAGGGTCCTAGGGTTTCTCTCTGCCTCTTATCATGTGGGAGGGCCCCAGAGTCTCTGTCTCCCCATAGGGCCTTATGGTCTAAGGTCCAAGATCTCTGCCCCTGCCCCCGACTCAATCTTCAATATCTTAAAAATCATATTTGAAGGCCTGTTGTACCTTGCCTGGGCCCAGTCCTTGTGCTGCTTCTCAGCAGCCAGAACCACTAGTTCTCACGCTGCCATTTCTTGAGAGGAGATGGCTTCATGCATCAGTGCCCCTACAGTTCAGTCTGACCTCCCTCGATTGGGTCAGATAACTGAACAAAAGGAAAGACAGGGATGTGTGAGAGCATGTTTGGGCTCATCATTGAATAAGCAATCGCTGCCCCTTTTTTTTAACTGGAGGAAAGGGGAAGAAAGAGAAGGAAGAGAGATGAATGGCATTAAACCAAACAACAAAAACAAAAAATAACTCTCAGCTCTATATCCTGAACCACTAGTTCCCCCCACCCCAATGCCCCCAGGGAAGCTTTCCCCTGGACAAAGCAAAAGTGAATCTGACACCATGTATAGTTCAACAGGTTCCTTACTGTCAAAGCAGAACACTTGGAAAATTCCCTATTCACCTAGGAATTTCCCACATAGCTTTGCTCCTATATTTAGGTAATTGAGTTTAGTCCCTCTGCCAGCTCTCATTAGGGAACAGAGCAGAATTTGAAGGCTCTAGAGGGTGAGTGACAAAAGAGGCCATGGGATACTCCTGCCATTAAGTGTTGGAGTAGCTAAAAGTGAGCAAGTCGCCTGAAGATCCCAACTCGGAGGGCGGTGTTCACATGCTTCAATTGGAAGACAGAGTATCAGCCTCTTGGGAACTGTGGCCTCTCATGGACTAACACTGAGTAGCTCCTACCACCTCTTACCCTTTCTCTATATAGGTGCCAATTTTATGAGATGATAGCTTTCCTTTCTTACAAGAAAGGTGCAAGGTAAATGTCTGAAAATAGATATTAGCTATGTTTACATAATGTAGGAATGGAGATTGAAACATAATTATAACTTGTGGTAATGACTTTAATTATAGCATAAGCTTAGGCAAGGGAGCCCGCCCATGGTGGTTCCCAGAGCCAGGGTCACAATGCAGGGAGAGATAGATGGGGGAATTTACCGAGATGGGAAATTTGCTCAGTTGAACCCCAGGGGCTTTCTATACCCAACTAAGGACTCTTTCTTCTCACATATAGGTTATTGTCCTGCCTGAGACTATATTATCAGCAATTCAAAGACAATATTTATCATCTACCATGAAGTAGTAGTTAGCATTTATATAGTCCTTTAAAGTTTGCAAAGTCCTTTAGCCAAATCAAGTCAGGTCAACAAAGAAACCATTATGCATTTACTATGTGCAGGTGGGCACCGTGCCAAGCTCTGGGAATACAAAGAAAGGCAAAAACAAGATCTTTGCCCTCAATGACCTCATATTTGACCTGGGGAGATGACACAAGCAACTCTGTACTTACAAGATAAATTGACTGGGTAAATTGGAGATAATCTCGGAAGAAAGGCACTAGCAATAAGGCAGATCAGGAAAGGCTTCTTACAGAAGGATTTCAGCCCAGACTTGAAGAAAGCCAAGGGAATTGGGAAGGGAGGTGTGTTATCATGCTTGACTCTCACCACCACCTTGGGAGGTAGGTGCTAACTGTTATTTCTTTACAGATGGGGAAACAAGTCTTAGAGAGGCTAAGTGATTTATCCAGTCTCACATAACTAATAAGTGTCTGATAACAGGATCCAAATTCGGGTCTTCCTGACTCCAAATGCTACCCTTCTTCCACTACACTACCTAACTGCCCAAGTGTACGAGAAACTGTGCTAGACTTCAAGAATAGGAGACTTTAATAGTTTGTTACTCCTTCCACCAATACAATCCCTCTCTGACTTGGTATAGGCGCAAACGTCCTCAGAGCTTTCTGCCTCTCCAGTTTCTTGAACTGAAACTCAGGACCCCAGGGCTTGGACTCAGTAATGCCTCTCCAGCTTGAAAAGACCTAAGAGAGCTAGCATTTCGTTGGCAGAGCCTTCAAGAGCCCTGGGTCACCTCCAGGTCTTGGTGATACATTGGTATAGGATCTTCATTGAGATTAAGATAAAAAAAAATGATTCAGTCCTTGCAGTCAGAGTATGCAATAAATATAACGAGGATGGGGTGTCTGTGAGAGATATACCCAAATAATTATCCTGTGAGAATGAGAAAAATGTATAGCAGAAGCTATAAGGCACAAGAGATTAGGGATCTTCTTTAGCTGAGGAAGCAGGGAAGAAGGGGCATCTGAAGAGAAAGACATCAACAGGGGGAGACACAGAGGAAGTCAGCTCCAGGGAATCAGTACTTATGTAGTGACTCCTATGTGTGCTAGGTCCCATACTAAGCACCTTTTTTTTTTTTTTACAAATGTTATCTCATTTATAATATCATCACAACACTGTGAGGTAGGTGTTACGGTTGTCTCCATTTTACACTTGAGGAAACGAAGGCAAAGAGAGGTGAAGTAGTTTGCCCAGTCACAGCTACTAAGTGTCTCAGGCTGGATTTGGACTCCTCGCTGCCTCCTTCATTCTATTCAATTCAGCGAATATCCATCTCGCCACTCTAGCCACCACTTCACCAGCTGCCTCTGAGCGTGCTCTGAGGGATGCAGGACTTCAGCAACAAGTATTAATTAAGCTCTTACTGTGTGCTAAGCACTGGGGAAACAAAGACAAAAATAGAACCGCGCCTGCCTTCAGGGAGTTAACATTCCACTCTAAGGCTGTGAGAAATGACGAAAGGGATGATTTCAGAGAAACACAGGGAGACTTACATCAAAGAGTTCAGTGAAGAGAACCAGGGGAGTAACTTATACAATAATACTAATATTGTAAAGACAAACACCTTTGAAACACTCTGATCGATTCTGATCAACACAATGACCAGCCACAATTCCGTAGGACTCTTGATGTTACCCACTTACTAAGAGAGAGAGACGATGGCCTCAGAGTGCAGATGGAGACATCCTTTTTTTTGAAAGCGGCCAATGAGGGAATTGATTTTTCTCCACTATACATGTTTGTGGTAGTTTTGTTTTTCTTGTTTTATTTGGCCAGGGTGGGGAATGGAGTTGGGGGTATGGAGGGAGAGGGAAGGGGCGAGGGAGGAAGTGGAGGGAAAGAATGCAGAATTGAAAATAAAATTTAACTTTTAAAAATTGTACTATGTTGGATACATGGAAGCAGCAAAAGGGGGAAAGTGAAGCACAGGTTTGGGGAGCAACTAGCTACTAGGCCCTGGCCTCTAGCTGCTAGTTTCTTTCCCTCTAAAGTTACTATACACCTCTCCCATATGCATCTTGTATGTAACTACATATGTGCATGTAGTCCCCTCCAGTAGGGGATGCAATATCTCAAAAATATAAGCTCCTTGAGAGCAGGGACTATTTTCATTTGTCTTTGTTTGCCCAGAGTCTGGCACATAATGACCACAACCCAGTTTGTTGGAATACAAAAGTGACTAAGGGGAGCATTATGAAATAAGATGAGAAAGATACACTGGGATAGGAATAAGGAGAGCATTCTTTAATATCAGATAAAGATGTTTGTATTTTTTTCCTGTGTGGCTCATAAGGAGTCACAGAGTGTTTGTTTGTGTTTCTCATCAAGGACGCAATGTAATCACACTTGTGCATCAGCAAGATTACATTGTAGTGGTGGTGGGACACACTGGAGAGGGAGAGGACTGGATGCAGAGAAACCAGTACTGTAGTCTGAGCAAGAGGTTCTTTGTTTGTCCTTCATTCTCAACAAGGACAATGACATCAGGAAGATGGTGCCATGACTTGCAAGTGAATTGGATTTAAGTGAGGGAGGGCTGTGCAAAGTCACCAGCCTCGTTCTCTCCCCCAAAGCCATCTGGGTCCAGTGGCAAGATATAGCCTGGAGATGGCCCCCAGTCTGAGCAAGAAGCTCAAGCAAGAGCTTGAACTAGGGTGATGAGAGGGTGAATTGAGAGGTGGGGATGGACTCAAGAAACGTATGGTAGTGGACTCACTGGGACTTAGTCATTGATGCAGGATGTGAAGGAAAGAGAAAAGACAAACTGAAGGTCTGAGTCTATGATTAGTGGACCCATCAACAGAAATAGGGAAGGTTTATAAGGAGAGGAAATGATGAGTTGACTTTTAAATGAATTGTTCGAAATGTCAGTGTGACTTGCAGGTGGAGATATCCACCAGACAGTTGAAAATTCTAGATTAAAGTAAAAAGGAGAGGTATGGAGATGGAAGTGGGGGGAATGAGAGAAGCCATGGGAGTAGATGAGAGGGGCTGGAGAACCAGGAAAGAATAATGTCATGGAAGCCATGATAGATGAGCCTCCAGAAGGAGGTTAATAATATTGAAAGCTGAAGTAAGGTCATAGAGCATGAAGATGGAAAAAATCCGATTGGAGTCATCTTTTTTTTTTAATTTAATTTTAAAAAATTGGCAGTGGTCTATTTTTTTCCCTCCCACTCTCCGCCCCATTTGGGAAAAAAAAAGAAAAACAAATTCCTTGTAACAAATATACACAGTCAAGCAAAATACACGTCCTCATGACCACATCAAAAAATCTGTCTCATTCTGCATCAAATCCATCCCCTTTCTATCAGGAAGTAGATGACATGCTTCATCGCCGGTCCTCTGGAACCATGGAATGGCCATTATATCGATAGGTTTCTTATAGCTTTCAAAGTTACTTGTTTTGACAATGTAGTAATTGTATAAATTGTTCTCCTGATTCTGCTCATTTTTTCTTCATCTATTTGTGTGTCTTCAGAATAGTTTGTTTTTCTAATGTTGATGTTATGGTATAAATTTTTCTCCTGGTTCTACACACTTTACTCCATATCAGTTCATATGTCTTCTAGAAATTCTCTCTTTCCTTGTTTCTCACAGCACAATAGTATTCCATCACAGCCAACACCACAGTTTGTTCCTCCATTCCCCAACTGATGGGCATTGCCGTAGTTTTTTACTTTTATTTTTTGCCACCACAGAAAGGGCCGCCATAGTTTTGTTCACATAGGACCTTCTCCTCTTTCTCTTACTTCTTTGAGGTATGGCTGGTCAGTCAGAAGGTAATTGGTAATCTTGGAGATAATAGTTTCAGTACAACAATCATAGTAATAGTAATAGGTTGCTCTAGTGGAGAGGACACTGAACTTGGAGTCAGAAGTCTTGAGTTCAAGTCCTACCTCAGATACTTACTAGCTGTTTGACCCTGGTCAAGTCACTTAATCTCTGTTTGCCTCAGTTTCCTCATCTGTAAAATGAGGATAATGATAGCCCCTTCCTCACAGGGTTGTTGAGACAATCAATGTAATAATAAATGTTCAGTGCTTTGCAAACTCTTAAAGTTATATAGAAATATCAGCTATTATTATTAGTAATAATAGCAACTAACATTTCTATATTGCTTTAAGGTTTACAAGTCGCTTTACATACGGTTTCTCATTTGGGAAAGAACCCAATTGCAAGGGGAGGCTGTCCTATTCATGGCTGGCCATTTGGCAAAACATCTTCCAAGACTCCATCCCTCCTTTGGTTTTTCCCCCTCTGTTCAATTCAGCAAAAGATGTGTTACAGTCTGAGTTTTGTGTTTGGGGCTGGAGGAAACAGGAAAAAATGGTCAGTATGGCTTAGCAGCAAAAAAGATCACATGCCTCTTGGATTCCCTTAAAAATTCAGTGTCCAGAACGATGATCATTGGGGTCATGTTCTGCCATACTCTGCCCTAGTCAAATCACATCCGGAGTGCACACTTCCATAGGGATGAAGATGTCCAAAGCACTTTCCCCACAATGACCCTAGTAATATTATCCCCACTTTTCAGCTTAGGAAACTGAGGCTCAGAGACCCTTGCCCAGAGTCCTATCAATAGGAAGCATCCAAATCTGAACAGGAATCCAGGTTCTCCTGACTCCAAGTCTGCTACATACCACAACTCTTTCAACTATGCCACAGCATCTGGGTCCTTCCCAGCACCTAGGGAAAATTTGTGAATATGGTGGGCATTCTCTGAGCTAAAAGCCCCAGGGAAGTTTTTCTTTTTCCTTCTTGAACATGACCAACACTCCTAATCTCACTACATCTGACCTTCAGAAGTCGATATGAGGACTGGTTCCAGCCAGCCTGCCAGCCATACTGACCTCTCTCCCCTTGCCCTCATCCTGAAATACCCTTTTTGAAACCTGGGGGAAGAACAGCACTGTCTGACTAGCATTCACTTCTATCCACATCTTGGCCAGAAAAGGGGAAGAAGGAACAACCTACAGCTGGCTAGAAGTTATTTTTAAGTGTGTCTGCGGGAGGGGCATTAGGCAGAGTCATTGCATGAGAAGGGTGCATTGTCTTTCTGCTATGAAGAATCAACAAGCATTTATTGTGTTTATTGTGCATGAGGCTGGGGATACCAAGACAGAAATGAAACAGTCCCTGCCCTCAAGGAGCTTACATACTTTGGCTTAATATATTTTTAAAAATTTTGTTTATATCATCTTCCTTTCTGAATATAGGCCTCCTTCCTTCCCCAGAGAGCCCTTCTCTGTAACAAAGAATGACAACACACCCACCAAGTGGGATGACATATGCGGTACACAGAGCTTACCATCCTTGGAGAAGGTATCATAGGTTCATGGACTAGTATTAATAATAAGTATCTGACACTTACAAGGGCAGCTAGGTGGCGCAGTAGATAGAGGGCTTGGCTTGGAATCAGGAAGATTCATCTTCATGAGTTCAAATCCATCCTCCCTCAGGCACTAGCTATGTGACCCTGGGCAAGTCACTTAAACTTGTTTGCCTCGATTTCCTCATCTGTAAAATGAGCTGGAGAAGGAAATGGCAAACCAGTCCAGTATCTTTGCTATGAAGACCCCAAATGGGGATCACAAAGAAGAGTCAGACACGACTGAACAACAACACAAGCACTGTGCTGAGTCTTTACAGATATTATCTCATTTGATTCTTTTTTTATTAGTTAAATTTATTTATTTGTAGTTTTCAATATTCACTTCTATAAGTTTTCAGTTTTGTCCCACTCCCTTCTCCCTCCCTAAGGCAGCCTGCATTCTGATGATATAGACTCTACATATACATTCCTACTAAACATTTTCACTTTAGTCACGTTATATAGAAGAATTATAACAAATGGAAGAGACCATGAGAAAGAAAAAAACAAAACAAAATGAAACAAAAAACGACAACAACAAAAGAAAGTAGTCTGCTTCGATCTGCATTCTGACTCCATAGTTCTTTCTCTGGATGGGGATGGCATTTTCCATCATGAGTCTTTTGGAGTTGTCTTAGATCTTTGCATTGCTGAGAAGAGCTAAGCCTGTCAAAATCAGTCCTCGCACACTATGGCTGTTACTGTGTATAACGTTCTCCTGGTTCTGCTCCCTTCACTCAGCATCAGTTCATATAAGTCTTTCCAGGTTTTCCTGAGATCTGCCTGCTCTTCATTTCTTATAGCACATTAGTATTCCATTACATTCATATACCACAACTTGGTTAGCCATTCCCCAATTGATGGGCACCCTATCTCATTTGATTCTTACAACAACCCTGGGGAATAAGTGCTATTATTATCCCTGTTTCACAGATGAGGAAACTGAAGCAAACAGACTTTAAGTGATTTGCCTAGGGTCACACAGCTGGTAAGTAAGAAAACCATATTTGAGCTCGGATCTCCCTGACTCCGGCTCCATTGCTCTGTTCAGAGGCCAAGAGATGGAAGGGAACTTATAAGCCATCGAGTCTACCCCATCCCATCACTTTACATGTGAAGAAACTGAAACCCAGGGAGGTTCAGTGACTTACCCAAAGTCTCATGTGGTAGCACAGAATGATAGAGCAGGAAGAGACCTTAGAAATTATCTTGTTCAATCTCTTTACTTTGTAGAGCAGGAAATTTGGCTAAGATTATACAGCTAAGATGTGAGAGGACAAGAATTTGAGTCTGAATCTGAGTTCAAATTTGGCCTCAGACACTTGACACTTACTAGATATATGACCCTGGGCAAGTCACTTAACCCAAATTGCCTTGCCTTCTCCCCTCCTAACAAACAAACAAACAAAAAAAAAGAATTTGAACCCAGGCCTTCTCATTTAGGTTACAGAATCATAGATCTAGGGTTGGAGGGACCTCACTCTATGACTCTGATTCTATGCTCTATTTTCTTTTTAGCCTTTAGAAGGCTTTTCAGTTTATCTTTGTCTAGGTCCTAACAAAGGACATTTGATAAATACTATTCTGATATGAGACAGTTCTATTATAGGGTTTTTTTTAACAGAAAAGTCAAAGAAGAAAGATAATCAGGGAGAAGAAATGTAATCAGGTAGCAACAGAGATTACAGGAAAGAGGATGGGTTATTACAGACACTTCTGGGAAGAGACAGAGAGAGCCTAAAGACAGCTGAGGCCTTTGACCTGAAGCTAAAATGCACAGCTGCCAGGGCTGACCATCTTCTTCCTTTTCCTGGGGAGGGCTTGTGCTCAGAGTATAGCATTGATCGGTCAGCTACAGTGTGGTACTCAGGTAGATTTTTAGCACAGCTTTCCACCCATCCCCTTGCTGGAATGAGATTAGAGATTGGGACACTAATTTCTGGGCAGAATATCAGTCAGAAACTCCTGCTATTTCTGGGCTTCTGGCCTCATAGTAATCTCTTGATAAATTCCCCATCCCTCCCACCTCTACACCCCTATCTCTGCCCTGTGACTGGCTGAGAATCATGGGAAGGGTTCCCACTCCCACTGAGGCTTAGATCAACTGGCTTTGTCACCATTTCAGAAATCATATGGGATTAGGCAATGATTTATATCCTTTTCCTGTTATAGTTGATATGCAAATGTGGGAAAATGAGGGCAGTTTTCTAGTGCTGCTTTCCTGGAATGATAACATTGATTTCCTTAGTAAATTGGTCCCAAGAGGCTGGGAGTTGACACTTGGTGACTGTGATTTTTAAATGGTTATGGATTTTTATGTGTAATTTCTGGCTCCTTTTCTATATAGATGCTGGACAGCAACAAACATCTGAGATTCCGAGCAACCAGGTAGCAATCTGGTTTTTTCTCTTTCCCAGAGAGACTTAAAAAAAGAAAAAACAACCCAAGCCCAGTGAGGACTAGGTGACCTCCAAGGTCCCTGGCACCTCCAAATCTCCAATCATATATGAATATCAGACTTGATTCACCTCCTAGGATATGTTAGTATTGAATCACAAGTAATTGTGAGCCATTGGCCTGGTTGAGTCTTTAATACCTGGTCAGAAGAGCTCAGCAATAGTAGGAATCAGATATGCCCTCCTGATTCCCTCCTCCTCTCTCCTTTCTGCCTCTGCCTCTCTCTTTGTCACATGCCTCACCTCCCAACTCTAGTTCAAATCTCACACATGTCTTTCTGCATTCTGCCTTGGCCAGAACAGGACACTGACAATATGTAGGACATTAGGAAGTCGACCAGAATGTTGAAGGGGTTGAGTTCATCAGTCATTCAATCAATCAAGAAGTATTTATTAATCACCTACTGTGTGCTAAGCACTGGGGATCCAAGTACAAAAAAAAAAGAGGCAAAGCTTGCCTGCAAGTATATTACATTCTAATGAGAGAGACAAAAAGCATAAAAAACCCTTTTATTTTATACACATACATATCTTTCTTTTTCTTTCTTTCTTTCTTTCTTTCTTTCTTTCTTTCTTTCTTTCTTTCTTTCTTTCTTTCTTTCTTTCTTTCTTTCTTTCTTTCTTTCTTTCTTTCCTTTCCTCAGAGAGTGAACCTTAAACCCATTTCACTCTGAAGCTCATAGATTGGACCACAATAGGTCCCTGCCCAAGCTCCACTTAATGGCTATATTTTGGACCCTCCTGGCTCAAAGTGAATGTCAATGGTAACTGTTTCTCTTTTCACCAGCAGCCCTGAGGGTCTTCCCCTCACAGTTTGTTTGTTTGTTCTTTTTTCTAATTAAAGGGGCCATCCCTTGACTCACTTCTTAAAGAAGCCTATTCTCTGAATGGATATTACCTCAGGTGTTACCTGAAAAGGCCTTAGCCTAAAAGGGCCAGGGTCTCCCATTGCATCCTGGACCATCTCCAGTCATCCTGATCAATATCTTGCCACTGGACCCAGATGGCTCCGGAGGAGAAAGTGAGGCTGGTGACCTTGTGCAGCCCTCCCTTATTCAAGTCAAAGTCATTTGCAAGTCGTGTCATCATTTTCCTGATGTCATGGTCATCTTTGAGAATGAAGGACAAACACAACATACACATACATATCTATCTATCTATCTATCTATCTATCTATCTATCTATCTATCTATCTATCTATATATGTATACACACACACACACGCACACACACACACACAGTAGTTAATACAAGGTAGCTTAGTGGGGAGAACACTAGCACTTGTGTAGATCAGGAAAGGCTTCATACAGAAGATGGTGCCTGAGCTTCATCAAGCTCTATTAGGCAGAGATAAGGAGGGAGTGCAATCCAGATGTGGAAGACAAACAGCATGAAGGCATCAAGATAGGAGATGGATGGTTGTGTGTAAGGAACAGAAAGAAGGCCAATGTGATTGGATCACAGAGTGTAGGGAAAAGAGTAGTATCTACTGAAGACAAAGAAGAAGGTTGGGGCCAGGTTGCATAGTGCTTTTAAAGTTAAACAGGGGAATTTCCATTTGATTCTTGAGTCAATAATAAGTTACTAGAGTCGATTGAGTAAGGAGTCACGTGTTCAGATCTGTGCTTAAGAAAAATTTCTTTGATAGCAGTGTGGACAACTTGCCAGAATGTTGAGAGACTGGAGGAAGGTAAACCAATTACAGGGTTGTTGCAATGATCTAGGGGAAAGGTGATAAGGACCTGAATTTGTGCTAGATGAGAGCAGATTAACTGGAACTGGAGTTGTTTAGGCTAGAGCCTTCTCCTAGCTTCTTCAACCAAATCCTCATCAGACATGGGCTCAAGGCCCCAACCATACTGGTCACTCTCTTCTGGATACCCTCTCTACTTTATCAATGTGCTCCCAGAACTGAATATAATACTGCAGATGTGATCCGAGGGAGGCAGAGTACAAAGCACCACATCCCTATTCTTAGAAGCTATGCCTCTTTTAAGGGCAGCTATGTGGAGTAGCGGATGGTATGCCAGGCCTGGAGTCACTAAGACTCATTTTTCCTGAGTTCAGATATGGCCTCAGATACTAGCTTGTGACTCTGGGCAAGTCAATTAACCCTGTTTGCCTCAGTTTCCTCATCTGTAAAATGAACTAGAGAAGGAAATGGCAAACAACTTCAATGTCTTTGCCAAGAGTGTCGGACATGACTGAACAAAAATGATATGCCTCTCTTAATGAAGCTTAAGGTTGCATTCTTTGTTGTTTTGGCTCCCACATCACAATGCTGACTCACGTCGAGCTCATAGTCCACTAAAACCCCTAGGTCTGTTTTTCAACAAGTACTGAAATCAGGTCCTCTTTCCATTGTCCCATGATGGACTTTTCTTTACTACTTTAGCCAAACTCCTGTCATTTGCTTAACCCCACTCATGTACACTTTGCTTATTCCTACACAGTGCTGGAACAGTCTTCATTTTTGCCTCTTTGTAAGGGGTCTTGCTCGTCCCAAAGGTTAACAGATTCTTGGAGGCAGCCTGCCACCCAGGATAAAATATGACATCCTTAGCCCAGCATCATTAACTCTCCACAATGTGGCTCCCACCTTCCTTGTCAAACTTGCTTCATGTTACATTCAGTCTTTGATCCAGTCAAACTGACCACTAGCCTCCAGACATGACATCCCATCTCCCAGAGGCCCCGGGCCTGCCATATTTCTCCCTTCCTCTCCTGACTCTGCCTCTGACTCAGCAATCTGGGCCACGGTGACTCAGCTGTTTCCTCCCCCTGGAAGTTCCACGGCTTCTACTCTGGAACATCCCCACACCCCTACAGTCCCCTTTTCCCATTGTTAAGTTCCTTCCAGAACCCCCATTTTGAGGGAAGGCCCAGGCCAGCATCCTCTCCTGCCTCTGCCCCATGTGCCTATCTTAGCCCCTTCTCTTTCCTGCTCCCTTTTATGTGTCAGCTCTCCTATTAGAATAAGTTCCCTGAGGACAGGGACTGTCTTTCTCATATTTGTATTCTCAGCACTTAATGTAGTGCCTGGCACACAGTAAGCACTTAATATGCTTGTTGACTTGTCTTTGGCTTCCATGTCTGTACAGGCGGTCCCCTATATCTGGAATGCACTCCTTCCTCACCTCTGACTGATGTAACCTCAGGACCCCTCAAAATACAATTCCTAATTATTAGCACTTCCTCTTTCCTGAAATTACTTTATACTTTTTTTCATCTACTGATCTGTGATCAGATTGTATTCTCCCATTGGAATGTAAAGACATCTTTTTTTGCAAGGCAATAGGGGTTAAGCGACTACCCCAGCTAGTAAGTGTCAAGTATCTGAGGTCAGATTTGAACTGAGCTCCTCCTGACCCCAGGGCCGATGCTCTATCCACTGCACCACATACCTGCTCCTAAATATAAGGGCGTCTTGAACCGTGACTGTCACTTTTGTATTTATACCCCCAGTATACAGCACAGTGCCTGGCTTATGGTAGGTACTTAATAAGTGTTGGATTGAATTGAGTATACATAATGACTTGATGCTGTTTGTGCTTCGTTCTTGAAGAGGACCATGACATCAGGGAGGTGATGCTATGACATGCAAGCAAATTGGATATAAGTGAGGGGGGAGCTGTGCAAAGTCATCAGCCTCACTTTCTCCCCCGAAGCCATCTGGGTCCAGTGGCCAGATATGGATCAGGACGACTGGAGATGGCCCAGGATGCAGTAGAGGGAGCTTGGCCTTTTCAAGCTAAAAGCCTTAAAAAAAAAAATGAAGCAAAGAATGGCATTTAAAAAAAAAACAGATTTGGAAGGGGAAGACTCTTGGGGATCTCTGGCCAAACCAGAAACAGTTATTATTCATATTCGTTCTGCACCAATCAGGGTCCCAATAGTGACCAAGTAAGGCTTGGTCTGGGGCCAGAGTGAATGAACATAATGACTACAACAAATGTGAATGAAAAGAACCACTTTTATAATTACCAAACTTGACCCCAAAGAAGAGATAGCACCTCCCCCACTTCTTTGCAGAGCTGAGAAAGATGGGTATGAAACACTACAGATAATGTCAGACTTTTCTTGATGTGTTGGTTAATTTTGCTGAACTGAATTTTTCCCCCTCTTTTTTATTCTTTGTTTTAGGAAATGGCTGTCTGGGATGGGAAGGATACATTGGGAAATGTAGGTGATACAAAAAAAAAAGTTAGTAGTAAAAATTTTTAAATTTTTTTAATGAGTTTCATTGAACTGATCTCTGAGATCAGTGAGCTTATCCCAGTAGAATAAAATACAAACTCCTCTGTTTGACATTTAAAATCTTTCACAATCTCTCTCCATCCTATCTTTGCAAGCTGGTTATACTTCACTCCCACTCACATATTCTATGTTTCAACCAAACTGGCCTACATGGGGCTCTTGGTATAAGAACTTTGATCTCATGACTTGGTGCTTTTGCACAGGCTGTCTCTTACCTCTGAAATGCTGTCATCTGCTTGCAGGCAGGGTCCATCTCATTTTTTGTGTTTGTGTCCCATCTCTCATCATACTGCCGGGCACATAGTAGGCACTTCGTATCCCCTCACCACTCACCAGAGTGCCTGGCACATAGTAGGCACTTTGTATCCCCACCACTCACCAGAGTCTCTGGCACATAGTAGGCACTTTGTAAATCCCCCCACTCACCAGAGTGCCTGGCACATAGTAGACACTTCGTATCCCCCCCACTCACCAGAGTGCCTGGCACATAGTAGGTACTTTGTATCCCCACCACTGTTTCAACAATCCAGCTAGTAGCTGCTGTGAAGGTGTGTAAAATTAACAACAGCCAGCTCACAGAACGCTGCCAAAGCCCAGGTTCTTTTGATCTGCTTTACTAAGGAAAGCAACGTTAAGGGGTTGACAAGTTTACTTTAATCCAGCACACAAACATCACTCACTTAGTTCAGGGGAAAAAGCCTGAACTTCAGAGCGAATACAAATACAAAGATACATTAGAAACAGACCAAATCACAATTCATAGTTACCAAAAAGCATCAACTTCTGAGTTCTTGAGCCAGGGAGCTTGACAACGGCTGGCCCAGAGTCACGTGTCACCCCTCCTGTGGCTCAGAGCTCCGAGAAAGAGAAAGCCAATCCCTGGTTTTATATCTTTTTCAGGGTCAAGGGTGAGTCACACATGCAACTCACCCACGTGACCTAAAATCGTCACAAAGAGGTGACTTAAACCCACGTGGTCTAACAGCCTCTGATGTCCCAAATATGCCACTCAAACCCATGTAAACTAGGCCCTCCCCTGAGGCAAGGAGGTCACCAAGGACTCCCAATCTAATCAAGGAAACAAAGGCCAAACTCTTCAAGTGCACTTGGTTGAATTGAGTGCTAAGAGCCCATTTTGATTGCCAACACAACCACTTACCAGAGTGCCTGGCACATAATAGGCACTTTGTATCCCTACCACTCACCAGAGTATCTGGCACATAGTAGGTACTTAATACTGTAAATGTGATTTAAAATACATAACATTGGACTTGGAGTCAGGAAAACTGAGTTCAAATCCTTCCTCACTTACTAGGTATATCTCAGCCTCAGTTTCCCCATCTGTAATAACAACATTTACCTCACAGAGTTGTCATGAGGATCAAATGAGATATATATGCAGGCAATCCTCAAGACTCCAGCATCTAACTTTTGCAGCTTCGAGCATTTCATGGTTTTATTAGTAACCTCATTTTCACTTTCCCGTTGGCAACTGAACACATTCGAGGCTGTGCATAGCAGAGCACCCCTGCCTCCTCACCAGTGCTTGCCCCCAGCCAGGCCTGTCTTCGTGCTGTGGGTTCTGCCAAGATCCAGAATTACCTGGCAAGTAGATCAAGCCAGCCCAGACAGAAGTTCTGAGCAATGACCTGGGCGCCAGAGTCGAACCCCAAGGCACTTGCTTTTCATCAGGGAACAGTTCAACCACTGAGCCAAATGGGAGATTACACACGGCAGGTTGCCCCTTTTCCTTTTTAACCTTGGGGTTTTTCTGACATTGCTACCCCTGTCCCTCCCCCCTTGTCCAGTGTTGCCCCTTCTCTCCCTTGCATTGCATGGGTTATTTCATGGTTACTGTGTTAAGAAAAGTGCATGTGATCAGAATTAATGTTTTGTCATATAAAGAATAATATGCAGAAAAATTGTATTTTCAGCCATGTCTAGCAAAAAATTATAGTTTTGAGTAGTTCGTATTTTTGACTTTTGTGCCATTTTCTAGAAACATTACCCCCACAATATATCTATGTATATATGTAAATGTGTTTATACATGTATATATAAAAGTTTATATGTGTATATACGTATATATACACATATATGTATATGCATGTATATGTATAAAAGTTTATGTATGTATATATGTGTACATCTATGTGCGTAGAGTATGTACATATACTCATATATGTATATGTATAAAAGTTTATGTATGTATCTGTGTGTACATCCGTGTGTGTGTAGAGTATGAATGTATACACATATATGTATATGTATAAAAGTTTATGTATGTATATATGTGTACATATATGTGTGTGGAGTGTGTATATATACCCGAACATATATACACATATATGTTAGCTACCAGTACTATTAATACGATTATTACTGTTTATTGTTGTTGTTTCTGCTGTTAGGCCTAAACTGTCATCAGCCAGGAAAGCCTTAGAGAATCAGAAGATGATTTCAGCAATCAGGGCTTACTTACTTGGTTATAACCTCAGACTTGATCACCTGGGTGTTTGGTGGGCAGAAAGGACTCTTCAGAGTACATACAGGTGGAACATGATCGGATTCCTTTATTCCTTGTCTGATTTTAGCACTGAAGTCCTGCTAACAGGCCATCAGTCAAGTATTGATTGAATACTTACCATATCTGTGCTCCACATGGAGCTAGGCTGCTAGAGGTGGGGGTTCGGGGGCGGAAGCATAAACACTGTAAGCTTCTTGAGGGCACAGACTAGCTGGTTAGGAAGAATCATAAAATCACAAAATGTTCAAGCTGGATACACTCCAAGCTTAGACACGATGTGGCCATCTGGTCCAATGCTCTCATGTGGTGATGAAACTGGGGAGGAGCAAGGTTGAGACTAGATATTATTAACATAGATGTCAGATTCCCAGTGGAAGGCAGTGTGGTGGAGACTACCGGTGCTTTAGGAATGCAGAAAAGAGAGAAAGTGGTGAGGCATGAGACTAGCTTCAGGCAGAAGGTGGGACTTTTATGGGGCCATGACAGGCAGAGTAGGCTTGGGTTGGCAAAAGGGAGAGAGGAGAGCAAGGGAAAGAGGATTCTGGGGTATGTTTGTAGGACAGGGTTCATATTATGCTGTATTTGGCAATAAGGATGAATAGTTTGTAGCTTTCTAATGTGTTTATCGGGTAGTACTGAACTTTTATGTGTTTGGCTCTTATTCCCTAGACCATAAATGCCTGGTGGACAAGGACTATTATTTAAACTTAGCTATTTCTCCAGTTCACAGATTTAGAGCTGGAGGTTCTTAGAGGACATTTCTCATTTCACGAATGAGAAAATTGAAGTCTACAGGAATAACGTTATTTACTCAAAATCATGCAGGTAATAAGTGGCAGAGCAGAAATTTGAACCCAGGTCTATATTGTATTAATTTCTAGGCCACTATACATGGTGGTGCTTAATAAATGTTTGAATGAGGGTTGTTGTTGTTTGTGCTTTGTTCTCGAAGAGGACCATGACATCAGGAAGGAGATGCCATGACTTGCAAGTGAATCAGATTTAAGTGAGAGAGAGCTGTGTAAGGACACCAGCCTCACTTTCTCCTCCAGAGCCATCTGGGTCCAGGGGTAAAACTACTGGAGATGGCCCTGTTGCATGAGTGAATGGGTAGTTGGGGAAGTGGATGGATTAATTAATAAGTTAATGGGTAATATGTAGACAAATCGTGAGGAGCCTTAAAGGCAAACAGAAGAGCTTAGATACGATGTGGCAGCAACCAGGAAACCACTGTAGGCATATGATCAGAGGAGTGGAGTGCTGAAATAATGTTAAGGAACAGTTGGAAGCTAAGAACAGAGAGGGGAACTCATTCTCATAGGAAAATCTAGCCCAAATAATAATTCATTCCATTTGTAACTTTTCAAAGCATTTTCTTATCTGTGATCTTATTTGATCCCCACAATAAAGGAGATAGAATAGGTAAGGTATCCCTTGTCTCCAATGGATAGATAAAGAAAACGAGACATAGAGAGGCCTTGGTTGTACTCTCTTTCTGGGTGAGCTCTTGCAGGTCCAATTCTCATCTCTTTTAAATGATTCCCAGATCTATTTCTCAAACCCTAGTATCTCTCCTGAACTCTAATCTCATATTATGTCATTCCCATCCTCAAAAAACCCTCCCTGCATCCATCCACCCCAACTAGCTATCTCCTCACATCTGTCCTGTTTTATGAATAAACTCCTTGAAAAGTCTATCTACAATAGGTGCCTACACTTCCTTTCCTCTCACGCTTTTCTTAACTCTCTGAAGTCTCGTTTCCAACCTCATCATTCAACCAAAACTGCTTTCTCCAATGTTTGTAATAATCTCTTAATCACCAACTCCGATGACCTTTTCTCACTCCCCATCCTTCTTGATCCCTCTGCAGCCTTGGACACTTTCAATCACCCTCTTCTGTTATTTCTAGGTTTTCATGGTACTATATTGTCTTGGTTCTCCTCCTAACTCTCTGACTGCTCCTTCTCAGTCTCTTTAGTTGCAGCTTCGTCTAAGTCATGTCTGCTAACTACTGATGTCCCACAGGGCTCCGCCCTGGACCCTCTTCTGTTCTCCTTGGATACTATTTCATTTGATTTCATAAATTCCCATGGCTTCAGTTATCATCTCTGTGCTGATGATTCTCAAATCTATCTATTCCTAACCTGTCTGCTGACCTATGGATATCTCCAACTGCCTGTAGACATCTCAAACTGGATGCCCCATAGACATTGTAAGTGGACTCATCTTGTCTCCCCAAATATCCTCCTTTTCCTAACTTTACCTATTACTGTCCAGGGTCCAGGCTGGCAACCTCAGTGTCATCCTTGACCTCCTTGTGCTCTCATTCTACCCTTATCTAATCTGTTGCCAAGGCCTGATGATTTTGCCTTCAAAATACCTCTTGTACCTTGTACTTCTTCTCTCCCCTGACACTGAGGAGCCTGGTATAGGCCCTTATCACCTCATACTTGGATTATTGCAGTAGCCTGCTGGTTGGTTTCCCTGCCACAAGTCTCTTCCTACTGCCATCCATCTACCATTCAGCTGTCAAAGTGATTTTCCTAAAGTGCAAGTCTGACCGTGTCACCTTCCTAACTCAATAAGCTCCAATGGGTCCCTATTACCTGCAGGATCAATATATAATACTCTGGGGTTCAAAGCCCTTCCTAACCTGCCCCACTTCATTCCAGTGTTCTTACACCCTACACTGCTGCCGTTTACTCTATGAGCCAATGACACTTACCTCCGTGAACAAGATACTCCATCTTCCAACTCTGGGCATTTTCACCAGCTCTACCCCATACCTCCAATGTTCTGCCTCCTCACCTCCACTTCCTGACTTCTTTTACATTCCAACTAAAATCCCACCTTCTACAGAGAGTCTTTCCTGATCCCCCTTAATTCTAGTACATGACCTCTATTGATTATTCCCAGTTTATCCTGTATATTTCTTATTTCTACATAGCTGTTTGCATCTTGTCTCCCCCATTAGATTGGGACCTCCTCAAGGGCAGGGACTATCTTTTGTTTTTTTTGTATCGCAAATGCTTAACAGGGTGCCTAGCCCATAGCTGATGCTTAACAAATGGTTCTTGACTGACTGAATAGAATCCTTGGCTACCTTGGCTCCTGTTACTCCCTAAAGGAGAACTTTAGGTCTCACCAGGCAATCCCTCCAATGTTGCTTTCCTTCTACTCTGCATTTCTTTTGTACATACCAGTTAGGCATATGCTGTCTGTCCCATTAGACTGTAAGCTTCTTGAGGGCAGGAACTGTTTTTTTTTCTTTGCATCCCCAATGCCACAGTTTTTGTTGTCCAGTCATTCAGTCATGTCCAATGCTTCATGACCTCATTTGGGGTTTTCTTGGCAAAAGTACTGGAGTGGTGTGTCATTTCCTTCTGTAGCATGTGCCCCAGTACCTAGCACTCAATAATTACTTACAGGTGACAAATCTTCCTTGGAAATGGATTGCTCGGTTGGTACTGAAAATTAGTGGCAGAGGAAGAAGCAGAAACCCAAGTTTCTAGACTAACACTTTTCTACTTTATCACACAGAAAATCTCCCATACAGGAAGACTCTTGACATTTAAACCTGGTTAGGGATGGAAAAAATTCATAAGCTGATCTACTCTATTCCACTACTAGGTCAGGGAGCTCAAGCAGAGGACGTGAACTGTAGAGCTATACTTAAGGTCAAGCCAGCATTCCAGGCCTGACCAGGGGAAGATTGTAACAGGAATACATTCTTTGCCTCTCTGCTTCACCATTCCCAATGGAGAAGGGGTGAGAAGGTCAACAGTCTCTCCAAAAAAACAGTTGTAACCCATGGCCCAGAACTGAAACCCTGGGTTTATATGAGCTGGACTCACTCTTGGAGATTCTCTCTAAGTCTTTGGCTCAGCCTTCCATCTAAGGGAAATTAGAATTTTACTTGTTTTGTCCCAAAGTCTAGGTTCCCATCTGCATTTTTGAGGGAATATCTAACTTGATGAGGACACAGATGCATTTAAGAATTTGACTCTAAAATAAGGAAAACATTTCCTAACAGCTTGAGCCGTCCAAAAGTAGGATCTGCTGCCTTATGAGGCAGGAAGCCCCATTTTACTAAAAGTTTCCAAGTAAAGGCTAGATGACTTGTTGGAGCTATAACAGAGCAGAGTCTCATTATGGCTTGTATCAGATGGTCTCTGAGGTGATGGTGATGGTAATAACTATAATTTATATGTGCTTTAAGGTTTGCAAAGCACTTCAGAATATCACTTCATTTTCTCCTCACAACAACCCTGGGAGGGAGGTGCTATAATTATCTGTGTCTTACAGATGAGAGAAGTTCCTAAGGCTGGATTGAACTCAGATCTTCCAGACTCCAGGAGCCATTAGTTGCCCTAGGACTTAAATCCCTACAAGAGATTCTGTAATTTGGGTAAACTGATTTTTCTTTAAATCACTGAGCAAATTAGAAGTCTGAGGACCAAGGCCTCCAGGCTGTCTTTCCACTCCATGTGATTTCCACTAGACTATCTCTAATATGGATCTCTAATCTTCATTTGCGTGCTAAGACCCAGTATTTACCTGGCTGTCCTATTATCTCTAGCTGGGCCCAGAAGATTCGCCTGTAAACATCACCTGAGCTCTCTATACCAGGTCAGGTTTCTGGTGCCTAGGAATTGTGAATAACTTAAGCCTCTAAAGACCTATCGGGAAAACAGACAGAAATCTGCATTCAGGAAAAATGCACCAAGACATATATTGAAATGTCCTTTACTGTGTCTAAGATTTACTATTAACTACCAAGGTTAGGCCACACAGTCCAGTTGCATGTCTAGGAAGGAAGAAGTATTTTCTTTATTTGCCAGACACTTGCAAAGATCCGGTCACGTGACTTCTCTGCTCAAAACCCTGCAATAGTTCCCTATGGCCCAATGAATAAAGGTCAAGCCCCTTTCCTTGGATTAAAGAGAGAAGGTAGAGAAATGGTACTGTAATATTTAGAGCTAGAATGAACTTTAATGAGCAATTGTCTCGTGATCATCATCGAATCCAAACCTCCTCCCTCAACAAAAGAGGAAAATAAAGCCCCAAGGGCTGTGTTTTATCCCAGGTGATACAGGTAGGAAAAAAAGCTGAGCCAGGACTTCAGCCCGGTTTTTCTGACTTCAGACCTTGCATTCTTTCCATCATACCATGCTTCCTGCCTTGGATTTCCTTTGTCCTGAGCTTTTACAATGCCCAAAGATCTATCTCCAAGGAGAAGGCCCAGAGCACACCATTGCTTGGAGGTAATACTTGGTGAAATCTACAAGGCCAAAGCACAGCAAAACCTCATCAATTCAGTGAAATAAAGAAAAGGCCAAACTGATTTGGAATTTTTGAATATTTTAAGAGATGTATCATTTTATTACTTTCAAGTAGAAGCTTATCTTTTTTTGTTATAGCAAAGATTTGGAAACTAAGGGAATACTTGTCAGTCAATAAACATTTCTATTGTTGTTTAGCCATTTTTCAGTCATGTCTGACTCTTCATGACCCCATTTGGGGTTTTCTGGGCAAAGAGAGTGGTTTGTCTTTCTTTTTTCCAGTTCATTTTACAGATGAGGAAACTGAGACAAACAGGGTTAAGTGACTTGCCCAGGGTCACACAACTACCGAGTGTCTGCAGTTGGATTTGAACTCAGGAAGATGAGTCTTCCTGACTTCGGGCCTGGCATTCTATCCTCTGAGCCACCTAGTTGCCCAAATATTTATTAAGCACCTACAATGTGCCAGGCACTGTGTTAAGTGCTGGAGATACAAAGAAAGGCAAAAGACAGTCTCGGCTCTCCAGGAGCTCACAGTCCAAGGAGGGAGACAGTATGCAAACAATTCTGTACAACAAGATAAATTGGAGGTAGTCTCAGAGGGAAAGCAATGAGATTAAGGAGGGCTGGAAAAGGCATCTTGCAGAGGATGATTATTTAACTGAGATTTGAAGGAAGCCAGGAAAGGCAGGAGGCAGAGATCAGAAGAGAGACTTCCAGGAATGGGAGAAAGCTAGTGGAAATCCTCAGGGTTGGGAAATGGAGTATCTAGATTGAGGAACAGCAAGGAAGTCATTGTCACTGGATCACAGAGTATGTGGTAGTATATGTGGGGTGGGGAGGAAAGGGGGAGGTAAAGGTATGGAGGGCTTTAAAGCCAAACATGAGATTTTATATTTGATCCTGGAGGCAATAAGCAACCACCAGAGTTGACTGAAGCAAGGGGTAACATGGTCAGTACTGTGCTTTTGGAAATTGAGTTTAATAGCCAGGTGGAGGGTGGATTGAAGTAGGAAGAGACTTGAGACAGTGCCACCAAGCAGAAATCTATTGCAGTAGTCCAAGCATGAAGGGATAGGGTCCTATACCAGGGTGGTGGCTCTGTCAGAAGAGAGAAGGGGGCATGTCCAAGAGATGTTCGGAAGGCAGAAATGACAGGACTTGACCACTGATTGAGAGAGTCAAGAGTTAAGGATGATGCCTAGATTCCAAGTCCAGGTGACTAGGCTGATGGTGGTACCTTTGACAGTAATAGACAAGTAAGAAGGGAGGGAGGATTTTGGGGAAAAGATAATGAATTCTGTTTTGGACATGTTCTGTTTAAGATGTTTATGGGACATCCAGTTTGAGATGTCCAACTGACAGTTGGAGATTTGAGACTAGAGGTCAGGAAAGAGATTAGGGCTGGACAAATAAATCTGAGAACCATCTGTGTAGATATGATAGCTGAAACCCTGACCATACAAAGGGAAGAGAAAAGGCTCAGGACCAAAATTCAAGAAACACCCACGGTTAACAGACATGTTTTTTTCATGGCATTTGTTGGCATTGTGTGGCCTGAGGCATGCGCAGTGCAAAGTGTGCATTCTTTGTGTTCAGAACCAAGGCTGCAGTGAAATTTTGGGATGCAACATGGGCAAGCATCGCCAGAAACACCTCAGATTCATTATGCATTTGGTTTTTAAGTTCTGGTCTTTGCAGGTTCAGAGACCTTTTACCAGGGCCAAATTTTTCACTGTCTCATATGGGATTGTGACCCACAGTTTAAGACGCATTGATCTAGATGAAGATCCAGCAAAGGAGACTAAGAAGCAATGGTTAAACAGGCCGGAGAACTGAGAGTAGGCCCTGTCTAGAAAATCTAGAGAGTAAAGAATGCTGATGCCCGTCAATTGGGGAATGGCTTAACAAATTATGCCATATAAATGTAATGTCATATCACTGTGTCATAAGAAATTATGAAATGAACAATTTCAAAGAAACCTGAGAAGGCCTCTATGAACTGATGCAGAGTAGAATGAGTAGAACCAGGACAACAACTAATACGACAAAAATGGCACGATAAAGGAAAATGACTTGGAAAGACTTAAGGACTACAATCAATGCAATGAGAAATGACTATTCCAGAGGACTCATGATGAAGTATGCTATCTCTTGACAGAGAGGTGATCAATCTAAGATGCAGGAGAAGACATATAATTTCAGACATGGCCAATGCAGAAATTTGTTTTGTTTGACTATGAATATTTGTTACAGGGGTTTAATTTTTTTTCTTTCCATTTGGGTAGGTGGGGATGAGGGGGAGGAAAAAGGGGTAATAAGGATAGGATTGAAAAAAAGAAAATTAAAATGAAAGAAAAGAGGGTCATCGAAATATCTTTTTAATGCACAAAAAAAGAACAGAAGAAAGGCCAGAAAAAATCAGAGACAAGTGAGATAGCTTTGAAAATTTCATGTTGAATTTGTTATATGTTTAAAAGAAAAGCAAGCTGTATGTAATAAAGACTTCCAATTTCATGTACAATCCTCTTCCTTTATCATACTATGTACATAGGAATACCATTTTATTGGGTGTTAAGCTCAAATTTTAAAAAAGAGACAGGCATAAGCTAAGATAAAAATCAGAACTAATTCATAAAGTATATTAAATAAAAAACATAAAAATTAATAATGCACCAATACTGCATAATAATTCCTGATTAGCATTCAAAAAGGTTTAGCATGGAAGAATTTATTTCTAAATAACGACAAAGTAATTTTACATCAGAGGGAAACTGGGCAGAAGGACAAAGTAAATAGCTTATTATTGGCATTATTTTGTATAGCTTCTTTAAAAAAACAAAATCTAAACTTGAGAGCTATGACTAGGGCAGGGACAACTGGGGCTTACACTGAGAAACCAGAATATCGAAGTTGCTGAAAGGACTTTTAGTTCTCTAGTGGGTGAGTAGGAACCACAGAGTTAAGCACCTAGTTAGCAAGAAGAATTAGTTAAAATTGGAAGCTGCCGCACCATCCCTCCCAGATTTTTACTGTAAGTAAACTCCTGACGCTCCACGTACTCTTCTTCCCCCTCCCCAGCATCTCCTGTCACCTTCTTAGCAACATCCTGTGAACCCACTGGATTTAATGTCTTGGCTCAAAAAGTTGATTTAAAGGCATAATTTTTGTTACTCTGACCCCAGGTGAAAAAACTACTAGTTGCTTTGAAAAGTGTAAATTTTACTGATTTTATTATTTTATTGGATGTTTTTAATAGGGTTTTCCCTTTGCTTTGTTTGTTGGTTTGTTTGTACTTATTAATTTTTTTTTTGATCCAAACTTGTAGAACCCAGATCTTCCTGACTCTAAAGCCAGCTCTCTATCCATTGCATCAAGCTGTCTCTTAACTGTTAAGATTATTAAACTTATAATTAAATATTATTTTGAAACAATTAAAAGAATTAATTTCCAGATCCAGAAATTAAATGGATTGAAGTCCTGAATTTCTTGAGCTTTTAGTTTGAAAAAACAATGATTTTAGACTTGATCCAGGAAATTCTCAAAGGTAAAAATTATTTTGATCTCATTTTCCAGTAAGAATTACATGTATTTTGTCTGCTATTGAAAATTCTAAATGAGTGTTGTCCAAAATTATGAGGTTTTATTTTTTAACTGTAATCAGTATTGATTTTCCTCCTGGGGATCTGAACTGGAACTTTTCTATTTTTCTTGAGTTAAGTTCTTTCCCCCGCTGGATTTCTGATATTATGACTCTAGATTTTGGGAATGTCCAACTTAATTTCTCTTTTAGAAAATAAACCAGTGGTGATGCCTTATATAAATACAATTCCCCATCCAATGAAAAACTTCTCCCCCACCCAACATTTCTCCAAACTCCTTTCCCTCTTTCCTCCCTTTCATATTCCCACCCAACTACTCATTCATAGCATTCCCTGGCCTGACAAACACATCCTGGCTTTTAGCCAAGAGTTTTACTAAAAGCACTGGGTCATCTCTGTTGGGAAAGCCCTATTCATTCAGATTTCCAAAAGTATAAGGCTTAGGGGACAGGCAATGAAAGTCTTCCAGTTAAATGTTTGACACACGTTTCCTAGAGGCTGGTCCAGAGAGCATGAGTCATGGAAACAACACCCTTCACCTCATCCATTGTCCCCAGTATAGACACATACACACTCCTAGTTAGCATCCCTCTACAACAAGCCTGTTCTACCAAGGGATCTGCAAAGCCCCTGCAAGAGAAGAATATGGATTTGTTTCCTAGGCCCCTGTTCTGGACTGAGATGGGGCTCCTATCACCCAGTTTTACTTTTTTGATTATAACTGGGTGATAGACCTGGGATAAATTGGTGTGGAGATGGGAAGGCCTAAATAGGAGTGTCTGCCTAAAGGCACATACCACACTAAAATGGTTCCAAACCATCATTGGTAGAGTGGTAAGCAACCTCCTGACTTATTGTGTTAAAGGGAAGAGGCACAGAATTATTATTAAGGCAAACTAAGAAATTATTAACCTTCTCTGCTTTGAGCAGTGAAAGAATGTCCCAATAATTGAAGTCTCCTATGATTTCTGTATCATGCCTCCAAGTCAGGTTTCTGATCTATCTCCTAAATGCCTCACCTCTTTCTTCTCATCCTTCCAGTGAGCTTCAGGTGGGAACCATTTGCAGCTATCTATATCTTCTCAGGATATGCTGCGGGCACCCTATATCACACAGAGAGAGAGAGAGAGAGAGAGATTCCAGTTCTGGGACAATTCTACCCATTGATGAGCTCCTGTAAACAGTGATAACCTACCTGAACTCAATTTCCTTCTCAATGGTTGATATATATCTACCCCCTCATCTGTAAAGTGAGCTGGAGATGGAAATGGCAAACCATTCCAGTATCTCTACCAAGAAAACTCCAAATGGGGTCACCAAGAGTCAGACAGAACTGAACGACAACACAAGCCCCCACTATACCTACCCCAATGCAGAGATTCTAAATGCCTGGTTGTCATTGTTCAAACTCCATTCTCCGGCCTCCATTGACTAATCTCTGATTCCCATACCCCTCAAGCTCCCACTCTAAAGTTACTCAACCCTTCCACTGTACTCAATGGAAAGACTACACTCCACGGGTAGCAAAGTAAATTTCATCTTAAATCTTTTTCTTTCCCACTCCCTCCATCTTCTTACATTTACTGAGACCTACTTTCCCTGGCTACATATTCTGGCTCTGGTTGTGATTCCATTCATTTGACCAGATTCACTGGTCTTGTTGGAGGAGTTAGATCATTCTCTGCTCCCCATCGCCACTTCCAGGCACTCAGTAACTTGATTGGGTGACAAATATCACCCAATCAAGATTCTAGTAGCTGTTGTCTTCAGACTTCCAGGAGATTCTCCTTTCCTCAATGAACTCAATGCCTAGCTCATAGCCTTTCTCTCCCTCATACTAAGGGACTTCAACATACATAATGACACTCCCTCAAATACCCCAATCTCCCAATTCCTCAACTTACTCATTTCACATGACCTATTCCTCCACCCACATAGAGAGAGTCATTCCCTTGATGACAAATGTTCCACATCCATGTTCCTAAACTCTGAAATTCCTTGATCTGATCATAATCTGGCCACTCCACCTCTCTCTGCCTTGCAACCTCCAACCTTGTTCATCATCCTTACCATGACCTTCAGTCCATTGACCTTCAGTTCTTTCCCAGGACATCACTCTCTTCCCTTCCTCATCTTGACTGCCTGGTGAAGCAATCCAACATCTAACCCACCCTCTCTTCTTGAGTCCTTTCCCCCCTTTTGATATCTTCAATCTTGCCCTACTTATCCAGTCACCCAACTGTGCTGACTGGATCTACTAGAAGTTTATGTTACATAACTTCAACTGAGGCCTCATCGCTAGAAAGCAAGCCTTCTATATCATTCTAATTAATTCACTGTCCCACCCAGCGCAGTGATTTTTCCAAACCTTTTTCATGCTTCCTCAAGCCTTCCACAGTTCCCCCTCTTTTTCCCCTCTCAGATGAAAACTCTGCTTTGTATTTCACTGGAAAAAAATGAGGCCATTTGTGGAGAGCTCTGCCTTTTCCCTGTTCCTCATCTCACATTAGCTGGTTTGCCTTGTGCAAGAATCTCCTCCTTCACTCTTATTTCACATGAAAACATGGTCTTTCTCCTTGCCCTATACATGAACAAGTGATCATTTTTCATCTTGTCTTCTGTACCACATTGCCCCTTCTATTATCTCTACTAATATTCAATCATTCTCTCTACTGACTCCTTCCCTACTGCCTACAAACATTCCCACGTCTCCCCCTCCTCAAAATAACTTCCCTTGATCCATTCATTCCTGCTGCTAGCTATCATTCAATATCTCTCCTTTTTGTGACTAAAATCCTTGAGAAGCCCATCTATAATAGGTGTCTCTATTTCCTCTCCTCTTACATTTCTCTTAATTCTTCTCAGCCTGTCTTCCAGCCTCAGCAACCAACTGAAAACATTTCCTCCAAAGTTACTGATTTCTTAATTGACAAATCTAATAGCCTTTTCTCAATCCTTATTCTTCTCAGCCTCTTTGCAGCCTGACATTTCAATCGCCCTCTCCTTGTTGATACTCTGTTCTCTCTAGGTTTTTATGACCCTGCTCACTTGACTCTCCCTTTAGCTGTCTGATGACTCCTTCTCTGTCTACTTTGCTGGATCTTCATCCAGGTCGTGCCCACTCAAAGTGGGTGTCCCTCAAGGCTCTGTCTTGAGTCTTTTTCTCTTTTGATTCTATTTCACTTGATGATCTCACCAGCTTCCATGGTTTCATTTATCACCTTTATGTAGGTGACTCTAAGATCTACTTAACCATCATCAGCCTCTCTTCTAACCTCCAACCTCATATCTTCAACTCTCTTTTAGACATCTTGAACTGGATGTCCCATAGACATCTTAAACATATTCAAAATTGAGCCCATTATCTTTTCCCTAAAATCCTTCTCTCTTCCTAACTCTCTCATTACTGTCAAGTAAATTCCCTGTTTTCCCACTGGATCTCCCATAGCTTCCTAGCCCTAGCCACTTCTCTTCCTTAGGATCCCTGGCCCTACTTCAAGCTTAGCTTTTGCCAACTAGTGCAAGTCACCCAGATGCACAAGCTAGGTGTTACCTTCAAATCCTGACACTCTCTCACCTCCCAGATCAAATCATTGGTCAAGTCCTGTCATTTCCACCTTCAAGATATCTCTCGTCTAAGCCCTCTTCTTTCCTCTCCTGCTGCCCCCACCTTGGTGCAGACCCTCATTAACTCATGCCTGGACTATTGCATCAGACTGCTTCTTAGTCACCTGCCTCAAGCCTCTTCCCAGTCCAGTCCATTCTCTAGTTAGAGGCATCTAAGTGGCACAGTGGTTAGAATGCTGGGCCTCTAGTCAGGAAGATTTGAGTTCAAATTTTGCCTCAGAATTTACTAGCTATGTGATCCTGAGCAAATCACTTACCCACTATCCACCTCAGTTTTCTTATCTGTAAAAAGGGGATAATGATAGCACCTGCCTCCCAGGGTTGTTGCGAGGGAACTGTGTGAATTAAATGAATCATGCTGACTCCATTTTGTGATTCGGTTCTAGATCTAACTCAGTTCCCTTTCTAGTCAATTATGGGTCTAATCTAGTCCAATTTCTGTCTTGTGAGAAAACTTTATCCAATTATGGGAATTGTGAGAAAACTTTATTGCATTGTTTGAACCTAGTCCTACGTGTCTGGGAAGCAGGACCCCCTCTTCTGGTTTCTTAGAGACCCTTAACAAAGTACCCAGGTTATGCTGACTAGAGATCCAAGCAGATCCAAAGACTGGTGCAAGGAGATTTCTCAAGATCATACATCTCAAGCGACCCATACGTCTTATCATTGTTTCCATGTTCCTTTGATTGAATAAGGACACTTGTGGGGGGAGCAGGACACCCCTTTTTCTGATTTCAGGGAGTTGCACCTGTTTGCCCTTCCCTTCCCAACTCAGAAAGCCCTCAGAAATCTTTCTTCTAATTAGAATCCAGATTACCTGATTTTGTATCCGAGTTTGTATCCTATTAATTGTTTTCTTTTAATTAATTGGTTTCATTTGATTAGTTGTTTTTAATACATAAAAATCTATCTTCACCTGTATTTGGGGCCTGGTGCTAAGCTGAAGAGGTCTGGTTCCAATTTATAACGCAATTGATATGCATTGCTTAATAAATTGATATGTTCGAAAGCTGGAACCTTTGTTTCCTCAGTCATTTCATCTTCTACCCGCTACATTTGTGAGGATCAAATGAGATAATATTGTAAGACACTTAGCACAGTACTTGCCATATAGTAGACAATATATAAATTATCATTATTATCATCATTATTACTTATCAAATTAATCTTCCAAAAATTCAGAGCTTACCATATTACACTTCTATTCAATCCACTCCAGTGGTCCCCTATTACTTCCAGGATCAAATTATAAGATCTTTTGCGTGGCTTTAAAGCCTCCTCCTGCCTTGGGCCTCTTCCTACCTTTCCTGTCTTCTTATCTCTTATGCTACCACCCTTCTCTTTCTCGCCACCCCCTCATACTCTGTGATTCAGTGATATTGGCCTCCTTGCTGATCCTCCAACTAGATGCTTCATTTCCCAACTCTGGGCATTTTTACTGACTCTCCCCCATGCCAGGAATACTCTTCTTCCTCCTCTCTATCTCCTGGCTTCCTTCGAGTCCCAGCTAAAATCTCACTCTGTAAAAGAGCTTTCCTGGCCCTCCTTAGTTTCAATGCCTTCCCTCTGAGACTACTTCCAATTTATACTAAATATATCTTGTTTGTACAGATGATTGCATGTTGTTGGGAGCTTCTTGACAGCAGGGACCATCTTTTGCCTTTCTTTGTATTCCTAGTGCTTAGCACAGTGCTTGGAACACAGTAGGCACTTAATAAGTGTTTATGGACTGACCAACTTCTGCCTGGATAGTTGGTAGTTTACACCCATGACAGTAATGTTTTAATTTCTGCTTCTGTTGATCTTTACCACAATGTGTAACCTCTCCCCCAACTCTAATACCTGTGTTTCCTTGCATGTGTACATCTTTTTAACATACAAAACTTCTTTCTACCCTCCTTTTATCCTGTCCCTTTTGAACAAGGCATACCCATCGACAAGCGTAAGCTAGTCATGGGTCCCATTTCACCAAATCTCAGTGATACCTTTTATTCCTTTGGTCTAGACCTGTGATTTAATTGGTAGTGGGAACTCCCAGTGAGGAAAATCCCTTCAGCATTGTTGTTCAATCATTTCAGTCGCATCTGACTCTTTGTGACCCCTTGAGGTTTTCGTGGCAAAGATATGGAGTGGTTTGCCATTTACTTCTTCAGTTCATTTTACAAATGAGGAAACTGAGGCATACAAGGTTAAGTTATTTGCTCAGGGTCACACAGCTCCTGAGTATCTGAGACTGAATCTGAACGCAGGAAGATGAGCCTTCCTGACTCGAGGCCCCACATTCTATCCATTAGCTGCCCAGATTGAATCGCATATATTAAATTTTTCTGCAATTTATAGCCTTACAGGGTTATCTGGGAGCAGTGAGAGGTTAAGTGACCTTTCCAGGGTAACATGACCAGTAGGTATCAGAAATGGGACTTGAACCCATCTTCCTGACCCCAGAATTGGCCCTTTATCCACTATAGCATATTACCTCCCAGTGATACCCACGTGGCCAATCTACTTCTTTGTGTTAGACTCATTTTCCTTGTTACTCATACTTTGTGTTTTTGTGTACAGGCATTTAAGGTCATAAACTCTACTGCTGACTTTCTTGTTGCATTTTTCTTCCTATGAGTTTCTGGGCATTTTTGCTGCTATTTTTAATACAATAAAGAGTTCTGGATTTAGAGTACATGGGGTCACATCACTTACCACCTGTGTGATCTTGAGAAAGTCACATAACTTCTCAATTGTAAGATTAGGAGGTTGCTTATGACCTCTATTTATTTTCCAACTCTAGATCTATGATTCTACAAACTCTATAGAAATCTGGCACAAAGGAATAGGATTCTTTCACATCCCACCATGAGAATGCCCTTAGTTCACTGCCCTTCCCTACAGTAGTAACCCAAGCTCCTTTCCCACCATTCCCCAGAAATCTGGTATTCCCCAATAAATCTCCCATAGCTTGCCATCCCTTACCACCTCTTTTCCTAGGATCCCCAGTCCCTTTGCTTGTTCAAACCTAGCCTTTGCCAACTATCCCAAGCTTCACCTTAGGGAATTTCCACCCCACCTCCTGGGCAGGGAGACTTAGCTTGGGCTTGACTTGTCATTGTCAGTCTCTCCTGGCAAAAACAGATTAGAAAAGGAACCAGGTCTCGGCAGAAACAAGCTCTGAGACTACAGAGAAGCTCTCACCCTTCCACAGAATAAGACTGTATGGTAGCATTGAATTTCCTTTCTACCCTCCCTCCATCTCCCCTCCCACTTCTCCAAGTACTTTTCTTCTTCCTTTCTGGAGAATTAGGTGCCACCTTGGCATGCCAGTAGAAAGCAAGCCCAGCCAAGCCTGGGACTTCCCAGTGGCCAAATGAGTTTTAAAAATGAAGGAAAAAATTCAATTCAGGGCTGAGATTCTGCCCTTACCTGGGCATGGCAGAGATCTATCTAGTCCACTATCTGCAAGCTCCCACACCACCTGACAAGGAGAGAAATCATCTGATCTGAATCATGCTTCTGAGCCCTGTGGCTGGCAGCCAGCCCCCTGGAAATCACTGACAACACAGCCCAGAGTTATCCCTAAACTAAGGTTGCCCTCACAAGCTCAACACTGTTTTGTCTGGGAAGGCTTCCAAGAGGAAGTGGGCTTGGACAGAGTGGGAGGGATGAGGAATGATATGGAGTACACATGGTCCCTGTAGTAGGTTTTTTTTTTTTCATTTTTTTCCCTACCTGCTGGCCTTCGCATTCCTGAATCTTCTGTGGAGAATTCCAGATGCAACCCCATTCGGTCTAGTCCGAACCTAACCCTTACAAGTGCCCTCCTCCAGAACACTCGCTTAGCAGGACGAGGTTAGCAGACTTGGCAAAAAGCCTTGCATTTCAGCCAGTGCTTGTGTCTGCTAGAGAGATGTGTCTATTGGCTGCCTGGTCTAACAGACTGACTCTGTAAGAAGGTTGGACTCAAAATGCTTCACAGGAGCTCCTCATTCTGAGGAAATTCCATACAGATGAACTCAAACTTGCAGACTTGAAAAATTAAGGGATGAGCGCATTTGAACAAATCCACGACCTCCAACTTCAAGGACTCCCTAGGCTTTAGTCTCTTCTGTAAAATAACAAGAAGCTCCCAAGGAGCATGTAGACAAAAGTAATAGAAAATGAAAATTAAAACAACTTTTGTACAAATAAAAAAAATGTAGCCAAGATTTACAAGGAAAGCAGAAAATTGGTGAGAAAAATTTTATAGACAGTTTCTTGGATAAAGGTTTCATATCTCAAATATATAGAGACCTTTGTCAAATTTGTAAGAATATAAGTCATTCCGCAATTGATAAATGGTCAAAGGATATGAATGGGCAGTTTCTTGACGAAGAAATCAAAACTATATAGTCACATGAAAAAATGCTCTAAATCATTATTAATTAGAGAAATACAAATTAAAAATACAAATCAAAAGGACTCCGAGATATCATCTCATATCTATCAGATTGGCCAAAATGACAAGTGTTGGAGTAGATGTGGAAAAATTGGAACAATAACACAGTATTGGTGAAACTTATCCAACCATTTTGGAGAACAATGAGGAATTATGCCCGAAGAGTTATAAAACTGTACATGTACCCTTTGACCCAGCAATAACACTATTAAGGTCTGTTTCCCAGCGTGACAGGGAAAAAGGAAAAGAACCTATGTGTTCTAAAATATTTATAGCAGCTCTCTTTGTTATAGCAAAGAACTAGAAATCGAGGGGATGCCCATCAATTGGGGAATGGCTGAATAAGCTATGGTGCATGACTGTGATGAAATACCACTGTGCTAGAAGAAAAGATGAGCTGATTGATTATAGAAAAACATGGGAAGACTTGCATGAAGTAACAAAAAGTAAAGTGAGCAGAACCAAGAGAACACTGTACATAGTAACAGCAATATTGTTTGAAGAATAATTATGAACAAGTTACTTTGAGTACTATAAACACTCAAATCAACTATAAAGGCCCTATGAAGGTAGATGTTATCCATTATTCTATAGAAAGAACTTATAAATAGAAATATGAAAAGTATGGTTCTGCATATATTTATAAATCTGCATTGAACAGTAGCCTTCTCTAGTTCGGGGTGGAGAGGGAGAGAGGGAGACAGTTTGGAACTTAAAATGTAACCCAAAAAATTCAATTAAATTTTAAAAAATGAAATGCAAACCAGCCAATCTGGCTATGAATTGACAGTTCTAATAAAAGATTCAAAGGAAGAGAATGGCAAAACTATTAGGTAATTTAAGGTCTGAAGGCTATTTGCAGTTATCATTTATCCATATGATTCCTTGAGATGTGGTTATGTGAAGAAACTTAACTGTGTTTAACAATTCTTCAGGTTTCCCTGGATTTGAAAATATCCAACTAAAAGATAAGGAAGGTTTGATTCTTTCTTTAAAAAACAATGAAGGTATTAAGACTAGATGATTTCTAAGATGCCTTCTAGTTTTATTTAAAAAAAAAAACTTTTGTGGCAGCTAGGTGGTGCAGTTCATTAAGTGCTAGACTTGGAGTTAGGAAGACCTGGGTTAAGTGATCAGTCAGTCAATAAGCATTTGTCAAGTGTCTGCTATATGTCAGGCTCTGTGCTAAATGGCAGGGATACAAAGAAATGCAAAAGACAGAGCCTTCCCTCAAAGAGCTCACAGTCTGATGGGGGAGACAACAGGAAAACAACTACTTACAAACAAATTGTGTACAGGATAAATGTTGTTCGTCCTTCATTTCTGAAGAGGACCAACGGCATCACAAGTGATGTCTTGACTTGTGTGTGAATTGGATTTAAGTGAGTCAGGGTTCCACAGAGTCCTCAGCCTCACTCTCTCTTCCAGAGTCCAGTGGCAAGACCAAAGTCAAGGTGACTGGTGACAGCCCAGGATGCAGTGGATGACCTTAGCATCTTCAGTGTCTGACCAAGCTTTAAGTGCTCCACAGCAACTGCTTCAGCCACCTTCATGGCTGGTAGACCCTGCTTTACTGGATCGTGGCCACTGTGCATACTACAGTTTCTTGGAGCCAAAAGGGAGAGTTTGGTGATTGGTGGACACCAAAGGTGGATGAGCAGCCCTGAAAAGGGCTCAGCAAGCCCTCATACCAGAGGTGCTAGTCTTTCCATACACCACATACAGGATAAGTAGAAAATAATCGATTGAGGGTAGGCATTAGAATTAAGACAGACTGAGAAAATTCAAATGCTATATCAGACATTTACTTAGCTGTGTGGCCCTGGGCAAGTTATTTTACCTTTCTCAGCATCAGCTTTTTCATCTGTAAAATGGGGTTAATAATAGCACCTGCCTTACAGGGTAATTGTGAGGGTCAAATAAACTAATTAAAATATTATATAAATGCTAGGAATTATTAAAAACGAGCTATCATTTTTATGATTCCAGGAATTTTCCAAGTGCATCACGTACTTAGTACTTGAGGAAGCAACGTGATGCAGTGAAGACACTTGATTTAGTCAGAAGAGCTAAGTTTAAGTCCAAGCTCTGTCGCTTGCTTCTACTTGCATGAACTTGGTTGTTGTTCAGTCATTTCAGTCGTGTCTGACTCTTTGTGACCCTGTTTGGGGTTTTCTTGGCAAAGATGATGGAGTGGTTTTCCATTTCCTTCTCCAGCTCATTTTACAAATAAGAAAATTGAGGCAAACAGGGTTAAGTGACTTACCCAGGGTCACATAGCTAGTAAGTGTCTGAGGCCAGATTTAAACTTAGGAAGCTGAGTCTTCCTGACTCCAGGCACTCTATCCAATGAGCCACCCAGCTGCCCAGCATAGATTTAGGCCTGTCACTTAAAATCGAAAGTCTTCGGTTCCTCTTCTACAAAATTAGGGGTAGATCTCTAAAGTCCCTCCCAGCTCTAAATCTATGATTCTTTGTGCTAGATGTCCCCCCACCCCCACCCCACCTACTGATGAAAGGTCACGTTGAGGCTCAGCCCCATTAAACATGGTAAAACTCCAGACAAATGGAGACAGAGGATCACAAAGTTCCAGAAGCATGTAGTCAGACAATGGAGAAATCCTAGCAGTAGTGAGCAGGGTAACTAACTGGTAGTGGAGAGGAGATCCTAGGGTAGGGAAACCACTGTACCCAAAATGGCACCCACATCAGAAAAATAAAAAAACAAAATTCTAGCGTCACATTAATACTGCTGCTCACCAAAAGATCTGTTTGTTTGTACTGTTAGTTTTTTATACTGTGGGAATTAATCTCAGATTGTATATTGAAGAAGCCAGTGAAAACGCAGTTTGCATTATAGTTAATAAAACTTGAATGTAGCCAAGGTATAAAGTGACTGCTAGTCATTCGCTTCCAACCAATCCACTCCAATTCAACAAGCATTTATTAAGTTCCTTCTATATGTAAGGAGAGAGGAGGCATGGTATAGGGAGTAGAAAGTCCTGTCTTGGAGTCAGGAAGATCTGGGTTCAAACCCTACCTCTAAAGTATACTAGCAGGTACCTTCCTTTATAGGAAAGTAGGGGGGAAGAGAATGGGAGGGGGTGAGGTGATAGAAGGGAAGGCAGATTTGGGGAGGAAGTAGTCAGAAGCAAGGGTTAAAGAAGAAAATAGGATAAATGAGAGGAGGGATAGGATGGAGGGAAATACAGTTAGTCTCACAACATGACTATTATGGAAGTGTTTTGCGTAATGATACATGTATAACCTGCATTGAATTGCTTGCCTTCTCAATAAAGGTGTGTGGGAAGGGAAGAAGGGAGAGAATTTGGAACTCAAAAGTTTCAAAAACAAATGTTAAAAATTGTTTTTACATGCATCTGGGAAATAAGATATATAGGCAATGGGGTATAGAAATCTATCTTGCCCTTCAAGAAAGTAAGGGAGAATGGGATTGGGGGGAGGGGATGATAGAAGGGAGGGCAGACTGAGGGAAGGGCTAATCAGAATGCATGCCATTTGGGAGGAAGAGAGAGATAGGGAGAAAATGTGTAACTCAAAATCTTCTGGAAATGAATGTTGAAAACTAAAAATAAATAAATTAATAAAGTTCACAGACAAAAAAATAAATAAAGTATACTAGCTGTGGCCCTAGGCAACTCTAGTCAGTCAATAAGCATTCTTTAAGCAACTATGATATGCGAAGGTTGTGCCAAGTGCTGGGGGTACAGAGAAAGGCAAAGACAAAACAAAACGAAACAAAACAAAACAAAACCAGTCTCTAGTCTAGTCTAATGGAGGAGACAATGCATTGACACTATGTATGAACAATATATATATTGGATAAGTTAGAGACGATCCACAGAGCAATGGCATTACTTTAAGAAGGAATAGGAAAGGCTTCCTGTAGAAGCTGGGACTTTCAGAAAGCCAGGGAAGCTAGGAGAAAGAGATGAGGGAAGAGAAGATTCTTTTTTTTTTTTAATAAATTTTATTTAATATATTTAGTTTTCAGCATTGATTTTTGCAGGAGTTTGAATTACAAATTTTCTCCGCATTTCTACCCTCCCCCCCACTCCAGGATGGCATATATTCTGGTTGCCCTGTTCCCCAGTCTGCCTTCCCATCTGTCACCCCACTACCTTCCCATCCCCTTTTCCCTTCCTTTCTTGTAGGGCAAGATAAATTTCTATGCCCCATTG